>OZ004695.1:66085095-66620773 GCA_963924545.1 Pogonocherus hispidulus | reverse complement strand
AAGGCATTTTCTAAGGCTTTTGACTTGAATTTGAAGAGCCTTCCAGTGTCAACTGGCTCAATGTCCAAAGGCAAACGAAGGATTTCTTTTACACTTCCAATTTTGTCCTTCCAATAAGCAAGGTTGTCTTTATAGCAAGCCTTTGCTATCCTTTTGTAATCACTGACACTGTTTCCTGGATAGAATATCCCATTCAAAAAGAAATCGTTCCGAAACATTTTCATTTTCTTGGCACAACCTACATCGCTCATTCACATTGTCTATATTCATGTTTCTGGGTCTGCAGTGAACATCAGCAGGTATCTACAGCTTATATTATATATATATATATATACAACTTTTCAGTAGTCCTTTTACTTTCCCAAGGCACATCCATAACAAATCCTGCTACTGGTTTTCATAATCTCTACAATGAGGTGCCTTCTTAGATACATGTGAACAGAACTAATGTTTATAAAGCATGTCTACGCCTGGTGTTAGATTTAGGGAAAGGTAGGCCAATGTCATTTTTAAAATCCATTTAAAATATTTTTGTTTATAAATTGGTTTGTTTATTCATTACATTGCGAAGATTGTTTTTTATATACCCAAATCTACATAAATTAAAGTTCCACGCTTAAGTATACAACTTGGTCACTCAACGACTTAAGTATATTTATATAACTTTAAATTATGCCGATTGTGTAAGCCCATCTCAATAAAGTATCACGCGGATAACCTTGACATTTCAAGTTCATCGCCATTTGTACAACACTTACCTCTATCTAGTAACACAGGAGGTCGTTTTTTATCGTTACATGTTGATTTTCGCAGCAAGATGGAACGAAATGCGATATACGGCATCTTGTGTCGTTAAAGATTGTTTAGATGCTTACTTTTTCTATTAAAATGTTTAGGTACTTTGAAATTTCGCCGGTATCCCTAATTTACAAAGTAAATTCTTTTGATACCACTAACTAAACTACTAACACTAAATAACACTACTTTTGATAACACTAAATTGTAGGAGGAAGAAGAAGAAGAAGACTAACAAATCATGCCATGTATTTGTCGACACTGTCGACAGTCATTGATCCTGTCATTGATTGTCAACGAAAATTGTGTGAATGTGTACCGTGTACCTATATACGAAATAAATAATATGTAAAAAAATCTTTATTCAAAATCTTAAGCGCATAATAGGTATTGTGCTTATTTTTGTAGGATTTATAGCTACTGAATTTTTATTAAAGGCCAAACCTATTCCGTCGGAAGCTCTCAGTCATAAACTCATTGAAACAGTAACAGTACCGTATTTGTGGTAAAAATAGTGGTAAATAAATAGTGATTTGTTACCACAGAACCATAATCAAGGATATTTCTGAGTGTTAATGACAAGATAGCTGGCGTGTTCCGACCAACATCGTCAACATCATGTGTCAATATAATCAAACCATGATAAGTACCTACACTCTTGATATTGGGAATTGGTATTTTTTTCAGTCAGGTGATTGTGATTGCATCTAAATAATTTTGTTATCGAACAAATCAAAGAGGAAGATTGTATTGTAATATGAATGCAATTAATCCTTTTAATTAAGTTTTTGTTTTTTTATACAATAGTTTCCAAGCCAACTAGAGAAAGTAAAAATATTTTGGAATGTTTTTCATGTAATATTATCATCAAAATGTTTTCTTAATGAAAATATAGGTCAATTGGATGTTCCAATAAATTATTATTATAATTATTATCACAAACCACAAATATGTATATCCGTCAAAAACAACTAATAGGTACCTATGGATGACATTTTAACCTCACTGTTTTTGCTCTTCGCTAACTTAATTGATAGCCAATTTATAACCATATAAGTACATGGTATCAATACGACCTCTCTTTTAGGAGGTGTTGGTAGTATTATAGGGTATAGCAAATCTTTACTCAAATTATTCAAAATTGTCAGAATTTTCCACTTGTTGATTCAAGGCCATAGTGACCATCTTGTAACTCATAACATAGGCAATCAAAGCACTTTTTTTCAGGTTCAATTTCATTAAACAGGAGAAATATTATAAAAAATTAATAATTCCGGATGGTGGTATCCAGAAGAGCTGCTCATATAGAACCACCCAACAAAATATGTATTTTTCAGGCAATCGATACACAGACATGCAATTAATGACACTACTTGTTTATACAGGATCTCTTTTATCATGCAAACACGTTTTATAATATGCTCTTATTATAGGTAACCTACCTTCTCTGGAACTGCTGGCACCTGGCACCCCTGTTGCTGCTAGGCATCCATAATTTAATATTTTCACGGAATTCTAAGTCAACGTTGATATATTGTTAAATTATATATAAATATATTTATATGGGTAATTATACTTAAAGTATATACCTATAAATTATCTCTGGGCACGTACATTTATATCGCCTCTATTCTCTATTGAACACGTTGTGTTATGAAATTAAATGTGATTTATTGTGCTGATTTTTCAAAAACTGCAGATCAGGTTAGACACTGATAAAAGTATTCCTGCCATACGCATGCGCAGTGATGTCAATTTAAAACCAATCGTAAACATTTGTGAGAATAAACATTTTCAATTTAACGCTGTAAAATTACCAAAGTCGGACCGTGCAAAGTAGGTAATTTAAGGAGTTTTCTGCATTTCCCAACAAATCCAATAAAACATTCGTGCAGACAATCGCCTCGTACACACGAATACGAAAATCGCGCCGCTGCTGGAGTTTTCTTTCCATTTCCAGAAAGCGCTGGCCGAACCGACGCATGCGCTGGCCGACTCGCGATCTCGCGACTGAATTCCATGGGCAGCTTGGCTTTTCAGTGCGGCGTGAACCAGAGGATAGTGCGGTTGAGCTTCGAGTAACCGAGCATAGAATCACACAATCTCTCACACCCGCGAAAACGTCAGTGAAGTGCCCGCCATACGCAGGAAATAGCAGTGTCGATAGTCCCCAAAAGGTCAGTTCAGTGATTATGGGTACGACTTACAGGCATGTCGACGTGAACATGGAAGACTCTGGCAACAGTTGCGGCAGCAGTGTGGTGTCCGACTCCAGCGGCCCTTCAGACCACACCGACTTCGACGGGGATGGCGTGCAGGTGTCCGACTTGGAGGGCGACGCTGAATCGCATATTCTACAGGTTGGTAAAAACTTCTTGCTTTCCGTATGGAGTAGCTCCCCGTCCGCACCACTCATGCGTATATACTCGGGCGGCATTTCGGGTAAAGGGACTGAAATTTCGCTAGGAAGCTACTACGTTGCAACGCGGAATCGATATTATTCTACGTGCAAGTGATTATGTTGCCAAATCCAATAATTACTAGTACAACGGTAACTTCACATGCTGTGAACAATTCTCTTCGACCCTAGTTCAAAGTCCGTAGGAAAAAAATGATGCATTAATACCATCACGCTTGTATCTTATGATTTGTGTGGTATTATTAATACCTACTGTCGCACGGTTTACTTGTAAAATACCGGGAAAACGCCTAATTTCGGGAATACGCCTCCGAGGAGCATCTGTGTCGGGTGACCTATTTACTTAACGCCCCATTTGTTGTCAGGATAACAATGTAAAGACGCGTTTGTTCCCTGCCTCGGTGAATTTTATAGAGAATTTTTATTTGAATGGTATCGTAATCGAAAATATGTGGGTGTCTCAACTTATCTGGCATCTGAATTTAATCATTGTGTGACGTAATGTTTAATTTTTATAACCTTTGGGAAGTGTACCATAAAAGGAGGACTAGGACTGCAGGATGTTGGCTGTAACGTCGACACGGCGATTATTTTGTAATATTACATTGTTAGATATTGTTTTTTTAAATCTATTCGTACTAGTTTGCAAAATGTTGTACCTACACTAGGTAGGTACGTCATTTGTTTTAAGTTTGTCAAATTTTGAATATTTACTGGGCGATGGAAAATTACGAATATTAACGACCCTATTGTTTCCAAACTGGACGAAAACGATGCTATTTATAATAATGAGCAAGGTTCATACTTTCGATTAAATTAATTTGCGAAAAAGCAAACATATTACATTACTAAGCACTGCCTTTAATTCAGATTATTTAAAGAAAAATCTCAAATACGCCCGGTCTGTGGCTTGGTTGTGAAAAGTTCTCACAAACAAATATTTTCACTAGGCATTCAGTTTTATAACTACAATATTTAAGCGTTTTCTGGAAAATATAAGTATAAATATGTATGTATAAAAAACTGATTTATTTTTCTGCAATGAAAATACCTACCCAGTTATAGTACCTATATATAGGTACCCTGTTTGCACCGACTGCAGTGCTCAAAATTAATCCACTAATTCTGGGGCATGTGTTAAAAACATAGTTACCTAAATTGCGCAAGCCTTGAAGATAAGTAAACGAACTGTTATCTCCAAGTTCGAGCCAATTTACAATCTGCGGACTACAAGATAGAAACTGACCTAACCACGACTAGATTATTTTTTATGCTCAACAAACACTTCTGTTGCTAAGGCGTTCTGCCACGGCAGACTAGATTTAATTGCCTCATTGCACTAATAAATTCATACTTTATTGCTGATTTTATTTTTAGCACTTGTAACACATGAACCACCACGGTTTTTGTTTTTTATGTTGCAAGTCACTTGATTAAAATGAGGATTTTCTAGTTTTCAAAATTTGAGGTATAGTTTTATTTTGCTACAATATTTTTATTAGGTAGATCCAAGGATAGAGGCTCAATTTAACATGTAAACATTGATATACCTATACAGGGGTGTTTGTTTTTAATTCCTTTCGGGAGAGAACTCGTTTAGAAAATTTTCCAAATAGCCTATCTGTTTGTTAAAGGACATTAGTATTCAAATAAAATATTTTTGTAGCCCTTTAGTAGAACTTTGTTCAGTTGACTATTTGAGTAAAAATTATTGTTTAATTTTTATTGTTATTTTTCCGAAACATAGTTTTTCTAACAAAGAAACTTATTTTTCGCAACTTGAAGTAATCAAAGTTATGACATGACTGCCGTGAAAATATTGTTAATTAAAAATAGAGCTTCTCATATTGTCCGTCCCAGCAAATGTCTGCCTCGAATTTCTGAATGTTTATAAAATACCTACGCATATTATTACAGCCAAATTTACCAATACCATAATGAAGTAAACGGAGGAAGAGAAAGGAAGATATTCAATAACTTCGCATAGCAAAATGCTCAATTTTATTTCAATGTAACCTCGGTTACGTAAAAATAACTTGAAAAGGGATTAGATATCGTATATCTTACTGGGAATTGTGTGTACGTGCAAAAACAGCGCCTCGCCGCAGCAAAAACGGTAAACTTTGGCATTTGTCTTTAAAGCAAGCGCAAAACCTGTTGGCAAGTGAAAGGGATACTGAAACAAATAGGTCTTTGGGTAAGGCAGCGTGGAATCCAGATAAAAACTGTGTTTATTAAAAAGTTAAAACGGCAACTTGTTCAAAACTTGACAGAGAATGTTTATTGGGTGCTGCTTTTTTTTTTGTTTTTATGACCGCGTGTGTGAATTTTATTGAGATGGAGATACCTACTGTGTGGTTTGGGTTCTTGTGGGCAGGGAAGGTGGCCTTGAACCGACGAATTTAGCTTGCAACGCCAACTTCCTCGGGTCCTTCTAAATTTAGCCCTTGGATTTATAGTCTTTGGAGTCAACTTTTTGGAATGTGCCTAGCCTACACTGCAAAATTTATGTTTTTAAACAATTCAAACAAGAAACTGTAAAAACAAAGAATGTGAATGGTATAATCACGTTGCCAAAATGTGATCTTTTTACAGATGAGTTTAGAAAAATGTCTTGAAAAACGCATGACCTCAATCAACCTGCAGTAGCTTGTGTATGTGCTTGTAAATCTATAATAAATATCTAGGTTCAACAAGTATGTATACCGAAAACACAATATATCCGTCGGTTACTTTCAATTCAAGTGTATACAGTAACTATATAGGTGCAGTATAACTACCCTTTGCCATTTTTCCTTAGCTTCTACCATTAAATTCACGTTTATGGAATTAAAAACTTCATAATTATTTTCCTCTTTTATACAAACGTGATTATAACTTCCTTTTCAACTAGTTTTAGAAACGGTAAGTAAATATAACCACTGCCAGAACCGCAGAAGAACCAACATTAACATGGCAGTAATTATGAAACCCCTAAATTTAACACAACATTTTCGGCTTGGTTAATACAACAATTCTTGATTGACGCTATTCCAGTCCTGTAGAAAAATTAATACGGAGTACTACTTGTGGATAGATAGAAATTTCCTTTCCTTGTATATTTCTTTCTTTTCTATTTCTGTTAAATTACAGAGCCCCACTGCTGTATTCCTAACCACTCTGACTACTTGCAATACCTTAAATACTTCTAAATGTACCTGTCTGTCAGTTAAACCACAAGCAGAGGATTTGACAACTAAGTTTTGTTGCCAATCATTCATTATCAGTTTCGTTTTTGGTTAATTTTTATTCGACTTTAATTATTTTCAACTAAGTACTGTTTTAAGCATTTGCTTGCGCATCTCTCGTTCATAAAAAGTACAGTAATTTTAGAAAAATAAATCAACAAAATCTGAATTTTCTAAAAGATGTATTAAAAATCACAATTATAGGCCCAGTGGTGCAGTTAGTCCGGTCCTGATGTGATCAGCAACCAAACTAACGGCGCTCCGCGCTAGTCTCGAGCAGTGACTTTTACTTTTATGTCGCGTCCGTTAAAACTATCCAATGTTTTTACCATTTCCATTGTGCTCTGCATCTTAAACCATCTACCTTTGCCGTTATGTGTAAATAAATTTTTCTAGCTGAATCATCGTTGATTTTGGCATTGGAACAAGACCGCAAAACTGGAATGGTTTTTTTTGACGAGCCACTTCAAATATGGATAAATGTATTATTAGAATAGTGGATTACCTTGACTTGTGGATATTTATATCAAAATTGAAGAATATCTTTAATTTAAGACTCCAGTTTATAATTATGAGAAAAAGTTTTTCAGCGGCTTCCTTTTCTCAAACATAATGATTAAAAATGCCAAGTCATAGAAGTACCTAATGTTATTCACATATTGGAAATGTATTTACTTGATTCATTTGTTATTAAAATAACTGTTTTCCCACACAAGCAGCTCTTCAGGGTGACATTGTTCACTTGTTTATATTAAATTAGATTTTCATAGTTTGAGAAATTTTATATATATAGGTATGTAACCATCTGCTTTTATAGAAACGTCTATTTATGAATAAGATATTAAAAATAATTCTTGCACAAGTTTACGCTGTGTACAATATTCAAATTAATTGGACGATACATATAAGATACATACATTTAACATTTTTATTGGTAATGACATGTTTCAAATTCTGAGAAATTCAATAATAACTTGTATCACGATTTGTTTTTGTTTAAACATATCTCAGTGTAGGACATGTTATTTTAGAATTTCCCTTTGTTAAAATAATGTGTCGTATTTTCTTTGCCTTGAAATTCTTCCCGAATGTCCTTTGTTATGATTTGTGCGCTTTTTTCGCTTTGCACGATACACCGGGAACAAATGGGGTGCCCTGGGTTGAAATCAATAATGGCTCCTATTACCTGTCAAGGGGTTGGTAAAGATACACCTGGGGTAGGATATTTTTTTATGTGCTCAGTAAAGAAAATATATCTTGAGCCATTATTTCGCGTAGCTCTCTTTTGAATATCTATTTATATCTATAAGAAGGCACAAATCTGTCGTTCTTATATATATTCAGATGGTTCTGTGAATACATATATTGTTTTAAATTCGGTTTCAAGAAGTCTTATTAGAACTCTCTTTAAACGAGATAGTGTAGTGCCCATCGATCATAAAAAAAAACTAATTACAAAAAAGCCAACAGTTAGATATCGTGGAATCTAAAAATAGGTGCAAAAATCTAATATTAAATAAGAGTTATTGAGCTACCTGCTGACGTAATGCCATCCGTTTAATATAATTAACGACCTATGGGGTTTCACGTGAGTTCTAATCATGTGAACATAGATTTAAACGCTTCGATTTTCGGTTTACGATATAAAAATAGCATTTTATCGTGTACAACGTGCTTCTTAAAAAATACTTAATTTTGAACTTCGGCACTTAATGATTAGGTAATATGAAGCAAGCAATGAAACTAAATTCTACGTAGAGGAAGTACTTTCGATTTTAGTCATAAGAGTGACGGATTAAAAAAATAATAAATGTTCGTTATTCATCTTCTGTTTATATGGCATATCAAAAAGTTGTACCGGGATATCAAAAATTATGTTGGTCTAGGGTGGTTGTGGAATGTAAAACGTGTGTCTTACTTTAAATTTGAAATAATTATGTCACTGTCACACTGACATCAACAATAACCTACAAATTTCATACCTATTTATTTCAGTTGTAAAACAATAATGAACTACAAATTATGAAATAACGGTTTTAGTAACAAGAAATACTAAATTACAGTAATTGTTGGAAATGTCCCCCGTTTTGTTCGATGCACAAGTTGACGCGCCTCCTCATGCTGTGAAAAGCGTTCTGTAACATTTCTGGCGTTATGGTTGCACATTGCTGAACAATTCTTTGTTGCAGTTCTTGCAAATTATTTACCGGAGTTGCGAAAATCTTGTTTTTTAAGTAAGGAAATATAAAATAGTCCATAATTGTCAAACAAGGTGATCTCGGAGGAAACTCAACTTCTGTATGCAAACTTATCAGCTGGTCATCAAAAAACTCGCGGAGGAAAGCAATATTTTCTCGTGTAGTATTTGCTGTTGCACCGTCATGCTGGAAATAACCGTACCGAAGTTCATCATCGTTTAACTGTTGCACAAATTCAGCCAAAAAGTTGTGTCTGTACCTTTCTGCGTTGACGGTGAAATCGAAAAAAGTTGGCCCAATTATTCTTCTGCGAGAAACTGCCATCCAAACACCAATTTTTTGAGCATGTAGTGGCGATTCAGTAAAAACATGAGGGTTATCATTGCTCCACATTCGCATATTTTGAGAATTGATGTATCCCGAAAGGTGGAACCACGCTTCGTCAGAAAAAAAAGTTAAGTCCAGAAGATCGTCATTCATTAAATTATTGACAAACCAATGGCAGTAAGCAAGGCGTCTGGGGTGGTCTGCGGGCAGAAGAGCTTGATGTGCTTGCATCTTATATGGATGCATGTTCAAGTCTTTCTTTAAAATCTTATGACATGTTCCATAAGAAAGTCCAATTTCCTGAGAAAGACGTTTCAAAGGTTTTGCAGGCTCCTCTTCCATACGTTGACGAACGTCATTGACAACTTCTTCTGTACGAACTCTTGGTCTACCAGCACCTTTTTTATGAGTCACACAACCAGTTTTCAATACAATTTGTAAGGCACGCATAAAAATTGTCCGGTAATATTGCCACGTTTGGGAAGTGCTCTCGAAAATTGTCCAAACACAAACGTTGACTGTATTGCCAATTTCCATTAACTAGCTCACCCGTTCGAAAATAGGCTTCAATCATGAAAATTTTGTGCTGTATGGTAGGAGGCATGATTCAAAAACTGGATTAGGAAATTTCAGCACGATGACTTGACAGATTCTGACACAACGAAACATATTCGAAAATTTAAAGTAAGACACACGTTTTACATTCCACAACCACCCTTGACCAAGATAATTTTTGATATCCCGGTAGGTACCCTACATTTTTAAAATATTTGGTAATTTCTTACATTATTACTAAGCTTCAGAATGGAAATGATCAATAATCACGTGTACGAGCACGTGATTGATATTGGGGTTCTTATTTATTACATTACTTACTTGATTTCTACATCGAATATATAAATAAATGAGTGAACTGGCTATAACCCCTACTCTGATTGGTCTGACTGCGGCATGAGTTAATCCAGTTGTTACAAGCGATACCTAAATAAATAAAGCTGGTAATTTCACTTTTTATAACAGTCGTCAGAAAATTAGGTCCGATTGATAAATCCTAAAATAGAGGACACCAAATAAAGATACCTATAAATATAAATAAAATAAGTGAGATAGATAGATATCTCGATGGTCTAAAAAAACAAGATTTGTTTGTATCGGTAATTTTCCAGTATGAGACCCGTATATACAAATGCCACTAAATACATATACTTTGTTTTTTTTTCCAGCTTAATTTATCACATTATGTAAATGCTCTCTCTCAAGGTCTCTAGTAATTAATTAGTAGTGAAAGATACAATTAATGACAATTCGGAGTTCTCAACCAGTTTTCGTCAATATCAGATTGCGAAATCAAGAAACATTTTGCCAATAAAGAATATATTTATTTATTTTTGCATTAAAAAACAAACTGTGCGTCTTGGTTTTTTGTATCTATTGTTGAATCAGGAAATATTTCCAAATGTAAGATAACTGCAACTTATTCTGTTTACTAACTACTTTTGGTAGCTGATATTCAAATTAAATATCTCTCAAAGCTGACTAAGTAGGAATAGTTTAAACAAAAACACCCAATAACACAGTTACAGGAGTGCGTTCGGATGAAGTTGTTTTACCCTGCTGAATCGTTCACCCGGGTGAATGACGTCACAGAAATGTTACTCATAAAATACGAACGATTGTGGTAAGTATAATATGGCGGCAAACTTTAAATTCAAGCAAATGCAATCCAGGTTATGTGTAGTTTACTTCGAGTGATTTTTGAGTAGGTACAATAAGATTTTATCTGTTTTATCGTCAATGGATCAAAATCGTATTCATATTTACCAGGCTGTTGTTTCAACATGCACTATTTATATGAATAACTTTATGATGGAAGACAGTAGTTCAAGTGAAGATGATGATGAACAGGTACAATTTTATTTCGATCACGGCCTCATTTGGACAGATTACGGAACTGTTTGTTAGTGGAGTATGAAGTGTCTTCAAGAATAAAACAATTTTTGTTGAAGTTACAATTGCAAATTGCAGTGCAAATGAATTTCAAAGCAATTTTCGTATGAAAAGAGCAACTTCTCTGTCCTTGTAGTGATGTTTATTATACACACAAATACACAAAATATCTAATTATACAAAATCTCTGACAATGTTAATAACTGATAAAATGTCAAAATTCAATTTACTCACATCTGCGCATGTCGTGTGATTATCTTCCCAGTTTTAACAAGGGCGAAAAGTTGTTGTCCTAACGATTCTCCTCAAATAATCGAACGGCACGCTCGTATAAAACGCCTATTAAAACCGAACGACTTTTGGGCGAAAAGTTTCATCTGGACGTCGCCCGGGCGTTATATCCGAACGGCCCCCAGTTGAATTATAAACTAATGTTTGGACGCAAATCACCAGAGATTGTCTGGAGGAAGTGCTCGTGCTCCCCCGGCATCCTTAAGGCGCAGTTATTTTGCGCGGGGTTCCTCGAACCGTGGGAGGTGGTGGCGGCTTGCTTTTTAGCGAACACAGCGTACGATTCATTCAGATTTGTGACTCACCAGTCCACTTCGTGTGTCATTTATTGTGGTTTGTTGTAAATAGTATGTTAGATTAAGGGTCCATTCACTGTAGACTTGACAGACATGAATTCGGGGTCGGGTTGAGAGGTTGGGTAGCCGATGAGTGAAGACTTACATATTCCCACTACCGAATTATTTAGATTTCGGAGGTGCACGTAAAGCCGAAGTAAAAAGGCACATGGAAACAAAGTTAGCCCTCATTACAAGGGTACCGGATTTGTCTTATAATTGCAACAAAATTTATTTTTAATGTTATAAATTATATATCACCGGAAAGATCAAAAGATAAACTAGATCCCTATAGTAGCAAATTTTTGTTTAATACATGTATTTTAGAGAAAATAATTTTTGAAAATACGCTATTTTAGTACAAGATTGTTTGCCTGGAATTTTAAAAATAAAAAGAATTACAAAAAATTACTACTATAGGGATTTAAATTAAAGTCTTATCTTTCAATACTTTTTTACGCGAAAGTCGCGATCTTTTATAGTTTTTTTATAATTAGACACGAGCCGAACGCCGATTTTGGGCTTATTTCTGACCAGTGAATGGACTCTTAACAGGATGTAAAAAAATAATGGACCGGACTTCACCCCTCGAAGTCCGGTACACTATTCTTTTACACCCTGTATATCCTAGATTGATAACTCGTTTTCGGTTTACGGTGTATACCTACCTACTATTCTCCTTGCTACTATCTTGGATAACTCTTTCTCAGTTTTATAGATAGACAAAGACTACATCCAAATATACTGGGCGTTCGATTTGAAAAGGCAAGTGTCGTCACCGTGAAACTTCTAAAACTCCCTGCAAGTTCTAAAACTTCTTTATGGTGACAATTTGCAGATTAATATTTTAATATGCTTTAAACTGGCTTATTTCTGGAAATAGATTATCTTAACCAGGAGTTAACCGTACCTCCTGCTAGATATCAAAACAAAATTAAAAGTCTAGTTAAAAAGTCAACGTTTTTATTCACTATCATTAACCATTGGTGTAAAAATAAGCGTCGTCCAGAGGTCGGCAATCAGACGCATCTGATGAACCTTGGAAAACCATCGAAATTTTACACACGTCTGTTGTACCACGCGAAGAGTTAATAACCCTAATTTTTCGGTTGATTTAGGAAACATTCACCTGCCGGGCGGATTTTAAAATAAACTAGTTATCGACCGGTCTCTCCTGTCGCTTTATTTTCGATCGTTGTAACCGAGCCCCGGCTTTGTCTAACGGAATTAAAAAAATAGCTTTAAAAATAGATTCTATTTTAATGTATTTTCGAATTTGAAGGACATAAAAATAGACAGACAATTGGATAGGCGCCCGATGATATTGCATTTTCTTTTCTGTCGGTGTTGCCAAACTAGTGGTCTCCAGCAGATCTACTGATTTCGCGGTCTGTCTCCTTGTATAAGAAACATATATATATCTAGGTACTAATTGTTTTATATTCTTTTACTTATGTAATATTATTACTATTTATTACGTAATGTGATTTATTAAATACCTGTCGGTACCTTTCAAATCAGAAAACATATTTTATAAATCAGATTTACTTACGGAAAATTGTCAAAATATATGCACAGTTTGTTTCATTAAAAGCGAACAATTCTAGCACATATAATCTCAACAGTACTTTTATAAATATAATATATTATGTACATTTAATGCATTTATACATTAATAATGATAGGTAATATTAAAAATGACAATTATTGAAAAGAAAAGTTATTTGAGCTTCCGCCCTCTCCTGATCTCAATTCCACTGACTAGTTTAGAATTTAACTAGAGTTACTGGGTAAAAAAAAACTATTGTTTTTATGCGTTGTTTAGGCTGTAGAAAGTACTATTACGGGCTCATATTGTAAGACTTGCTTGCCAAGCAGAGCTATATTTGTGATTTATTTTAGTGTCAGATAATGGCTATTATTTTTAGTTCTCGTGGTCAATATCCAAATAATAACTTATTTATTCAAAATACGTACCAGAAAAAGTTCAAATGATAAAAAAGTTCAGTAACTTTTCTACTCTAATTATAAATTGGACTGGTTTATTTTTAACTCGAACTGCAACCCTCAACGCATTAATGTGTTGAGTACAAAGTTAACATTCCTCTCATTTAAAATACATGAAACTACTATAGATGATAAATTGTATACTTTGTACAATCAACAGAGGAAAAGAGTTTCCTCCCTTTTCTAGAATTAGTTTATGAACAATAATTAAACCCATAACAGGACTGTAGACGCTTGATGGTATACTACTAATAAATAATAATCCTATTCCATGTAAAGCTTTAAACATTTTTAAGCCCACAGCTAAGGTGTTATTATCCTCAAGTTTATTCTTGGGTTGAAATGTGTAGAGGCGTTTTCTTTTGAAAAGTTTTAACTATTTCTTAAAATCTCGGGCGCCAGCCACCTACCACTCATCGGAAGAGGTATATGTCGAGTGTCTATTACTTCACATTTTAAAATGTTCTAGGCTTTAACAAAGTGCAAACCGCAGACTTGCTGAACTTCCACTTGCACAGACTAGTAGAAATAACAAATGATATGCTCTGTGAAGTGAATGAAAATTTAAATTTCGCCCACAAAACAGTGGTTAGCTGTGACTAATCAAACATCTAATTTAATAAAACTGTAATCAAAATGTAATTAAGCTGATGCAAGGGCAGAAAATCAGCTGTGTTCGTTACACCAATTTAATCCCATTGAATACCAGCGAGATGGTGTGCCACGGTTTTTAATTTAGTTGAGGAATAAACATAATTGTTTTTAGTTGCTTCATATACATAATTTGATACTTACGATATTTCGTCGCAACAATTAGACATTTAAAATAAGTTTTTTTTTTTAAATTCAATCAGATACGTACGATTTTTTTATTGCTAACTATTTCACACTAAGGCTTGCGTATTTTTATCAATTCCAGAGTCTTTGGTATAAGATGTTTGTAGAGTAAAATATACACCTATAGATAATAGAAGATATACAATAGATATTCAGATTAGAGGACTTTTTGCTGTAGATAATATAGGTACATTCAAATTGTTTTTTGTGAATAAGCTCGATATTAAGAGGAGTGTGTTTGACCTTGACACGGGGCCAATAACGAGTAATTACTGGTTAAATTACATTTCGAAAGAGGAACTAATTGTCGATTATCATAATAGTTGGCGTAAATTTTGATTAGTGAATGAAAACCCTTATCTCTGTTTCTGTAAAAATGTATCAATAATGCAGATAAAGTGCTTACTTGTAATAAAACGGCGGAATATCGCTTATTCTTTACTACTTGTTGCACAATCCTGCAACATTAATAATTTCTAATCGCTGCGCTATGCCATTCATGCTTTCCATTCGAGGGGGTTATCCGTTATCTATCTAATAATACGATAAGGTGTATGGATAGTTTCATCATCACTATTTTCGGTGTAAAATAAATTACCATATAGTTGCAGGATTTTTCTTGTTTAAAAATGTTTCGTAATTTTTTTATTTGAGAAAAATATGCTAATGTTTCGTAATTGGTAGTTCGTACTATACCAAGCAAGGATAGATTTTTCGAATATAATATGCTGTACCCTTCTCAATTTGTGACATCTATAAACATCTATGGAAAATATATAATTTTTCTTTTAAATAACTGCGAAGCGCCGTATAGACCTTACTTTTTCATGTTTTCGTTCCAATATATAACGTAAACATTCATTTCACTAAATCAGCAATATGCATAGGAAGCATGATACCATCGCGCTCTGTGTTCCAAACTTACACGTTAGGGTGCTAACACATGTGAACGAATTTGAGAAATATCAGCGTTGCATAACCATTTCAGACTCTCTCTGTCTCCCTGACACTTACTATTCTGTTCGGATTAGTGAAGCCTGGCACAGATATGGAACGGTCGTCGACGGACTCCTTTATACATATAAATCCATTGTCTGCGCTTCTGCGTCTGAACGGCCTTTACTGACTCGCCTTTGCGATTCTCACAGCTGGTCATGCATTCATGGCACTCTATAACCAATTAAATTGGAAGCAATAAATCAGTTGATTAATAGTCGACCATTACTATCGCGTATGTTTATGCATCGTTGCGTTTTGCTTCTGTATGGGCGGCAAATTCACAGAGCTTCTTGATTTTGTCGGCTATATGGTGTAACCGTTCTATTTTTAAGGGAATATCAGATCCGAGATCAGATCTTTACATGTCTTAGTGGCCCAACTTCTTTGCAGAGGCTGTGGCAAATCTATCGTTAAGTAGAACTCATTCAAGATTGTCCAAACGGCGCGGGACCGGACAAGATTTAAAAGCATTTAATTTCGTAATTTCTAAGCTGCTTCTTGTTGTTGAAATCTGTTTCATTTCTTTCGTCCGAGGCGTTAGTTAAATCTGATCTTCCTTGACAAATGTCTGTTGCCTAATAATGAATGAAGTCACATATTAATTATAATGCGCTGAATCAAACGGATCGCCTAGTTCCATGAGCGTACTGAATGAGTCTTTTAGGGGGCAAGACAGTGTAATCTATTGTCTTATGGATTCCCGTTTTTTATTCACTTAAATACGGTTACTAAGTTGTTTTTCTAATGGCTAAGATCTGGACCGGATTTTTGTAGATGATCTCTTTGAGAACGTTTTGCGCAACGGTTTTAATTTGTTGCTGTTTTCTGGTAGGATTTTGTGTTCGAATATTTGCAAAAACACAAAATTTTGGATACCTATGCGCTATTTGTTGTCGTTTTTTTGTCATTGAGAGGAATTTACCAAAAGTATGTTAGTCTTTCCAATCAGTAAGAGTTTTCCGACGCAGGAATTTGGTCAAATCCATAGGCGCCGTGGAAAAAATTTAAAGCATTTTTTAATGTAATATTTATTGCCTTATTTAGTTACTTCCATGCAGTCTTGGTTCTATATATTTTCGCACTTTATACTTGAATTGTAATAACGTATTTATACGTAGGTATAGTAGAGTGCCAGCTTGAATTTATTTTTGCTTTTGTGGGCGTCGCGGGGTTACAAGCTGAATTTTATATAAAATTGAAGCTTATACCATACTGAATGTCAATCCGGAAGTAATAAAAAAATAACGCGGGCAGAAGGGCAGTAAAATCAAAAAACGAGTTATTATCACGGGTGGATAGTGCAGCAAATAGGCTACACTCCCACATAAAAATCAATTTATATTTTGTACAGAATGTATTTTTTATCAATTTTTGAAAGTTGCTCACAACGTTGAGTCTTACGGGAGAATAAATTTTTAAACTCAAATATCTCGGTTCGAACACGCCGAAAATTTGACTGAAATTCAACAATTTTTATGTCTACACGCCATTTACTCGAAAACGAAGCCCTTAATAAAAAAAACTCACTCTTACAAATAGTTTCTACCATAATTTTAGAAGACAACAGCGTTAAATTCAAAATTTTAACTTCAATTGTAAACAAGATATGAATAAAAATACAAAATAAGTCATTTTTCAACCGGCTGCCGCACCGCTGGCTGTAGGCGTCCCCACTTGACCACAGTCGCATCTATCGCACAAATCCCCGTAGCTCCATCTCTTACTGTTACATCTGATGTTATCTGTCTCAGGAATTTGCTTATAATATGCATAATTCTCTACCCTCTATCTCCACCCTCGTCGTTTTCTTATTTGTGTAGGTACCTATTAAATTTAGATTAGAGTAGACTTTGGTATTTAACCTTATTATTAAACTTAATTTTTCCCTTTTTGAAAAACTTAAATAGTGGTTAGTGTACAGTGTTAACGAGGATAATCTAGGTGAGATCTTTTACTTTAGTTAATTGTAGGGATTTCTACATTTGAATCATTGTTTATCAAAATTTAGGGCTGCACGAAATGGACAGTTCTACAACTGATAGCACTAGTTCTGAGACCGAAATCGGCTATTTTGTAAAATTTAGAACACAAGAACAGCAACAATGTATAATATGTAAAAAAAATTGGAGGTACTACAATCGAATCAACCCAAAAAACGTTCTTTACTTTTACAAAATCCACTAAAATTCGGGATGATATAAACAAAGAGTCAGATGAGGACATACAAAAATGGATTCGTGATGGCAAAACTGGAAATCTTGCTAATGTTGTATGGCATAAAATGTGTTATATTGCCTATACGAGCAAACAGAACATTGAAAGTTTAAGGAAAAGAGTAGAAAGACTGAAAGAGTATAGGGCAGCTGGTATTGAACCACCACCACTTCCTGGTAGAGCGCTTCGTAAGGATGGCTTTGACATAAACAAATGTGTATTCTGCCAGAAGCGGTCTGCTGGGAAAAGATTGTCCCAAGTTATGTCTAAAAATATAGAAGGTAAAATAAAAAATATTGCGTCGATCTCTTCAGAGGTTTTAGAAAGAATAGGCTCTAATGACTTAATAGCAATGGAGGTAAAATATCATGTGAACTGCCTAGTTTCCGTTGTAACTAAATTGTTAAATTTCTGTTGCCTGCATGAATACAGTCAAAAAAATTGGACAAACAATTTGGTAAAGCACAGTCTAAAGAAAGTACCAGTAGAAAAATTCGCCAAACCGACGACAAGCCTTTACAAAATATAATAAAGATGGTATTATGGTAAAGATGGTAAAGATGGACGATATTATATTTTGTAAAGGCTTGTCCTCGGCTAGGCGAATTTTTATACCGGTACTTTCTTTAGACTGTGATTTACCAAATTGTTTGTCCAATTTTTTTGACTGTATCACTAGGCAGTTCACGTGATATTTTACCTCCATTGCTAATAAGTCATTAGAGCCTATTCTTTCTAAAACCTCTGAAGAGATCGACGCAATATTTTTTATTTTACCTTCTATATTTTTAGACATAACTTGGGACAATATTTTCCCAGCAGACCGCTTCTGGCAGAATACACATTTGTTTATGTCAAAGCCATCCTTACGAAGCGCTCTACCAGGAAGTGGTGGTGGTTCAATACCAGCTGCCCTATACTCTTTCAGTCTTTCTACTCTTTTCCTTAAACTTTCAATGTTCTGTTTGCTCGTATAGGCAATATAACACATTTTATGCCATACAACATTAGCAAGATTTTCAGTTTTGCCATCACGAATCCATTTTTGTATGTCCTCATCTGACTCTTTGTTTAAACTCGTATCATCCCGAATTTTAGTGGATTTTGTAAAAGTAAAGAACGTTTTTTGGGTTGATTCGATTGTAGTACCTCCAATTTTTTTTACATATTATACATTGTTGCTGTTCTTGCGTTCTAAATTTTACAAAATAGCCGATTTCGGTCTCAGAACTAGTGCTATCAGTTGTAGAACTGTCCATTTCGTGCAGCCCTAAATTTTGATAAACAATGATTCAAATGTAGAAATCCTTACAATTAACTAAAGTAAAAGATCTCACATAGATTATCCTCGTTAACACTGTACACTAACCACTATTTAAGTTTTTCAAAAAGGGAAAAATTAAGTTTAATAATTAAGTATTAAATACGTAGTACTGAATTCGTATGAACTCATCCACAAGGGTACCTTTTACATAAGTTTAATACCTAATACCAAAGTCTACATATATTCTTATTCTAATCTAAATCTAATAGGTACCTACACAAATAAGAAAACGACGAGGGTGGAGATAGAGGGTAGAGAATTATGCATATTATAAGCAAATTCCTGAGACAGATAACATCAGATGTAACAGTAAGAGATGGAGCTACGGGGATTTGTGCGATAGATGCGACTGTGGCCAAGTGGGGACGCCTACAGCCAGCGGTGCGGCAGCCGGTTGAAAAATGACTTATTTTGTATTTTTATTCATATCTTGTTTACAATTGAAGTTAAAATTTTGAATTTAACGCTGTTGTCTTCTAAAATTATGGTAGAAACTATTTGTAAGAGTGAGTTTTTTTTATTAAGGGCTTCGTTTTCGAGTAAATGGCGTGTAGACATAAAAATTGTTGAATTTCAGTCAAATTTTCGGCGTGTTCGAACCGAGATATTTGAGTTTAAAAATTTATTCTCCCGTAAGACTCAACGTTGTGAGCAACTTTCAAAAATTGATAAAAAATACATTCTGTACAAAATATAAATTGATTTTTATGTGGGAGTGTAGCCTATTTGCTGCACTATCCGCCCGTGATAATAACTCGTTTTTTGATTTTACTGCCCTTCTGCCCGCATTATTTTTTTATTACTTCCGGATTAACATTTAGTAAGGTATAAGCTTTAGTTATATATACAATTCAGCTTGTAACCCCTCGACGCCCACAGAATTACTTTTTAAGCATATTTAGCGCTCCGTGGCACTCTACTAGTACTTGATGATTTATAATAGTCTCTTTCAGTTTATATATAAAAAATCTCAACAATGGAATGAGATGTCAAAAACGTTTATATGTTATGGACAAATCTAAATGAGGTGCGACACAGCCATAGTTTCAATTTAAATATTTATAGTTAGTCCCGCATGGGTGGATAAGGTAATAAAAATAAAACACATTAACAATCAGCGATCACATAAATCGACATAATATATAAGTTATTAGGTCACATAGCAACTCCACGAATTTCTATATTTAATCTCTATTAGCTGCGCCCCCTCCCACTTCTTACCTTACCTAATAGGCTAGTAAAGATTGTAGATTGTTGAGAAGCACATGGTTGGCCGGTTGCGTCACCCGGATCGTCTATTTTTGCCCATGCCCGCGTACTAGATAGAGTACTGTTGAATGGCAACGTCACATGTTAGGATGCTGGCTGTTGCTACGGGCCAAACTCTGAAACCGGACTCTGGCTGTGGCTCCTTCTTGGCCAGCCGTTACTTCACTTTCAATTTTCGTCTGTCGAACGGATCTCCTAATATAACTGTAGATCACCGGTTGATGTAACTTTTGGTGCGTTTGTCACCGCGAAAAATTTATCTGTTGGGGCCGGGTTTTCACGACTTGAGTTAGGTAATTGGTCAGTTAGGATTCTTGCAAAGGGTTGGAACCTTTGGTGTGAAGCTAACACTGACGTAGTTTTGCACTTAACACCAAAACACATACTGCACTCGACGCGCGTTTCGTCAACCAAGTTCGCATGACCTGGAGATGATTAAAAACGTTTTTAATGTACGGTGATCGTTTATTTGGACCGCATCTTCTACCGGAACATCTAAATGGACCGTGTTCCTTTGAATTTCTAGCAGAATTGTTTTATCTTATGAATATTCAGCATTCATTACATATTTTCACATTTTAAATTATTATTGGCTGAAGTAAACAAGAAAAAACATAAAAGTTTCTAAATTTGTCAATAAAATCGTCTGTATTATGACACCTGATCACCTGATCCAGGAAAATTCTAATTACGTTTAGCTGGCGATGTTCTGCGAAAATATTTAAATTTGGCAACGTTGCGCCTATAGGCCTGCTACCGCGTTCGCTTAAAGCTCATTTACATTTATCACTTTGGATGTTCATCTTGGAGGAATCATCCAAAGTGATAAGTGTAGATTGCCTTTCATTTGTGTTGCATCCAAAGTGTTCATTAAAAATGAACGATGAAACAAATCGACCCTCTACCTATTTTTGATGAAAGAGATGTACCCTGAATCGATGATTCATCCAATGTGAAGGCTCAGTGAAAAATGTAAATACGATGAGTTCATTTTCGCCGCTACTTCACTTTATCAATTATATATATAACCTCGGGAAAAAATACTGAGAATGTACTTCTTGGAGTTCTGTATGTACAGCGCGCTCAATGTACGGATATTATCTCCAGTGCCAGATATCCTTGCGTCATTTGTAGTTTTATTTTAGAGCTCAAAGCTTCTCGGAACCAAGTATCTTTTTTTTGGATTAACGGCGTAACTTTTTCGACAAGATATGCGAATTGTTCCTCGTTCCTTCTTAAATGATTTCTGTACTCCTCAGGATTTTCTTCTGCCCACCCTCTTAACAGCGTGAACGAAGCTCCTGGATTTTCTCTCCTTGAAACCCATCCCACCCAAGACGTTGGTGGTTTCACCCACCAACGTCTTTTAGCACGGCCAGTTGTTGATATAATTGAGTTCAATTCATTTATCAGTCCACTTGAAATTAAGTCAATGCCGTCGCGTATAAGACTTTTATTTTTTCTGGAACGAGACATCCTGCCGCCTGGTACCACAAGTTGTTGCACCAAACACGAAATGACGCAATTTTTAGGAACAATAAATAGTGACAGAGGTGAAACCACAAAACTGGATGAAAATATGTAAACAAGGATGATCACTCCGGATGATTTCACTCTGGATGATTCACTTTGGATGTACATCAAAAGTGATACAGTGTAAATCCCGCTTTAGCTGTATATGAATTGAGACCTTCAGCGTCAGTCTAATCAAGTGTATTTGTATTATACTCATTTTTCCTATCGTCTTTTAAAATGAATATACTAATGACTGCATCCCCCTATAGATATTAGATGTTTCTTCATCCTCTAGAATGAACTGGAGATATTCACTTCTTGTATATAAATTCCCATATTACGAAAGTAGAACGTGATTTGCCACGCTCATCGTATGCCGATTGAATTAAAACCTGTTGAAATAACTTTCTCGATTCCGGACTAAGTACACGTAAATTATTCAGCTAAAATGCTTAGTTGTATAATCTGATTTATGAAAATTCATTAAACCTAAATTAAGTCATGAATAATTAATGTAATAGAATACTTAGTATTGATAAAACTCATGTGGTATGAATATTCCAACAGGTCTTCAACATATTAATAATACAGTTGCTATTTTTATTAGTTTACCAAAGGAAGTTACGGTTTCTTTTGTTAACTTGACGAATTAAGGAAAAATTTGTGTTGTTGAATCATGTTTGATATACACCGTGGAAATTTACATCAATCAATTTTGAAATTTTAAGAGCTTTTTTCGACCCATGTTTATGAGAAAGTCTCCTTTTTAACCAAAGAACACACTGGTCAATTATTGCACACAAATTTTGGGACACACTGTACCCTGTATACTGGCGTACTTCAAGGAATTTATATACATGGAACGATTATCAAAGCTGCGCGAGTATTCCAATTTTGAATCCCCCATTTTGATGTCTGAAAATTGGTGGGAAATTTAACAGTATTAACCTAGCCTCTTCAATTAGATAGCAATAACAAATAAAAACCATAGAAAGCAGCAAGTAAAACTTTTGAGTAAGAAAAATTCTAAATATGTAGGTATAAGAAATGTTCAATATTTTATAGTTTAATTACAATTATTTGTGAAAAATAAAATATATCGTCACCAAACTTTCTTGTAAAATTGATGATGAAACGAAATATTTTGTGTACCTACCTATGTATCTTTTGTTCACATTATTTATGTAAAATACACCATTAGCCGTTTAGAAAAGTAAATATTTAAAATGCATTATGCATATAAAATTTAACTATCCTTTACCTTACTTTAACTATCCTGGCTTATTTTTTGTATTGTTTATGTTAGCAATTTTCATAATTTATTATTATATTAGCTAGGAACTATGATTGCATGTCTCTTAAGAGTTTCAGTTCTTGTTATAAAATCCGAATTTACCTGGAATAATTACGAAAGTCCAATACTCAAATATTGTCACTCAAAGTCTATAAATCAAAGGAACACAATAATAAACACACAAACAGAATCAAAACGAGAAAATCACAATAAAATAAACCAACAAGACGCCAAAAATACAAAACAAACACTAGTATTTTTGATAGTTTGACTAGTTTTGCTTGATCTCAAACCGTTTAGATTTTACAGGGTGTCAAAGTTGCAAAAATGTCAATATTCACCAATCAATATTTCAAAAACAGTTTAAGTTAGGTATAGGGAAGGCGGATGAAAGTCCTACTAAAATCAAGGGTTTAGTTCGAAAAAGCAATAAAAAATATATATTTCCATTTAGAAAAACGAAGTTGGTACCTGTCCAGGAAAAACTGAACACCCTGAATATGTAAATATATTTTCATTTTGTGCAGCTCGGGATATTAGACAACCCTGTAGAAAAAAATTAAGTTATCTCTTTTATTAACCCAGATATTGGACTTACGCGCACTAGGTGGACACCCTGTATAGCTTTGGTGTACTTAAATGTCCAAAAAAAGTGTACCATAAGAGTAATATGTCAAGAACTGTGATTTTCGATGCTTTAATCATAACGAAGTGTTGAGCTGGAGACATAATTAAAAAATTGCATTAACAAAATACATTAGTTAACGGATTATGATTTTATCTTTTGAATTACTTCCTTTAAGTACCACTTATCTTCTGTAACCAAATATCGAACTGGAGTGTGCAATAGGAAGAAGGTCTACGACATTATTTTACTGTTTTTATTTAAACAATATAGTCGGTCGAAATAACCAAGAGGTCAAAGACCACCGTTTGTTTGTATTTAATTAAGTATACCTGCATGCTAGTGAACCTGCTGTGGTTGCACCGATTGTTTTTGATAAATGCAACGGTATTTATTACCTAATCTAATCAATAACCTCGGTATATTAATTTATTTATTTGTGGTTTACTATTTTTCATAGCCTTCGGATCTGGGTTTGTCCACGCAACTGTCAACATTTGGAAGTGCTGTAATAGAATAGAACATATACGAAATGTGATGAAAACCTCTAAAATAACTGATACAAACCAATACGTATAACAGAATGGAAATCTAATCTTTACTGTACCATAAAATTTACTAGTTTATTACGAATCATCATAAAGATTTCTTCTATATAACTGATGAAAGTATTTTGGTTGGGCCATTGATAAAAAAATATATAATAAAATAATAATCATAACGGTTTTATATAAAAATTGGTGGACATAGAACTTCCCCGTAAATCGATAATCTGTAATATAAAAAGTAATCCCATTGAAGCGTAATATCCACAAATAATGGTTTATATGTACTTATATATACAAATGTGCCTTACTAGACGAACAAAGTTCAAGATTAATAAATTATATAAATAAAATATTGTTAAAATAATCTACTTAATAAGGCTTCATTAAACAATTGATAAATTAAACCTCGACTTGACGCGTTCATTAATATATATTATATATATAAAATATCCACTAGCTAATGAGGTTTTCCAGGTTTCCCTCATTCCAGCACTGAATGGTGTTTAGGGTTTACCAACGTAAGTCGTTCCTGAGGCGCAATTGAATAATAATTTGTCGCCCCCTCCCCCACATAAGTCTCTGACTTCCGGGTTAATCCTCGCGATTAGAATGAGGGGTGGAGATATTATTTTACTTCTTACGTTTCTTGTGATTTAAATAAATAAATTGGGCAAAATAAATTTTGAGGTTAACAAAAGTAGCCCTTCGCTACAAAGATTCGAATTCAGACGGTCCAGAAAGTTACCGACATATCGGATTTTGAATTTTCACATCTGCCATAATCTGATCATGTTTTATTTCTTCTATCTCTACCGCAAATAGACTCAATTTTCTAATTTTAAATGGGACACCCCTTATATTCGAATGAGGCGATATTATTACAGATACCCACTCCTATATCAATTTATTCGTGAGATACCTATAGTATATCTTTATCTAGAATTGGACATAATGTGATTGGTTTGTTAGTGATCAACGTGAAATGGTGAAATTATTAATTTCAAATAATGAGAACTTTTATGTTCTCATTATTTGTATGTATGTATGTATGTATGTATGTATTTTCAAGGTATTTAACTTGAAAATTGTGCCGTTAAACAATATGAATGTCTTAAAAGTAATAAGAAGCAAACAGTTTTGGCAGTATTTTGTATATTCATTATCATTATTGTTTTTTTACGTTATTGAAAACAACTAACTGATTTTTTTTTGTTCCAGGTATGTCCCAAAAGATATCAAACGAAATGTTAAAGCTGTAGGTAAATATTTTAAATTAATGGTGTTTGAAAAAAGTGGAAACCCCTTAAGTTATTTCGGTGGTATTATTTAGTCTCTTTGATTATTTATATTTATTTGTAGGTAGGTATTCAACTAAAAAAACTAAGATGTAATTGTTAACAACAGAGTTGTAAACAACTTTTTTGTTTTTTTTTTGTAATTTGAAGATATACCCTTGTAGTTCACAGTATATATAGCACGCGCATTATTGTTTATACAGAGTGTTTCCTATAAAAAAATCTGTAAACGCTCGCGTTATATCTGAAGCTCTAAATATGAAACTTCAATAGTTTTTTTTTTATTTTTAACTGTGATACATTGATTATATAATTTGCCATCAGTATTCAAGTTGATAAAATAAAATTTAAGTCACTGTCTAATGAATTTTTATGGTAGGTAGTATTTTTGATCGCAGAAACGTTGCCTTGAAATTTAACATTTAAAAAAATACAAACATTTAAATACCTGTGTTATTTTATCCATAATCATTTTCGGTTAGTTTTATAATTTTACTGACGGGGGTATTTATAGCCTAGATGTATAAAAAATACGTACCAACAGAAATATAGAAAATCATAATTATTGTCTTTTTCAAATCCCAGCAGGGGCTTAAAGTTCAAAAGATTATATCATATCACTACAATTTGACATTATGTTATTTTTTGCCCAGAAATGTATGTATTTAAATAAAAAATATAATGCGTTAATGTTAATGACAGATGGACCTGCATATACAGAGAGTTCCAGAATGATTGTCCGGTACGGGAACGCAGCCTATCCTGAATATAATCAAAATTTATTTCCATTTGTTAAAATTACTTTCTTTTTGACTGTCAATTTGAAAATGTTCATATTTGACAGCATTTGACGTTTGACTCAGTGGTGTTTAACATTTTTCGTGTTTAAATTGTGTTACTGAATATCATTTGCGTTTAAAAGAGTATTTTTCAATACTATACAGTTTCAGAGAGTCCTAAATCAGGTTGGTATGAAATTAATATAAGAATCATAATGTTTCATAATCATAATTAATGTTTTTTAACGCTCCACAATTCACAGTTTGAATAGGTTATACTGGTGATACATAGGAATAAAATAATACAAAATAATAACTATATTATTTTTAAAAAAGTCTTTATTTTATTTTTAACATAACCTATATTTACTGACGTACCATGGCACGGAACAAATCAAATCAAACCAGTAAATTCCCTCGCCTGCGCTCATGATTCTAGTGCAGATACTAAAAATAGAAAGGCGGCACATAAAAAATCATTATGAAGCGGCACGGTCAATCATTCTGGAACTCTGTATGATTAAAGCTGTTATATTAATATTCCTTAAAAGTGTATAGTCTTTATTTAGGTATCAGTCAATAAAAACATCATATTAAAGTGCACTTTATCTCAAACTAATTGAGACGTTGAATTCATTTTTAATATATGACACGGTTAAATTACTTTTAAATTTCTTGGGACGCCGCTGGCATCGCACCCAAGTGACTAACTATGAAGCTCAAACTATAAGTTACTAGCAACTTTTATTTTGTACTTCCTGGCTTACGGTTTAATTAGCTCTATGATCCAAGAAAACCCAGACAGGATTAAGTAGATCCGATGGCTTTGCATAAAATATTACACACATTTTTAAAAATAAACGCTTCGCTCGGATAAACAGATTCTCTCTTGAATTCATTCCAAAAGAATTCGTATCGCACAGCGCTTAATTTACGACAAAATTGTTTTTTTATACGATAATATTGCGTCACGGACTTATTTACAGATGTTTTTGTTGCATTCTTCGAGGCTTACTGTTAATTAATTGCCGATTTTTCTGAGCTAGCGGTCCAATTTTTTATATTAATATTTATATTATAAAATTACCATCTGGACAAGGTCGAGTTAGGCAACGCCTTAGCTATTAATGGCTGTTCTGAATTAAACAGCTGTCCTACTACGTAATGTAGGTAGTTTTAACATAATTTTTCGTGGGTAATTAATTGTTTTTAATATTTTTTTGGTATCGAGCGATCAGTTATATGGTATGTCGAAAATATGAATTCTAAAACATTAGCCAAAGGCGTCATTTGTCAACAAATTCACTGAATTGTCACAGGTCGATTTTCATTTCAAGGGGGACTCTTTTTTACAGTATTGACATTTATACATAGTATCCCGAAAAGGAGAGGTTTACTACAACTTGTATTTTTTAAGTAGAACACCCTGTGCATTTTTACAGATTGGATAGAACGTCCTCACGAAAACACTGATAATGGATATACCTCTAATAGTGAGGGAGCGGGCCGGCCACTCCATCGATGCTCTTGAAGTGTGTGCCGTTGCACCGTCTTGTTGGAACCAAATCTCCCCTAAGTCCAACTCATCTAGCCGTGGAAAAAAAAGTCCTGTATCATGTTTACATACCGGTCCGAATTCACTGTCACTGTGACTTCATTTTCCTCAAAGAACCAGGGACCAATAATTCCAGCTGAGGAAATTGCTCACCACATTGTGACTTTAGGTGAATGCAAAGACCTTTGATGCAATTCTCGAGGATTGGTGTCAGCCCAGTAGCGCATGTTTTGTTTGTTGACGAATCCACAAAAATGAAAATGGGCTTCATCACTAAAAAAAAAGCAATAGCGTCCTCTGCAACGACTTCGAGAAGAACCTGACACGCGTTCATCCGAGAATTGAAGTCACGTGCAGAAAGTTCCTGCACAATCGCCATCTTGTAAGGATGGAAATGAAGATCATAATGAAGAATTCTCCTCACAGAACGATCGGAGAGTCCAAGGGCAGACGCATGTTTGCGCGCAGAACGCCGTGGAGATCGCAACATTGAAACTCTCACTGCCTCAATATTTTCAGGTGATCTAATGGGGCGAGGGACTTCAGTTCTTCGTCTTGTCGCACTTGCAGTTTGTCTGAACGTAGTGACCCACGTAACATTTGATTTCCGGTCCGGGACAGGAGCCAACGGGGCTAAATTAAAGCGATTCCGAAAGGCGCGCTGGGTTGCGATCACAGAACATCCGCTCGAAAAGTAGGCCTCAACGGCAAAAGCACGCTCCTCACTATTCCAACGCATGATGGCGACTGAACTGTGTCGGGCGGGACTCCCGCCCGACACAGTCACAGTCACATTCCTAGTTTCACAGTCATAGTTCATAGTCCCGCCGCGGGACAAAACTTTATAGTCCTGCCTTTCGAACGAGACCACTAGCGCTCCGCTACGACATCAACCGACTGAATGGCACGCATTTTAAAAATGGTAGTTATGCTGCCGCACCCTGTACATAAAAGACCTTCCTAAAGTAAACCTTTGGTGTGACGGTAACATACCTCGTAATTTTCAACATAACACGGGATTAAAACTACAGTTTGAATAATCTCCGGATGATGCCAACTTATAATGAGTTAGAAAGAGAATGGTTTATATGAAGAAAGTCGTTTATGAATGCTAAGAAAATTACTGGGCTAAATATTACTCCCTGAGGGACTCCGCATGCTCTGCGTATTGATATTATTAAGTTTGTCACTGCCACTTTGTCGAAATATTTACTTTGTCGAATGGCCAGCTAGCATCGAACGCCACGTATATTGTACCTAATGAAAAGTCGCCGTTAATTCTAGTGGGAAAGTACATTCTTTTCAGACATTCCCTCAGATTATTTATAACTTCTAGGCTCAGGTCTCGTTGGAACCGTCGCAAGCGGACATGAAAAGATACGGACGAGTAACTGCAACATGGGCGATTAATACGAATTTTATTAATTAACACCTACTGGCGCGCGGGGAGTGACTCAGACGACCTACAGGGTATGTTCAGGAAATTGAAGGCCTCGACCATAATTGTGTTCGCTTTATTAACTAATCAGCGACGAAAATATCCACTTTTAATTGGTAGCTACACTCTCAGAAATATTCCTTTGTGTGCACAGATAATTAAGAATATCTTTGTTCTTCTTAATTTCTCCCTTTATTATACATTGATATATAATATTATTGGCGATTCCAAAAATGAATGCGCCCTCTGTATGAAAACATTTGAACCGACTTAAAAGTTAATTTTGGAGGCTTATTGCTGATATAATGATAAATAACACGTATTTGGGTTTGTTTAAGGCAATAATTTAGTGGTGCTTGTGATTTTTTGGTATTACAAAGTTTAAAACGACGTGGTTAGTATTTGTACATCTTAATTTTTACATTTTAAAATGGCATTCAAAAGAAATCAGCACACCACAAACTGCCGTGTTTATAGGTGTCATTCTACAAAATGTGTCAATAGAAGTGTTTAAAATTGAAGATAGGTAGAAGTTTCGCCCTAGTATAAGAAACTGTTTCTCATTCATTTCTCCAAAAGGCATGTAACAATTTAATAACAGGGAACACGTTTATTTACACAACATAACCACTTTGTTGCAGTTTGTCTACTTTTCTATTATTAGTCTTATAAAAGCAGAATATATTTTAATTTAAACATTACTTAACATAAAACAAGCACTAATATGGTATCACCATACAGTTTATCTTATCACACTTAATTTAGTCCAAAATGTAAGTAAACAATAACTAGGACACCTGTTTCAACCCAAAAAATTCATATAATTAGCTATGAAGCACTTATAGGACGTTTGACTGCTTGTACCACTCTTTTTATTCTTTATTTCACCCTAACTAGCACATGAAGTTACTATATTTATGACAGTTGAATGCTAAATTGCTAGATGATGTGATATGAAACGCAAAATTTTTACTCGTCTTCCTCCATATTTGTATACAATTTGCAGCGCCCTCATCGGTAATTTGAATCGCCAATACCGTTTTAAATGGCAACATTTGAATAGGTATATTTTTTTAAATAAGAACTTTTTTCAAAACTAACATGGTGCCAAACATTTTTCACCAATTTTATGTTCAAACATGTTTACAACACAATATGTATAACAATTATTATATGTGTGAAACATAATTTTATATTAATCTTTAAGGGGCATTAGAAAATCGCAACAATGGCCATCCTTTTTTTTGTATACTTATTTATAATGCTTGTCTGTATAGTTAGAGAGAGAGAGAGAGAGAGAGAGAGAGAGAGAGAGAGAGAGAGAGATATTCAGACAGACAACCAGTGCTCAAGGAAAAAAAGGAACCACTTTAAATCGTACGCCGCGGTATGTTGGAATGTGGAACTAATGTCATATACTTGATTTCTATTTCAGATTTAGATCCCACTTAGAGGTCGGCGACACAGGAAAACAAAACTTTTCTTTTCACAATAATCAGAGCTGGGCACTATTTGTACTTACAAATACTTATAAGTATTTAAATACTCGTCAGTATTTAAATATTCAGTATTTAAATATATTTATAGAACAAGTATTTGTATTTATACTTACAAATACTTTGCTTGAAATATTTATACTTAATATTTAAGTAACTGACGTTAAAACTATTTAAATACTTTAGCAATATTTAAATACTATCAAAGTATTTCAATACTCTAAGTTTTTAAATACTTTTTGATTATTTAAATAAGTGAAATATTTAAATGATTTGAAAAGTATTAAATTACTTTTCTAATAGGAGAAATATTTCCGAATATATGAATGATGCAGATTCACAAGTTCACTTGTCAAGACCTGCTTGCCTACAGAGCTAGCGCAAAGGTGTTTGTTGTGTAATGCTGCTACAATCGTCATTTTGCACCATTATTCGCTCACGACGCGTTTTTAGAGGTGGTCTTAGAGATATTTAAATATTTAAATACTTAGAAAATATTTAAATATTTTTTTTCAGAATTAAATACCTGACGTATTGAACTGCTCGATGTCAGTATTTAGTATTTAAATACATTTCCCTTTTTAAAAATATTTAATATTTAAATACTTTTAGTATTTCTAAAGTATTTATTATTTAATATTTAAATATTTTTTTCAGAGTATTTGCCCAGCTCTGTTTCTTAATGACATTTCGAAATATTATTTCATAGCTTTCAAAAATAATATTGTGGGGAGGAAAACGGTAAAAACTTCATAGTCACATGCCTACATATACAGGATGTGACAGTTATAGTAACTATATATTGCTTAAATCAAACATATTCGCCAAACAGATGACAATCGCAACATTCTAGCAAAGTCTACACATTAGAATATTTGTAAAGTTTGAGTCTAGCTTGCAACAACGATACCACTTTTCGCTATATTTTTAATACTATACAAGATACACTATACTACTAGAACTCGGGTACTAACTCGCGCACAAAAACGTCGAGTTCTTAGTAGACCAAAGGGCTGAACTGGAGCTTGCATTCCCACCATTATTTGTAGGATGTAAAAACTGCCCAAACAGAAGCATACTAACGTTCTTGATTTGTTAAATTTGATCGTTTATGAGTACCCTGCATTTTATAAGATTGGCCGCTAACATTAGCTACTGATCCCATTTTTAAAAACAGTTATTCAAACAATAAAATGTAAAAACGATCAGCTGTCCTTCAAATGACCTTCAACTGTCACTTTCGTTATGATCCAGTTTATAGCCAGCCATCTCTTTTTTAGAACAAGATAACGGAGGATGGAAATACTTGGAGTGCGAGCAAAAAATTACGCCGACAACACTGACATAGTTTTCCACATAACATCAAAACAGTATACTGCACTCGAGGCGCGTTTCGCCAAACAACTTGACATCAAATGGAGACATTGCAGTAACTTGCAAAATACAACGCGTATATGATTCAGTTTTGTGGCCAGAAAGTAATTTAAAAATATGAAAAAAGCGGAACACAGCTGAGCCAATATGAACACTTTGTATAAAAACATGTTTAGCTTGTAAAATCCAGCGGCCCTAGGTATTCTTATTATATTATCACTATTGTAGAATGAAGCATTGCATAAAATTTCCACAAATTTCGCAACGTGAGGATGAAAATAGCATCTAAAATTATATACCTCTAAACTTTGATTACAGTTATTTTGTTATCAATATCATATCAAAACATGGTGTATAATCCATCTGTCCACTAATTGCTTCCTGTTGATAAAATTCAGCCTTTTTCTCCGCACCGCAACAATCAGCGACATCAACAGAAAGTTCCATCGTAAAACTGCAATAAAATAATAATAATTCCATGTTTGAACAAGGAATATCACCCAATTGTGAGAAAAGTTATCACTTGAATTTAATTGGTAGCATTATCTGACAGTTATTATCAAGTGTTGCTTATCGCAGTGTGCTTTATTTCAACCCAGTTCTATTATTGCTTACTTATATTCGATAGATCAGAAAAAATTTAAAAAAACGTTCAATTATTTATAGATATTAAATTAATTGACTATTTATCTAGCTCTCCATAATATGATATATTAAACTGTAATTAAAATAAAGGCACGACAGGTTATTTACGTTTCTATATTAGTTATTTTCCTATTGACGGAAAACGTAGGTATACGTTCGAATATTTTATAAATCGTACAAAACAAGACATTAAAGTCGATTCTGTTTGAACATAACAATATTGTTTTGATGATTTGTCATTTTAAACATACCTATCTTGCTATTATTTCTGGTAATCTTAGCAACATCATTTTAGTGCTTGCTATGAACATTATATAGCAATATAGTTAGTGGTTATATTTAGTGTTTAAAATGGCCATAAATCTATTATTTATACATTTTCAGCAGCTGAATTTTCATGTTTCAAACTGTTCTACATCAGTAAGTAGGTACCTACCTACTTATATTTAAGTACAATTATTTTTATTTGTACTTTGATCAGAAATGTGTACTGTTAGAACCTTCTTCTGGATGTATATAATTAAGGACACTATTTATTAAATAGTTTTATTAAACAATTACTTTTGTTAGTGGGTTAACAGTAACGTAACATCTGTCTTCTTTCACAGTTAAAAATATATTATCAAGTCTGTGTCTCACAATACGAATCTCTCGCCCTATCTTTCAGTTCGTATCGTTGTTTTATAAACACCTAAATTAAAATTGAATATTTAAAATTATAGAAAACAATTAAGACTTGAATTCAAAAGTATTAGAGTTGCAAGCAACCCATTTGAGGATCCGAATGAAAATTTTATCAAGTTATTCCGTTTGAGTAAAGGAGTGGCACTGAAATTAATTCAGAAACTGGAAATGTGTGTCTATGCAGTAGGTACCATTTTATTTACAGGTGATACACAGGGATAATTTAATTAAAATTATCAATTCACATAGAAACTACTTTTGTAGGTTTTTGCAAGCTTATTCGAGATAATTTACAATTAGTTCCATTTGAGGTTTGTTTGTTTTCTTGCTTAGTGACATGGTAATGGCAAAGAGGATAAATACACGTTTTCTCTATGGGATAAACTAATTCTTCTTCACAAATCACATAGGTTACTCTTTGGTAAACATAAAGGTGAAACGCTCGTGAAACCGAAGAATATATTATCGTGATTCTCGATGAAACGGTTAGACTTCAAACTCAAAACACAAAATTTGAGGTTATATCCCACTGTCGTCTTCTTCTTCTAGAAATATCCAATGAATTTGACCCCGGACACGTACAAACTTATAACAATATTGTTGTTTTTGTAAACTTTAACAATACTTACTATACTATAACTCTCCAAACGGAATACCAATTTTGAATAAGGTTTACAACATGGTTTACATAACAAGACTCTTAGCAAGATGCAAACAGAATCGACCTGATTCTGTGAGACTTGTACTAGTTAATAGATTGTTTTATCACTTGTTCTAGGAGTTGCATATATTTTCATGCTTTGCATTTTAATAAAGACTTAGATATAAATAATTTACAATAATTTTTCCTACTTGTGTATTATAATACAACAAATCCGGTTATATCCATTGAATTCAAGCCATAATTTAATTTAATTTAGAACATAGAGCCTTTGATAATCTCAGCAACGAGCGAGTTACCAACATAAATTCAGAATTGAGATGTCTGCAAGAAATACTTGGCCTGATGATGATAAAATATGCCAGCTACTCATGAAACTCATTGAACCGCGAACCACGCTAGTGATTTCCTCATCTCGTCCTATGCTAATTGACCGGATACGCTGAGAGAACAAGTCATTTGTTCCTTGAATCATTGTTTGGTTGAGGCGATTGAATTGCTTTTAGATAAGTTTTTTTACAAATATTGAAATCTTATAGAATGTAATAATATTAATTTTATTACGTTATTTTATTAATATTTTCATTTATTTATATCCTAAGATATGCAACCTAACAGTATTTTATTATAATACAACGTGTCTTATCCTACACTCTGAAATACAAATTTTACAATGTTTTAAGAAACATATATGTTAGAAACATTTAGTTATGTCCTTAATTTTCAACGGAAAAATATAATCCCTTCCATAACTTAACCAACTGGTTAAACATTCTGAACGACCGCAAAAAATGCTTTTATATTTGGTCTTATTTTGCTAAAATCGGTTCACAATACGTTTCCTTTGTTCTCGTCGACATTTTATTGAATTTCAGTAAACCCTTCTCTCAGTGTATTCTCAGCCGTCTTCTCGGATTGGCGGACCGTGTTACTATGTGCTTCCGCTACCGCCTGGCGTCCCGGGGGACATTGAAAGCGTCCCGACGCCCATCTGATTTCTCCTGTGGCGCCAGCCATCGTACGAGACGTCGGTTACAATCCATACAGGATAAAAAGCATCCAATTAACGCGACATCCCGCTATAATTATAAATGGTGCGTCCAATGGCGGGTAAATAATTGTGTCAAATTGGATGACGGTAATTTATGCCATTATTTTAATATGTAAATCGCCTGAACGCCTCTGATTTTATTATGAATCTGTGTGAAACGGCTGATATTTTTAGGTCAGTATTTTCGGCATGGAAAATTAAAATTTTTGCCCTCATTTGACTATAATGGGGTATTTTCCTTCAATCGAAATGAAAGTGGAAACCTGTATTTTTATAAAATATATATTTTTTTATATTTATTAGGATGGAAATTATTAAGATTGAATCGGTAGAAAATTTTTAATTCAATTTTGAAATTTTATTCTATATTCGTGACGTCACTAAGAGAAAACTAGGGAATATGTATCTATAAAGAGGCCACACTGATAATATGTGGCCTAGATTCAGTTTGTAACGATGACAAACGACAGTCGACATTTCGATAATTGACATTTGAAATTTCCTGTTTGTGTTTGGCTTGACAACTTGACGTGTTGTATTGTTGTTTTCTTGTGAAGTAAACTTTTATTAAACATGAAGCAAGGTTTTATAGAGGCTAAGTTCGACAATTTACCGGTTATAGATCCTTTTATGATAAAGATCTTATAGATCCTTTCAGAAATAAAAGGGATGAAAAATGTAAAGTTAGTATTTAACTGAACAGTATTACTGCAAAGTCGATTATATATATTCAAAAATTACCTTTACAAATTACGATGTTTTTCTATTACTAATAAATACACTTGTAATCAGTCACAAGCAGAGACAACAATTCGCAGGTAAAAATATAAACTAAAAACAATGTCTCATGTTTACCATGATGTTTACCCTAACCAAACAATTCCAACATGAACAAAAGTAAAGTTGTCACGCAGTGACACCAACCACACAAATGAAAATATCCTAGAAATCACTAAAAAATGGCGCAAATTTTGAATTTTCGCTTAGTGACGTCACATAGATATCGCGCACAATAAAAAAATAATTTATGGACTTAAATGAACTCAATATTAAAATTCCAGAAATACGTATCTCTTCTTTTTCCAACTACTTTCCATTGCCGATGTAAAAAAAAAATAGGAAAACACCCCATTGACAAGTTAGGTGCTTGAGTTAATTACTTCAATTTTTTATATTTATTTCAAGTTGGAAACTAGTATAGTAGTGTTTTCATTTATAAATCATTTTTACAACTGAAAAATGTGTATCAACATTCAACTGGGTGTCGAAAACTTTCATTCCCGTTGGCTAAATAATAATAATAAACTTGAAAATTATGCGATTTCCAACTACCAGCCGCCACTTAACACACTGTATATACATAAAATAAAAATAAAGAGAGGAAATGTTATGTAAATTTTAAAGTAATACGTAAAAACGTAATAATAAGTAAAGTAATGTTTCATTTTCTAATTACACTTTAAAAATTAAAGCCTTTTTATTACGTTCTTTATAATCCCAAAGTAACAAATTGTATTTTTCAGCCACTAGACAGGAGGCTTGACAATTCTTTTCATTAATGGATTAAAAAAAGTGTATTACTTCATCCCTGAAATCGTTTACAGGAGAATTCATTGTTTTAATTAAAAAATATCACGGAACCGGCAAGACGGAAGCCCCTGTCGAGTTTTTAATCACTCGCTTTAAAGGGATGTACATTATTTAAAAAGTTTTAAGGCTCTCCCTCAATATCACCCTTAAATGGAACGTGAAATTGGTTTTGCTAATTGTATCGCAAACATTTAAAGTCTTCATATTTAATCTGCCTCCTTCCGGAGTTGGGAGTTTTTATAAATCTGTTAAAATAGGGGCTTTGCGCATTTTTGGTATTTAAAGTGACTTCCTTGAGAGGATTGCGAGGAACAACTGCCCACAGTACAATATACCACAGACATTTTCACAAAAAATGAAATGAAAACGAATAAAAATAAAACATTAACAAATAATCACTTGTTTTTGTCACTCCATATCAATCGTACACACAACACATTACAGGTCGAGCGTGAGCCACTATGTAAATGTCTGGGTACCGACCGGTACCTGAGACGGGTGAGGAGGGCGGAATCGGTAGCATGGCACGTGGTCGGGAGTGGGTAACTTTATATTTATTATATATTTCTGTAAACTTTGCTATTTGAAGCCAAATCCTTAGTACTCCACTTGTTCATATCGGTGTAATTTGTAACAAAATTTACTATTTGAACCCTACTCCCTAGTTAGTTTCTCCCTACTCCCCTATTATGGGGAATAGGGAGTACTTCCCTACTCTGTTCACTGGCTCAAAACTTTGGTCTATCTATATTATAACAAAATAAAGTAGGTATAAACGTTTACGAATAGACTCGATGTCTTTAATTTCTTTGGATTCGTAACTCGAGTAGTTCTCGGGTTGCGGTAAGTAGAAAACTTTGGCAAATCGAACTCAAAAGAAAAACTCTTATATTGAATTTGGAAACTACGGCAGGATAATAAATAATATGGGGAACTTTTTAGAAACTTTACCAACTAACATAAGACGATTTAATAGTGCATACGATATACGACAGTATAGGTTAGCTGTAACTAAAAGTACTTCTATAATTCCTCGATGATGCGGAAAGCAATATCGAAGAGCAGGAATAATTTTGACAGTATCTTAAACCACTGAGCTGTATACTAAACTGGAGCATATATTAGATTCAAGTTTTATTATAGTATGTATAAATAAGTTAAGAAATATAATAATAAATATGCATGCGCATTGTCACAGGTCCTTTGCGTGCACTATACTACATTATCCGTTATTTTGTTTCTTCGTTTAGGAGGTATAGACAGTTTACTAAATTACTATAAGTTGCGGCATTCCTCGCCGGCACTTTGATGTTTCGAGATGACAAGCGAACCGCGGACACATGACGTTGACAACAAATTGATCTGGATACCGGGATAACAGGAGCAGTTTAGTTCGGTCAGTGTTTAAAACCATTTACCAGGGATGTTCCAAAAGTTTGAGTTCAAAATTACTTACGGTGGAGTTATGAATAAAGATGAACAGTTAGTTTGGTAAATTAAATATACTAATGTCTATGTCTATACATATAAAGAAGACATTCGACCTAAATGCAATGTACCATTTCCATCTAATGTATATTTCCGCGTGGTGCAAAAGTTCATAAATATTTTCCAAGTAGGTATACTTTTTACTGTTAACAGTATCTTTTGGTGTATTTTCTTCAATAATTTTGTCGATTGAAGCACTAGTTTGTTCACCAAATCGTAACGAAAGTGTATTCTCAATACAATACGGTCACAGCGGACCAAGAAGTAAATTACCCTGTATTTTTCTGTTTCTATTTATAGAAATAGAACTGTCTAGACTAGAACAAGTCAGTAATCAGCATTCATCAGCGAACAACCGGCGAAAACATACTACTCCCGTTCCTGTCTTAAAATAAAAGTTATTTCCCATGTCTGGCACCGACATTATTTCCATCTCATCCAAATACAGAATTAAGTTCCACCCACGTGGTGTGGCGTCACGGTTATCGGCATTTTTGGAGACCTTTCAGCTGAGAGAGTTCGGAATTTAACAAGGAGAATTTTTAAAACTATATTTTATTAGTTTCATATATTATTTTGCACTACACTGGGAAAACTAGTTTCTGTCTAATACGTAAACCTATATTAACCAGTTGTGTCACCATGTATAACATTGTATATTGACTTTCAATCAGTACCCAAATATAATGTAAAAAGTACCAAAAGCTCTTGAACTTGCAGAATAGCATCTGTAGCGTTGAACGTTGACAAAATCAATAAGCGTGCCGTTGTCATGGCAACTGTATGAATTGCTCGCCTGCTTGCAAAATTGCATTGTGTTTTGCACATTGCCAATTGTTTTCTTTTAAAAGTATATAAAATGTGTTTTTATGGCACTTGAAAGTATGGATTTATCTCAATTCACTGCAAAATAAATTAATCACCGCGAGATAAACATAATTAGCAATAAAATAATAAGTGGACATGTCAACAGTTGTACACTGATGTATTCACTTGCTTTTTCTGCAGTTATCGTATGGCAAAAAACAAACAGGGTAATAAATATCATTATCATCTTGTCCTCGTCAACAAGAGGAGTTCTAAGGTTACATGTGGCGTGTCAGCAAAGTTGCAAAAATAGGCCCCGGGGGGTCGCTGACTGAACGAGAGCTGTACAGGGTGTCCAAGTGCTAAAGACTAGAGACTGGTTTAGTTTCACGTGATCTTTTATCCTACAATATTAGGGTAATACTACTTATTTTTATAATAATCTGTATTTAAAAATTATCTGAAGAAGTACTTGGATTTTGTTATCATTTATTAATGGCTGTCATGTCAACGATACCCAAAAAATCCCAGATATTTTATCGGGATTGGAGCCTTAATATTAAACATGAGTAAATTTGGAATAATCTATACCTACTTAAAAAAGTTAATAAATAATAATTTCGATAAATAGTCCGTACTTATCTTGTTACCTGATAACACTGGTAAAGTGTTAATATATTCAGAAATAAATATGATTTCATGAAATTAAGCAGTGGGGCCCAATAATCGAGGAATATAAAAAAATAAATCGAAAAATTGATATCATATCATGCAAGTAATAAAGTTTTTATAACATTTTATTAGTAATTAATATACTTACTGATTATGACAGTATTAAAAACTAGAAAAATGTGATGTAATATTTTTAACATTCTGGAGAAATCTAGGTAGCTATATTTTATTCTTTTTATATTTGTTATTTATTTATTTTTAATAATGTTTGTTTGGTTGAAGTGAAAAGCCAATATCTCGTATAAGTAGACATATAGGTACATAACATTTTATTTCCTAAATTCCGTGCCTTAAAAATCGTCCGGGGAATTCGGAATAAATGCAATCATACATATTATTTAAGATTTATATAAAATTCTAAGACCAACGTTAAAAGTATTGAAATTCTACTACTAAGCTAAGCGGTGCCTTTACGGAATATAATTACGAGCTCTCGTGCAACTGGTGCTTTTTCGATCAGGCTGGTCTTGAAACGTTTGTTCATGCGCCTTGAGCATTAATTTATAATCGTACATCAACATCTCCGCCCCCGAATAGCGGCATAATGCACGTCTTATCGGGTCCCTGCTTGAACCAGACGGATTTAGGTCAAACTGATTTCGAACGCGGCCCAAAGCCTCCTGTGGAACGGGGAAAGGGGATCAGTTGTTGCTTGTTTCGACTGTCAAGCTCACTTGATCAAAGCCCTACGTGATTATTCAATGGAGACGAATAGGCTCTTGTGGAAATTCAACTTTGGTGTAGCGTAAACAAAATTGTTAGTTAAATATTGGTACTGATACGATGTGAATGGAATTTTTTATCAGTGTATAATTAACAATAATTAACTTGAATAAATAGACGTACCTACCTATCTACCAACTACACTTTTAGATGTGCACATAGAAAAATAAAGAGAGTGTATCATTCTTATGAGCAATTTGGCACGGAGTTTATGAGGTTCTGCGCAGGTCAGCCGCGCTAGGAAGCGCTAGCGTTAGTAAACTAAAACGGGTCACGTGATACGAGATAGAGAAACAAGGGCGAAGCCGAAGCCGTTGACTTTTGCTTTTCCCATGGCATTACGGCACCTAACACCTCCAATCTCTCATCAATCTATGATTACGGCGCATGTACATAAATGAAGCAAAACATTACTGACAACAGTTTGTTGATTAATTTTTCCATATAAACAAAAATTTCATGAAGGCTATTTTTGGGGAAGATTTTAAACTGTTGTACAGTATTTTGCAAACATCCAGCGCTTTTAGGTATTTACATTCATTTTAAGATCGCAGCGCCAAAATGGCAGTAACCTATACTAACCTATGTTCACTGACACTGACAGTTTGAAATTTTATTCATCAAAGATTTGTTGTTAAGAACTTTAAACCAGGTAAAAAGCTTGTAAAACTATTTGGAAAGGGGTAAGTAGTGATTTAAAATTAAAATAGATTTCAATATTTTTCGAGCGTTCAATCTGAAAATGAAACTTAACCTCAAAATATGTCAAATTCTTTATTGGGCATACGGCATACATACCTTTATGGAAATAGTCATCCTTAGAGAAAGGTAAAGAGGACACTCTCTACTCTGCGTTCTTTAGCTTCTTTATCCATACTTGTCTCCTATAACTCTGTAATGCTCAACTTATAGTTTCCGCGATAGCTCCAGATTTTCCCGCTTTTGGAAAAGTATGAACTGATCTCGGGGTTTTTCTTTGTACAAGAGGAACAATGATGCTCACAACAATAATGATTCATATCTAATCAAAGCAATTAACTAATATAACAACGGATATTTCAAAATTCACAATAGACATACATACACAAAACTGAACCAATACCACATGCGTTAGTTGTGCGTGCCGCCAGTAGGTAGCGTATTGCTTATCAAGAATCGCGTATAAAGCAAAAATGTTAATTTTGAAGGGCGCCCTCTGTTCTGTCGATAAAACAGGAATATGTTTTATCGATATAGTAATTCAGAAACCCCACCTTGGTGTCGCATAGGTCAATTATTGTCAATTGTCATTTCACGTACTGGCAATTTTTAACACGGAAAGGAACACTCTTTATTTTTATATTTCTCTGTGGGTGCGCAATTGATAGTTAACACTCCCGGCTCTTCTGTCGGGTAGTGCTGATATATGCGTAAAAGTTGTAAACAAATAGTTAATTATTATTTATTAACGTATTTTTTACGTAAGTGAATACCTCACGCTAATATATGCGAAAATATTTCAACAACTTGACCTTACTTAAAAATTCCGAACTCGTTCGTGCTCCAATTTCATTGTAAATAAGTTATATTCGTACGAAATCGCCGGGTGTAGGCGACTAATTAAGGTATATGGATGTGATGAAACATACCCAAAAAATCTTATAATATAAAAACAGTATCATGCATGTATTTCGGCATGCATGTTTATAAATGCTAGCATATTTATGCAGTTGTATTCGCGGGACTGTCATAATTTTTCCTATTAAAACAGTGGTAATAAAATTCATGAGATGAAAACAATTATTTAATTAATAACAGTATGTTCAGACATGGTGAAATATTAAAAACACTAAAAGAACTTTTAAGTAAATCAGGAACACGTTTAATAAATTTATTAATTTGATAGACATTTCTCGGACCTTAGTGTGTGGCTATAACCATAGAAGCAACGTTTTAGCTACGCTATAAAAAATAACTCGCGTCTCTTAAATTTTATAACTTGAGTCTTCGTCCACAGTTACAATTACTCAGTAAATTTATCAAACCCATTACCAATTCAGTCCTACTAATCATTGTTTCAACAATAAAATAATAACATAGCTACTGCTTATCTCTTGAACAGAGCTTTCAGTTGATGGGTTACTGTGCCAACTGAATTAATTTCCGATGTAGACCATGACTTGACCGTTGCCAGGTTGGCAGACGCGTTTAATATGATCTTTGCTGAAGATAGCCAAGCAAATCGAAACCAAAACCTCCTTTATGTACCCGTAAATGAGAATAGGCGTGTTTATTAAATTGAATTCAACGATGCCGTAGGCTGTTTATCTACTTAATTAATTACGTACGATTCCATAATAATATCCCTGAGGTCTCGGGCTGAGGTCGTTTCCGGTGTGAGTATCACTGCTTTATAATCATAATCATATAATTTCACAAGCTGGGTTTTCATTCACGTATTGTATTTTTCACCTTCGCTCGTGCTGGTATTAAATCGTAAAAATATTCCATTTCCAAGTTATTAAAATCACATTTATACAAGCTGTGTAAAAGTTTAATAGGTACCTAATGAATATATGTACTGAAAAACCATTAAATAGATTTTAAATATCAAATATAATTTATTTAATTCCTTCCGGTGTGATACAAGCTTCGCAACGTCTTCGTATATACTGCTGTACTTAAGTACAGTCTGGCTACTGGTTCTTGATCAGTGACAAATATGCGGCAAAAAAATTCCAACCAGGCTCCGTATTGGCAAATAAATTTTTTTAAATTCAGTAAAAAAAAACATTTTAGTCAATTTAGCCAAAATTAGTTTTGTTAGGAATAATTCTATTTATATAGATATTTATGAGTTTTTTTAAATTAAATATGATGATTCGGCGCCTATTTTAAAGTAGCGACCGGTGACATATCCGCAATTCTGGCAGCATGGGGACTGAAGACACAGTTTGTCCTGAAACAGGTGGCTAATCGAATTCTTATTGGTCCATAAAAATAAACAAGTGCCGGCGTTCGACGAGAACAAGCGGGTGCATATTTCCTAGTAGTAGGAAGTAGTAGCATAATACTCTTCTACTCTCCCTGTAATGTTGGTTGTCTATTCTTGCTGTATCGGCACAGAGGGAACCTTTTGATTATCTGATTGCATGAGAATCACATTTTTGTTATTACTATATTGCCATGATTGTGAAATAACGACAGAAGTTGTTAGGGGGCTCCTATCGGTGTTCACCCTGTATTTTGTTGAGCTGGTTAAAACTAAATTACTTGTCGGTCGATATGATTTTCATTAATCTTCAAATAAATGGCTTCGACGGTGAAACCTATTTAGGGAAATTTGGCATTAAATCACCTACAACATTTTTTGGATGACAAGGAATCTGTTAAAAACACATTTATATTAATCAGGAACATTTTTTTTATTCACAAAGTATTCCAGTTCAACTGATGTACGATGTGTCAGTCAGGCACGAAAATAAATTCGTAGTAACTGGGATTTTCTGCCCAATTTTGTGTATATATAGGAGGGAGGCCCATTTTAAGTATTTGTATAATCAGATGTACAATGCATGTTGTTTTAAGATTTTTGTGAATTTAATTATAATATATACTTAAAGTGGTTAAATCCTGGTCTATGTACGGATCTACGTTGTTTGCATAACTTGTAAAGAAATGTAATATGATGTTACTCATATGAAATCAAATAAAAAAATTCCATCCAAATGGGGGCACAGTCGGCTCTAGATGATTTGCTAATAATAGCAAAGCGGATACAAAAATTACATACTTTAATATAATATGTGATTTTACCACAATAATAAATAAATGATCAGAATATAAGAATCGCAGTTTTTTAGATGAAATAAAACAGTTACGTATTTAAATAAAGAATAACTTTTATTGATTTTTGCAAATTATAAGTATTTCCTTATTTATTTATTCTTTTGATATTATCTTTTAATCGTTACTGTGTTATTTTACTACTTACATAGGTTTTTCAAAAAGTATCGATATTTTTACGGCTATATAATATAATTTGAGATACCCCCATGAATTAAAAAAATTGCAAAAATCTGCTTAAAATATACCATTTCAAACAATTCTATTTTGATTTAAACATATACATGCGATTCTTACCTATCTTAAACAATCACAAATTACTTCACTTTTAGTAAAATTTGTGCCTGAGTCCCGACCTGTGTTATTGTTATTATATAAGACATAAGTAATTATTGTCAATTATGAAAAGTTTTATTTGACACGGATGGAGAACGATACGACCAGACGAGATAGAAAGAGAAAGGTAGAACGAACGGCCTTGCCAACAGTGTCACTCGACTGATGTTTTATAATGTTTTTTTCCTGTTCATTATGATTATTACCAAATTCTTGGTAGAGTTTAGGCTTCGACTAATAATAACTACGATTATATCATTATTTGGAATGGTCTATGGCGGTAGTTTTTATTGTATTAGGTTCTAAACTAGTAACCGATAAAAACTTAACACTTTAATTGAGTGTTTTAATACTTTACTTCTATATATACATACTTTCGATTAGATTACTAGATAGTGATTCAAACATCATCTCTTCATATGGACCTCCTTTGTGAATACCCTAATTGGATAAACATTGTAGGAGGAAAATTATATCTCATTTCTATAGGTCGACTACAGCAAACGAAACACGCTCACTTTTCAGCTTTACCCGTTTCATTATTGGCGATTCAAAGTACCGATGAGGGCGCTGCAAATTGTAAACAAATATGGAGGAAGACGAGTAGAAATTTTGTATTTCATATCACATCATCTAGCAATTTAGCATTCATCTGCCATAAATATAGTGTCTTCATGTGCTAGTCAGGGTGAAATAAAGGATAAAAAGAGTGGTAAAAGCAGTCAAACGTCCCATACGTGCTTCATTGCTAATTATATGAATTTTTTGGGTTGAAACAGGTGCCCTAGTTTTTGTTTACTTATATTTTGGACTAAAATAAGTGTGATAAACTGTTATAGGTGATACCATATTAGTGCTTGTTTTTGTTAAATAATGTTTAAATTAAATTATGTTCTGCTTTTATAAGACTAATAATAGAAAAGTATAGACAAACTGCAACAAAGTGGTTATGTTGTGTAAATAAACGTTTTCCCTGTTATTAAATTGTTACATGCCTTTTGGAGAAATGAATGAGAAACAGTTTCTTATAATAGGGCCAAACTTCTACCTATCTTCAATCTTAAACACATTTTGTGGAATGACACCTATAAACACGGCAGTTTCTGTTGTGCTGATTTCTTTTGAATGCCATTTTAAAATGTAAAAATAAAGATGTACAAATAGTAACCACGTCGTTTTTAACTTTGTTGTACCAAAAGATCACAAGCACCACTAAATTATTACGTTAAACAAATCCAAATACCTGTTATTTATCATTATATTGCGGTTAAGCATGACGTTCGTTCACGTTAGTAGTCTGCACATGCCTTTATAACGTAAATAAAACATTTCTGTAAGAAAAAATCCGAAATATGATGGATAAATGACCCAGGCCTATATACCGATTGTTTGGACTCCAGTCCCTAGTAACCTTGTATCCAAAATAGGTATTTTAGCTGATAAGCTAATCTGCACAAAAATTTTACGTTAGAATTTTTTATCAGTGATAAATACCTACTTCATTTGTTCAGCCTTGGAGATCAGAGTCCGCAGTCGCCCGGTGTCAGTAGATCAGTTAGTTCGTGTTGTGTTGTACGATATGACTTTGTTGGAAGAATATTTCGAGAATGTGGAAAACGAGGAAAAGGTCAGTGCAGATTACATTTTACCAAAACGGGCGATATGATTACAATTAAGAAGCGTTTCTCTAATTTGTTCAATGATTTTGAAGGAAGTAAAGCATTATTTGAAACAACAGCTGTTTACGAAAAGATACTTTTTTGAGTGGTATTTGACAGCTTGTTTTGAAAGTGTAGTTTTAACCTCTAATTTTGACCTTCATATCAGTACACCATTTTTTATGATTCACTTGGGGTACCATGTTCAGAAAATATGTTCTGGGAATTTGCTATTGTGGTTTGTTTAAAAAAAATGGCATACATCGGCAACTACCTACATATTTCTAAAGTAAACATTTGTATATAAATTTCGCACTTGTGGTCTAATAAGAAATACTCACCTGTAATTTTAGTATCGCTTTTGTCAAAACTATGTTAAAGAAAGAGTGCGTGTAAATATTATTCAACTGTTAAATAATAACGCTGTTAATTGTCAAAATTTTCCAGACAACAAATATAACTAAAAATGACCCACTTCCAATAAAATCACGGTTATGTGAAAGAGTAAAAATTTATAAAATATAAGCGGTGTGTTATTCCTCACGGTTTTTTTTATTAGGTACTTGTCTTATTAGAAGCAAGTAAAACTGACAGGTTTGTACTACATACCATGCAAAGGTACGTCGACTCAAATTTATTGTTGACATAGAGTTGTTTACAGAAGTCATATATTTTCTTGGAAGAGACACTTACGAAATCTTGCATGCCATGGTGTTAACTTCAAACCTTACTAAAATACAAGATTCAGTATATCAAATTGGATGCAATAATATTGGTATCTTGAAAACCGTTCGAGATAAACACTACAACTAAGACATGAGTGAATAGTTTTTGAGATATTTGAAGAAAATCGAAATTTTGGAAACTCGATTTTATAAAATTTCAGGCCTGTTTGGACAGCTATTGAGGAAAAGGGACACTGTCATTGCAGTTTTTAAACAGTAACTTTTTAAAACTGTAAAAACTTTTTTAAAATTACGTTTTGTCTCTTTGTAATCATCATCAACTTTGTTCTTTTGAATGCTACATTAATATTTATATCTCACTCGATAGCATTTTTTCTTGTGAGTTCAAGGATGAGATAAATATAGAGTTTGATCACGTATTGAACGTGAAAAACTGTCGACAAACAACTCATCTGCGTCTGTATGAATTAACAAAAGAATATTATTGGTATTCACAAAAGAATATCGAAAACGTAACAAATCAATCAAATAAATAACAATTAACAAAAATTAAGAACAATAATTAACAAAACAACAAACAATAGATTAAGAAATAATAATGGATGATTAATGGAACAATAAACAAAGGATAGCATATGATACATCATTGAACTCACAAGAAAAATGCTGTTTACTCGAGTTTATTGATACAAAACAAAGTATTTCAAATGGTATATCAATTATTCAACATATTTGTCTAAAGCATTTGATATGAGATTTAGGTTGAATTTGAAGTAGGTACTTAAATTCGGTATTTGAAATATTGTTAAGCACGTAAAATTCTAGAAAGTAGTTAATAAAGTTATTTGATGTTTTAAATACCTACGTTTGTTGAGGTAAATTAAATTATTAGTATTTAATACTTACCATTTGAGATTATTTTTCAACCAATGTTCAATTAATTAATAGTTTTGCGCCCCAATAAGTGGGTTTAAACGAAGTTGGTTGGGAAACGTTTGAACCGGATGTAAGCGACGAGTGGTTTTCTCTAGCGTACGAGTGATTTATTGGCCCATTTGCCAATTCAGCATTTGTCAAATGTTCACGCAGTGTGAACGGAGTTACTCGTATACTCGTCAAGCATACAAGTCATTGAATATCGACATATTCTTCTAGATTACGGATCGTGCCGTTTAAATAACCCTCTGTATTCATATGTGTATGTCCCGCGGCTAAATCCAACGATCTCTTACAACATTTAACTTTGTGTTTTATATCTAATACGCTTAGAAAGTGAACGCGCGAGTTGCGCAAGCCGTCGTACTCTGGCGCTAAGGAATCCACAGACCTCTGCAAATAGAGCGTGGCGATTGCGTTTCCAGACGGTCGGCCGGTTCGTTGTTAATAATCCAACAAAAAATATAGAAAAACACTGTTTCGTTTGATCGGGGTTATGTAAATATGATGCTGATGAGCCTCTTATAGTTCGGAACGCGAGCTTTGGTACATTGGGGCTTTTCAATTCCCACATTGAGGTAATGAGATTTTTTTCAAACCTTCAGTTAGCATACCCTGTATATTTTGGTAAAGCAATCTCTCTTGAATACAGCTATATAAGGGTTCATCTCTAATTATGTTAGAATAGATGTCCCAAAAAGTTTAACATAGCAATTGTGTGGGACAAGGAGCTTGTCGCCTCCGTAGCATAGCAACGAACGGATGTTCATTTTCACACATTCTGCTTACAGTACCTACACATTCTTTTGCATATATGCCCCTTACGCCAAATTTAAGACACGTTCCGTAATTATTTACTAGTGATTTCAAATTTATAAATAATACGCGCTTTATAGCGGAAAATTCAACAATTGAAGTTGCGATTAAAAGTATGTATTTTTAGTAATATTTATTTAGATGAACTTATCATCAGAGATAATATTAATCAAGATTTTATCAACTGTTAAATTTTAAATTAAAAATATTTGCTTTGTATTTATTTATCAACAATTATTCGCTTCTAGTTGTACATATGCGGTCAAGTTGAAAGAAAAGGAATATATTTAGCAATCTGTAGGAAGTAAATAATTAGTCTTGTACATGAAATATAATAGCTGTAGTATCTTTCACAATTACTTGGTTTGTAGTTTCCAAAGTAATAGCTTTGGTACTAGCTAAAACGAGGGCAAAAATATTAATGTTGGAAACTTGAAAATAGTGTTTTTACATTTATCTCTAGCTCAGATAGTGCCTACTGAAACGTTTCTTCATTATTATTCTGCTGTTTACCGCTATGTTTAACTAAAAATATAACATTTTCTTTATGGATCGGTTAAAAAAACATTTACTTTTGCTCATCAATTTCTTGAAAACTTTTTCAACATCGACATTTTTTGTAGGAAACACCAAATTTTTCAAGATCTCATATATGTACGTGCTTACAGCTCTGTAGCCTTAATAATATGATTGATAACACGATAAATATTACAGTATACTATAGATATTCAGGCCTATGATGCCCCTATGTTATTTTATAACAAGGGTTGTTACGTTCATATCCAATCAGAAGCCATGATTTTCAAAATAATAATTTCTGATTGGCTATTAAGTTTAACATCGAAGTTATTTTACATTCTTACCACGCTTTAAAAATTACAAAATTGGCCCATGTATCTTTTATTTATTCGAAAAAATAATGTATTCTTATGTACAATTTCAAGATACGAACCGTACGAGTATTGAGCAAACTCGTAAATAAAAATGTTCGTATTTATGACCTTGCAAGCTAAGCCGGCAGAATTATTTCGATTTTCTCGTGTGACCGTTCCTTTCGCAACCCGCTGTAAAATTTACACATTGAGTCAACATCTCGGTAATGAAATAAATAGTTTACGTTACGTAGTAAACAGTTAACTAAATTTAAACAGCAGTTTCGACATTATTATTTTCCAACCGATGTTGAATCAAATAAAAACAAAAGTTGGTTTCATTTGATTCACACTTTGATAAATTTAATACTTGAAATAGGTTGGTACATACACCAATGTGCTACCCATACCGTGCGACATACTTCATACAACGAGGCTTCAAGGCTTTAAATTGTTACCTTTTAAAATAGCTCTTACAGTTTCCTTGGAAGTGTTGCAGTGATGTGCAATTTCTGCAGTTGAAGAATCAGGTTTAAAATTTACATAAGCCAAAACATTTATTTCAGTGTCTTCATTGAAGTTTCTTTTATCCTTAGGCTTTGAAAAAGAACCGTATAATCGTATATTATTTTCCAGCTGTCTAAATATTCTATGATGGGGTTGTCTTCGTTCCATGTAAGTTTCAAAATAAAGATTCGCTGCAGCTTGTGCATCTCGATTTTGGTTATAATAACAAAATAGCATATCATTTTTCTCTTCGTTGGTGTACATATTTGCAACACTATTATTTTGTATGCAGTATTAATAATAAACAATAAACTACTTAACAAAAACTAAAAATGTCACTTATGATCTGTCAATAATTAAATACCAACAAAAAAATTTTTAAGTTTTTAAAAATATCAGGAATCTTATTTTTTGTTTTATTTCCATAGCATTCTTGATGTGACAATAAACTTTCTTTAAAAACAACGATTATTATTACTTTTGTAAGGATAAAATATGGACTATGTTATATCATCTGAAAGAGAAAAAAGGGGACTTTCGGTTAATGTCACAGCCACCTATCCATTACATTTAAAAAAAATATATTTTACTGTGATTCTCAACCATTTTAAGAGATATATAAAAAGTAGCAAGTGCATGTCATTTTACATGAAAAATACTGCAAAAAACATGTGAAGCATTTTTCTCTAACTCTTCAAATGAACGAGCTACGAGGGATAATAGAAAAGTTGGATTTTTCGTTTTTTGTCAATAACTTTTCAACCTTCCCCCGTATATAATTTTTCGCCTTACCGTAGAATTACTAATACGAAACTGCACTAATTTGCTCATTTAAGCGTTTTTGTATCTCTACTAATAAAAAAGTTACCCATGCAACGGGTCAAGAAATAGGGCGCCCTGTATATAAGGAATAATAATAACCTCTCTGAAGTTTTACTTAATTTAACAGTTTTCGTAGGAGGTGGTTGTCGTTAGTGCAATCTCACTTTGGCAGATAAAATGAGTAAGAAGTTGGGACGGACGCGACTCGAGATTTTCGAAGACGAAATAAACGTAGGGGGAAGGACTCGATGTACGGTCTCGAAAAAAAATTTCAAAGGATTAGAGAAAGGACGGAACTTTCTTGTGAAGCGGTTCTCGGAAGCCGTAAAAATTAGAAAAAAGGTCGAGGGGGTCCCATGAAAAGTCGGGATTTCGGCAGGCGTGACGGGGCCATTAGCCGCGAGAACAAGCGCCGGTGCTAGCCGCATCTCTCCCGAAAATTTTGCAGAGGTTTTTTGAAAAGGCGTTTAAATTGGGAAAACTTTAATTGGGAAGGCTTGAGGCGACCTTCTGTCGGCCGCACGGAAGAGATATTTTAGAAACTTTGTCGATTTGGTGACGGAATTTAGAACGAGACAGAATTGACGCGTTTAAATATATTATATGGATTATGAGAAATGTTTGGCCTTGACAAGGAGCCCGCAAACAGAGTGCACCCCTGGCTCGTAACTCACAATTTGCCAGTGTTCACTCTGCTGCACGTGCACCATATATCTCGCATTCCAGGAACATCTTTAACTTCCCCGAACACATAATGAAAAACAAGGGGGAAACGGATGGTAACTATCAGATATAATTATTGTAACACACAGCGTTCAGCTGAACTTGACAAGGTCGGATACCGAAAACAATGAGCAGGTCGCGCGTCACGGCTTGCTGTTTTCACAGAGAAATAATTAATACTTACGTTATAGGTATCACGTATTTCGTAGCTACTAAGAATCTTCGATAACTTTCTGAAACGCTAGTAATAATATTAATAGCCCTACCCCTCTCCCATTGTAACGATTTCCCCTATAGAATAAGAATTGTGTAGAGGGGTATGGCGCGTGTTAATCTCAAAGTCAAATATATTGCTAATAGAAAGTTTTTAAGGCCGAATATCAAAGGGAATGTCAGGGAAATTGAACAAAATCACCAAATGTATCTACATAGTATTTGAACGACTGAAAGGCTACTAAAATAGAAACTGAAATTGGAAGACTGGAACGTGAGGTGTATACGAACTGCGTAGGAAATAATTATTGTAATATTGCGTGGTAGGCCACGGTCAAGGCTGCCTGGCAAATTGTAACGCTATATTATGATGGCATTATATGGGATTTACTGTAGAGCAAGATTAATGGGTCTTAAACCACGACTGGAATCGAAAAAGCCGTCGTAGCGACACTTTGTACACCTCCAAATAAATAAACAAGTCAAATATTGATCCTTGTCGTAAACGATGCACCTGGGGTAGATAAGATAAGAGGAATTATTGTTTTAGAAATTTTTGCCAGTGACGTAGGTGATAAATATGGATAAGAAATTAATGAAATGTTGCGTGCATTGCAACGAATGAAATGTTGCCAAAAGGGCGACAGAATCGCGAAGAATTGTAATAGAAAATATGCACTAGAAGAAGGAAAATCATTCTGAGCGGTTTATAAGAAAATTTATATGGATTTTTATATTTTACTTGCATTACAATTTTACGAAATCCAACGAAAAGTTACATAAGAACCTTCTTGTTTTGGACATAATTGCGTAATAGTTTCGGTAAGTTACTGCTAGATGACACTGCTATCAAAAAGTAACTAAATTATTTAGGGATATTTTGTGTTTAGAGTGTTACTTTAGAGAACAGGGCTTAACTATTTTATGAGCAGTAAAAACGTATTGGAAATTGGTCTAATTATTCTTTGGCATTTATTTTATTATTCACATTTTGTATACAACATACATAAATTATAAAGAGTTTCATTTTTAAAAACATGTCTGTTCATGATCAATATTAACCGAGAGGAATTATGCCCAGAACTAATGTTTAATCTCATTATTTTAATAAGAAACATTACAGAAAATACCCTGGCAGTAGAACGCAGCAATTTCAAGATTTTTACGCGCCATTTTCATTCATTTCATGCCACATTCCCATTCATAACTGAAATTTTGCCCGCACTCAAGATAGAACGTAGTAACCTAAATGGAAGGGAGCATTTTGTGATATTTTTCATCCAGGATCCACCTCCTCATAGGCGGCCATCCAGAAGTAACTGCATCCCCGATCGATCCCGTAGTGGATTCCCGGGCGCCGCTTGCGTGGGAGTCTCGCGTACCCCATCTGCACCCTCGCCCACGCTCCCCATTCAGGTCGCCCACGCGATTCCCGTGACGTCACGAGCCGCTGCTGGCGCCGCCGCCTCCTCGACCACATCCAGAAGTCCAGACTGCCGTCACCTAGCAACACGTTGTAGTCGTCGCCGGAATCTACGCGGTGTTAAATTCGGCGCCGTTATCTGCCAGCACTCAGTCCGGAGTACCCGGTGCGCCATGATTAGTGAGAAGCTGCACGGAGAGTGCCAACTTTCCCGCGAGTGTTGCCAGTTCCAACGGGAGGACATGAAACCGGTACGATATTTACGCAAGAATGGTCGACAGTACATATTCTAAAAAAAAAAACAGCCATCATATAATTTAAATCACAGCTATTTTATAAAAAGGTTAAAAAAAAAACAGATACATGTTTGACATTATCTTGTGTTAACATGAGTTAAGTATGTGTTGATTCTTATTATAAAATAAGTCTTTGTTTATCTCTATCAAGTTATACTGTTGATAAGTGACAATTGTGTGTTTTGGCTCGCCCTAAGGATCCGAATTCGGGCCACTTATTCTTATTTAATTTATAAACGATTTGTATTTGATTTTCACTGTCATTGCATATTTGTCCACGTCTTATCACTGCCAGTTGTTGACTACTTTTCACTACTAAAGCTCTTCCGTGTCATAATAATAATTATTATTATCATTCAAAATAATAACAATTATTATTATTTTTGTATATGTTAAGTTGTATTCTTAAAACGGAATTTTCAAAACTTGGACTGTTTCTTTCGGCTACCCACGTAATTAGGTATCGTATCAGTAAGTAATTATTAACCTAATACATACAAATATTTTAAGAACCTTCACTTATAATCTATTGTGGATTATAGCCCATATACCACCTAGACAGGTTTAATACAGTAGTAATTACCATAAGTTAATTCCCAAAAATCCGATAATACAATTGATTTAGTTAAAGTTTATCTCGTTTAATCGCCTATCGAAATACGTCTCATAACGATTAACAAACTGATATTTACATAGTAACGCACGTTTCCTAGTAATGTAGGTACACATTAAATCGTTCGCAGAATCATTTATTTTAATACTCCAAACGTGTTACAACCTGTATCTAACCGTCACGAACAAATTTGCCAATCAATAAGGACTTTTTTATCTGTTACCACTGAATCTCAAATAACCAAAATAGACCGTAAGGTTTTTCGTTAATTCAAAGTGTTTTCTTGACAAAAATTCTTGCTGCCTCTTTCAAATGAAAAAAATTCACTTTGGTCGGTTGCCTATATTCAGAAATCAATATGCCCAAGCTAAAACGCACAAAAATGGAATCCGAACCGAGCGTTTACGCGCTCCCTTTACCCTTGTATACCTGTTGAAGGTTTTACTGTAAACTCTAGTCAGAGGGTTGTTCTAGAGAAATGCCTTTTTATTTGTAAAATAACTTGAATGAAAGCGATCTCATTCTGATGCACCGCAAAATTACGTATTTATTTTATTTAATATTGCCGAGTATTACTCATTCAAGTTTATCATCCGCCAGAATGTAAACTGCAGTAAATACAAATTACATAATTACATCCATTAAGTTTTATTCATGGAATACGTTTACATATATCGGTTTTTCCAGTACGGGGAGATTTATCTATTTAGAGGTATGCTAACATTATAAATATTTAATAATTACATCGCGTTATGTGGAAGACATTCAGCAACATTACATTTATCTCAAGATCTCTACTAGTAGATAGAAACTATAAACGTATCTCTGCGGTTAATAGCGGTAATATATTACTGTTTACTTTGGTTTTTTATGGAGAATTCGTCCTTTGTTCATACGAATACGTTTCGTGACGTGAAGGAAAAAATCTACTGGTCCGACTTTATGAAAGGACTGTGAAACTATAGATTTAAAATATGGTCCATTAAGTATTTTATCGCGTGACCTTGAGTCTCTAATGTTTTGGTAAAACTGTTGAGTGATACTGATAAGCAAAGGAATATCTGGTTGGGCCCATTTCCTGCTCGTGATAATTTAAGTTTCTTGACATATTTTTTGAAACAGTTATGGGAATTCGAATTTGAAATTTAATTTTTTTCCCAGTTAGATATCCAAGGACCTATAATTTTTGCCTTTGGAGGTGCGTAAAGATAAAGATAAACCAAGATAGTGTTTTGAAAAAAAAACACCTTCATCTAACATATTGAATTGATATTTTTTCCACTTAACGTACCGTCTATTCGGATACTAAATATAAAAATACATAAAAAGTTTATCACTATTTTTAAGCCTTGAATATTAAATTAATGACTTTTTTTTGTTACAGTGCGTCATCGACGACCCCGATGAAGACGATCTAGGCGCTATGAAGAACCTTACCATAAACGACTTCGTTACCAGCACCACCAACCAACAACAACAGGACGCCAAGAACCTGGAATCTCAGCAACGACTGGCAGTGCTCAGCTTCGAGCAGGTCTGCCGCCTCAATGACGTCATGGACGAGGTGGTGTACATCCAAGGTCGAGGCAATTTCCCCACATTGGAGATCCGCCTCCGAGACCTGGTGAACGTCGTCAGGGAGAAGCTGGAGGCGGACACGTCCTCGGGAGGCGCGGGAATGCGAGTCAGAGACATCCGACTCAACGGTGGCGCCGCCTCCCATGTCCTAGCCACTGAAACGCAGCCATACAACGACCTGGATCTCATCTTCGGCGTGGAACTGTCGACCATGCGTAACTTCGACCGAGTCAAGTCTGCAGTGCTCAGCTCGCTCTACGAGATGCTGCCAGATGGGGTTAGCCGCAAACGCATCTCCACGTGCAGCCTCAAGGAGGCCTACGTCAGCAAGATGGTGAAGGTCAACAGCAACACAGGCGGTGACCGCTGGTCCCTCATCTCCCTCGGGAACTCACGGGGCCGCGGTGTGGAGCTCAAATTCGTGGACTGCATGCGTAGACAGTTCGAGTTCTCCGTCGATTCGTTCCAGATCATCCTGGACTCGCTGTTGTTGTTCTACAAATGCAGTGAGTTGCCCATCAGTGAGAACTTCTACCCCACCGTGGTGGGGGAGTCCGTATACGGCGACTTCCAGGAGGCGCTCTATCACCTGCAAAAGAAGCTGATCTCAACCAGACACCCCGAAGAGATACGCGGCGGTGGATTGCTCAAGTATTGCAACTTGCTAGTCAAGAATTACAAGCCAGCGCGCCCAGACTTCATCAAGGGACTGCAACGGTGAGTATTGCCAGTTGTAGGACATTTTAATTGCTCTAATCATTGGTAAGAGATCATTCGCTGTTAATTCGTGAGTCATATTTTCTAGTTTTACGTGTCTGAACTGCAAGAATAGATATATGCAGCATATTAGTAGTATAGGTAGCATATATCTCGAAGTACCTCCACAGTGGATATAGTAATACCTATAATACAATGGCAGACAAATACCACGCAAAAAACGTGCTCGAAGTTACTTATATGATAATTTGATTTGATACTTTCTTTGCTGTTTAATCAACATTGATAAGAAGTATCGCCGATTAAGAAATGAAATCGGTTTCTAAAAATGAGGTGTACATTTTCAAACATTGTATGAACACCCATTCGCTTCGAAGGACCATAATAAAATCTTACGTTTACTGTATCAAATAATATTACCACAGTTTTCATCTTCACAAGGCAACTACTGAATATGCGATGTTTCTACCTAAATGGGAGTCAATTTTATCACTTATAAGTATTCAATTCAAAAGACCAAAAGCTGTTATTAAGCCACATTATAAGAGTATCTGACATTATCATACAAATAATTAATGTTGTTTAATTTTCCAAGTACTGTTATTTCTGTCTCCCAGCCCTTCAAATTACAAGCAACGAACAAAGTGAAGCCGCACAAAAGTATGCATAAATCATCTACTTTTTGTAGTGCTGAAGGCAATAATACTAATGATAGCCTCCGCTTCTTCTTCTGTGTAATTTGTCAGCGAGACAGAGTAATAATTTTTTAAGCGGAAAATGTGCATGTAATGCATTTCACCTTGGGGAGAAACAACTGGGAGGTTAGACTTGATAAGATGATCGGCAAGGTAACCCCGCTACTATTTTTCGTGCAGTATTTGGAACCTAGTTTGCCATTTTTGTGATTGGTTGAATATTTATTTAAATTAATATAATTACGACGACGTTAAATTCACGTCGTCGTTCAATTTCCGTAACTATAAAAACGTTGATAACTTTAACGTGTACTCGTCGGTCAAGGTCATTGTGCCGTAATCGGTTTCAAATAACGACTAATTTAATAACACATGCGGGTTTTCCTCAAAACCGGAAAAGCTGTTATGCCACTTTTCTGATCGATCACAATTATATATTCTTATTGTCTCTGGACTTACATTGTCACGCTAGAATCGGAGTTTGTTCTAATTGTGTCTTATTAAACTCTTAATAAATTCATGTGCGGCAATATCTAGTAGATTAGGTGCTAATAATATAGAAGGGAAGTATTATTTCAAGTATACAGAGTGAGTCGCATAAGCCCTAGTAACATTGTTTATTCCTAATTTAATTATAAATAGAACTTTCTTATATACATTTTCAAATTACGTGTTTTCATGTTATTAAAATAGTGAAATGAGTTTCAATGAAAAATTTTTCTCCAACAGTTTTGTTGATGAAAACAAAGTAATTTGCCTTGTGAATAAAACCTAGGCTATTTGAAAAACAAAATTTTACCTTGATGCTAATGGTTGATCAGTTTCAAAAGATTTCCGAACCAGTAGAATTAATATTTACACATTTAAGTTAAAATAATAGTCAGTTGAAAATATATTGAGTTCCTAGAAGTCGAGGAAATTCATTATTGCTGAGTTATCGTCTATCTGTCTATCGAATCTCAAGTTTACTTCACCTAATCCAAACTGTATTCCTTCGATGTCTGCCGGTGAAATTATCTCCCATTATTTGGCCAAGGAATGCAATAAATACGTAAGTCCAGGTGAATAAACAGTCGATTATTATGATTGCTTCCTGCTCGAAAGCCCGGGCAACGAATCGGAATGTTGTTTCTTCGTCTACGTGTACATCGTTCTTAAAATAATAAGCAATCGGTAGAAGCGTGCTCGTGGTTAGGGAAATTGAATTCGTAACTTGAAATAACAGGTTTGGTTAAAGTTTCATACAAATTAGATTATCCACTGTGGAAAAGAGTAGGGACGAATCCGTCCCATCAAACGTCCAGACTGTCATTAATAATTATTAAGGTATTACATTGATAATGTATAAGGAATCAATTCGGTAAAATTGATTGGATAGAACCAGTACCTAAAAGGGAGTGAAGCAACCAAATGGTGCCCACTACACTTCAGTTCACGTCACATAATTTTCTGGTACGAAAATTATGTGACGTATGTTCATGAATCATGAACATGAATGTTCATGATTCATGAACTATGACACATTGTTCTTTCGAATTAAAGCCTGAAGCGCTTGATCTCTGTACCAACTCGCCCATCCGCAGATCTGAAGAAGACTAATCCTTCTCTCTTGTTCCAGATACATGTGCTCACGCTTCTTCATCGACTTCCCAGACATCACACAGCAGAAGGGCAAGCTGGAAAACTACCTGTGGAACCACTTCGTGGAGCCGGACGAGGAGGCGCTGCGACACCAGTACCTGATGCTCCTGCACGACGTGGTGGAGGAGTCGACCGTCTGCCTGATGGGGCACGAGCGGCGCCAGACCCTGCAGCTGATCAAGGGGCTGGCGTGGCAGGTGCTGTACCAGGACCAGCAGCGCAGCATGATGACCCAGCAGCCTCCGCCCCTCATGTACGCCAATGGCATCGTGTACGCGCCCATCATCCAGACCAACTGCTACTGCACGTGCAACCCCTCGTGGATGCAGTGCTGCTCGTGATGTGCGCATGTCTGTGCGGGCGCGCGGGCGACAGCGCGCCCTCTAGCGGTAGAGGCGGCGGCTGTCGCGCGCCGACGCCACTGGGACACTCCTCGTACAGACTGCTGACTGAGGTTCGCCCGAGAACCCCCACGTAACGCGAGTTACGCACGTCGCTGTACAACAAATCATTCCGAGATTGTAAACGGGGCCTTATGGGGCGTCTTGCAATGCGACGGCGGGTACGACTTTGTGCCCTCTCCTGATCCTCGCCGTGTTGATCGCGAATCTAACAACTTGTTTGCGGAGTCGGATGGTGGTGGTATGTTGTCATTTGAGTATTTATTAATTGAAAATGTGATCCTTGTCCAGTGAGGAACGCAAATATACACGTAAGATTTTGTAGCTCTTGAGTCGTACTAATTTTCAATTCTTGGATTATTGCAAAGTGAACAAGCATTTTGTAATGATGAAAGAGTGAAAAACCATGCCTCAAGGTTAATTTGGAAACTTTAGAAGTGATCCAAATATAGATCACTCACTTAAAAGTAAAATTAGATGCATGCAAAACCCTTTCCCTTCATTTCTTGAGTTGTAGATTTTTATAGTGACAATTACGATGAAGAAATTTGAGCTGAATCCCTAATAAAAATCTCTTTAGAATAGATTGTGTACAATCTTTAAACGAGTCACGTTTTAAGATGTCTGTGTATGATGTAATAAAACAATAACTTATGCTAAAAAAGTTTTATGTTGTAGTGAACAAAGGGTAGAAGTGCCCCTTCTAGAGCTTAATAAGCAATATAAAGACTTCTAATAGGAGAATGCGTAAAAAATATTCGATACGGCTCCATAAAAGTAATAGATTGGTTTTAGATATTTTCCTGATTTCCTCATTGATCAGAGTATATGAACCACTAAAAAAATGACAATCAGTAGTAGATGGAAATGATTAGCGCATTTACAATATCGAATACAAAGAACATGAATATTCAACTTTCCATTGTATTTTTTGCACAGTCTTGTTTACGTTATTTCAAACAATGGATCTAAAATTAACAATAGCTTTCTTCAATCGAAAAATTTTAGAACCGCTACGACTATTAGGAAATTGATCGGTTCTTTAACGTTTGTCATGGCCATGAATCTCTTGATAACTTACACTCTTCTCAACGTTAAGTCATGCATGTTGGTCTCGATATTGACTAAAAACAAATCTTATAAATTCTAACCACTCGACATATTGCTAATAATAAATAGTCAACTTTGAAAATATGATTTTGCATTTAAATGTGCTCATGTGCATGTTGCTCAAACTGACTCATTAAAAACCATCCGACTCATTGCTCCGGTCATGTAACTCATTACGAGCTAATACATGACTCGATGATTGTAATAATTATGTTAAAATGTCGCAGCAGACACCGTCGATTTCAAGATGTCCCCACATGGCTCTCTCTAGTAACATGAGGCTGACAGTTCTTAAAATATGACGCATTATTTTGGTGTGTGTGGCTGTGAGAAAACACATTTCTATTGGGTTGTGTACATGAGATGTTTTTTAGCGATTTTGGAGCGATTCTCTAGAAACGCAGCCTGAAACCAATCCCAAAGTAGCACATTTCGTGAAGGGTGTCTCTCTGGGCGCTCGGCCTTGACCTTCCTCAGAGAGGCGCGTAATTTCGCTGTCCCGTCGTCGAGACTGAGGAAGGTCGATGGAGCGCGGGGTACTTTTTCGAAACGTTGGGTGAATTGTCTCTTAAGTCTAGTCCGCGCGTAGAGTAGGATATTTTTTAATATGTTTATGTAGATGTAGTTCAAATAAAATGTGTGTACGGTGTAGAGGAGCAAATTTCAGACAATTGGATAATTGGTATATATCCCTGACAAATTACTATCTGTAGTTGGAAGTAGGTGAATTTATTATTCGAAAAGGCATATTGTGGTAACGTTGCAACATTTACTATTTAAATTTATCGATTTAAATATACCGAGTTGTTAATATTTAACATTTTTATATAATTTAGCAAAAAAATTTTATAAATTGCTTTAAAAATTAAAAAAACACAAAATAATATATTTTAAACAAATTTTGTGTTTTAACTTAGCGTAGTATTAGAGTGTATTTATATATCTATCAGTTTATTTTATTAATAAATATTCACTCGTATTAATTTTAACGTGGATATAAGTGAAAGAAAAAAATTAAAACAAAAACATATCATATATAGCATTTGTCCGTAGATAAATAATATTAATTATTAAATTAAAAATAAAAACAAAATACTAGACATCATATACGTGTAAAAAGACAGTAGCGTAGATTATTAATACAAGAGGATAGATTTAAGATGACATTCTTACACCAATATATTATTCCCCGGTTATTTTATTGTTATCTAACAAGTGTGTACTTGCTTTCTAATTATTTTCTTTGAACTGTGTCAGAAATAATCTTTTAGTTCTAATCATTTTTAATTGCCATTTTTATGCGTTAAAGAAAACGTTTGCACCCTATTTATTGGGCTTGCCGTGGGCTTCAGGCTGCGACCAACCAATGTATTTATTTGGAAATTTCAGTTACATCGCCCGATCGCAATAAGTATTAGACTAATAAAAATTATCGTGAAAAACTTCCATAATTTGCGAGTAGCGTAAACCAGTCATTAATTAAGTAACTGTAGGTCTGAGTAGTTGGATTTTTGTATTCGTAGATTCAGTAATTTAGTTAAAACATCCGGGTGGTGGACTGAGATGTTAAAGGGAACACGAATCACAACAAAAAATTCTCAGTTCGAATCCGTCTAGAGACTGCTATACAGTGACCTCCACAAAATACGCCTATAAGTACTTATAGCGAGGGTGACTGACTGAGGGGTATGGAGCCTAACCAAAACAAACTTTTGGGGACGTATTCTTTTGGTTGGCCTCGTATATATACAATTTACCTGGGCCCCCTACTGGGGGCTCTGCTCTTTAAGTTATGATTATAACATAGATAATAAATAAATAAAGAAATGTCTATTTTGATTCAATATATATATGTTATCGAGGGCTTGATCTGTATATTTCTATTGTTCTAGAGCCCATTTTAAACTATAAGATATAAAAAATGTTAAAAACCAAATAAAAATAAATAAAATGTGCAAACATTTCCCAAACTACTCCTGTTTTTTATTTACCCTTTCCTAAATATGAATATAATTAATTTCCAAGGAAGTGGACCTCCAAGAAAAATATGTGGATTAAAATACATGTTCCTTGATTTGTAAACTATTTTCAATGCTAGTTCCTAATAATTCATGTCATTCGAAATATATTTTGATATCTGATCATTTTTAAACCACAAAGAAACGTGTAAGTGTGAAAATCTCCATTTCATACGTGAAAAATAGAGCAGCACATAACTTTTAACATTCACTTGTCAAATTTAGGTACTTTCGTTAGGAACAACACTGATGTAGTTTCCTCATAACACCACCAACTTGGTTGGCGAAAGGCGCGCCGAGCGCAATATAGTGTTTTGGTGTTATGTGGAAAACTACGTCAGTGTTATCTTCACACCAAAGGAAGACAGAAATTCTGACCTGAAGGGTTAAGTTTCTGTCTTGGCCTATAGGTAGTAAAAGCCAAGTCAACAGAATACTATGTGTACAACTATTTATTCACAAAAGCTTCCCCATGTTAATAATCGCTGATAGAGGAACTATTGCCATCGTAGTACATTTACTAAAACATTAGGCGATTATTAGTTCATCATGAAAAAATTGTAGATTAGCGAAAATTACGTTTTCGAGGTTATGTATAGTTCCCTCGATCGGTTTAACTCAAGGATTGTTAACTGTTTACAGGATTGCTCGATCGCTCAATTTTGTCATCCGCCTTTCTGACGTCATCGAAGATCTATGTAATCGAATTGTCGAAATATACCTATTTTGTGTTTGTTTATATTTCACATTTGCAAAAGAATTTTCGTATTTGAATGATTATTAATATTATTATTTATTAAAGTTTGTAATAACAGTATAAATTGTACCTATTTCTACAAGTTCGAGATCTTTGGATCTTTGACGACGTCACAATTATGGATTACATTGTAGTATAGGGATCGAGCAATCCTGTAAACAGTTAACAATCCTTGGGTTTAACTAACATCAGCACTGGAGTACCATCAAGCAAGTGTTAATCTCTTTTGTTTACTTATAAACAAATGAGATAAAATTGGTTTGACACCTTTTCCCAGTGCTGAGACTATTATTTTGTGTTCAAAATTATTGTTCATACGATTTGTGGGGACATTTTACAATAACTCGACAAAGTGTACCGACTTATGTTCTAATGGTAGCAGCAACAACCCAAAAAGGTAAGTCTTAAAGAATATACCTGTCTATATTGTAACCGTTTCGTAAAAATTTCGGCTTCAAAAGAGTTACAAGCCGAGGCCAAAAATTTGCATACCCAGGTCTTTAGATCTTTAATTATACACAGATTAATGAGTAGGGAAATCTAATATGAGTGCTGAATACTGATGAGATAGGTAAAGGGGGGTGAATATAATGTCGCATTTCTCGATATATAGATGGAATTCTATCTTGAACGTGAACCCACTAAACTTGCTCCAGTTTGTTGAATAAAAAAATGATCAAAACGTGTACTTACCAAAAATAACAAAAATTGTATCATTTTATCATTTACTTAATTTCATAATCAGCCATATTGATAAATTTCTATATTTACATTTTTTATAAATTCCAGAAAGCCTTTTATTAAAATCTATAAAAGATGATGTTCCCATTATCTATTCGATTGAATTCTAATGCATACCGTGTACATATCTACTAGTAGATTTTGCCATAAGTTAAATTTCGTACCTGACGCGACAGTTCATAAAGAAAATGTTTTTTGTTATCTTTAAAAAATTATTTGACAAAAAGGTATTAAGATATATTCAGTAGCAAAAAATATCAACAAATGACTTAACTCAACTATAGGATAAGTCACAAATGACTGCCCCAAATAGCAAGTGTATCCACAAATAATAAATATTCCCCAAATATGAACGTCAGCTTAGAGCAGCTTCCATATCATGTATTTTGTTAGGTATTTTTTATATCTCATTTCACCAAATGAACTTTAGGTAGATAATTATTTTAATGCAAAGAAATATCATTTGTGTTGCTTGGCTAGGTGTAAGAAATGTCTGAAAATAAGGTAATTTCCATGTCAACGCTGTTTTTACGGTAAAATCGAGGTAAGATCTCCACGATATAAACCACACGTAACTAGTAGAAACCCAAAAGGGACAAAAACGACGCACAAACGGTTGTTTATGGCACATACCATTATGTTTTTTGAAACAGCCGTGATGTAACAAGCAATTTAAAATAAGTATATAAACACACCGTGACCGTGTTGTAATATGACCTGCCGAGGAATTTGCCTAAAAAGTGAATAGTTGTAAATCAAAATTATTACAATGCACTTATGGTTAGTCAATACAGGTGAAAGTTGGCTGTGGTCTGCGGACTGCCGCGTTGTTTTTGTTTGCTTCATAGTTTTAGGCATTTCCTAGTCTCAAGGTGATTTGGAAACATATTCGATGTTTTACACATAGAGAGTATCACATAACAAAATTACCCAAATGAGTTTATTATGTAAAATCGTTGAGTGACGAAGTAAAAACTTCGTCACTCAACGGTAAAATATAACATACCATTATTACCCGAAACGTATTTGCTCAACAGATTATATTAGAGGGAGGAAAATGATTATGTCAATACCAATTTACATGATTTGTTTCGATTTCTAAAAATACATGTCAGTTGTCGAGATAAAACCATCATGTATTTACTGCCGATGGGAGATAAGTCTGGAGATAACACAGGTCAGTCGAAAAGATGACACATAATCACCTTTCAGTAATTAGCAATAAATTAGGCCTTATATGCATAGACCGGGTATATATGTCTATGGCCTTAAGTCACATATACAGCACGTTGAATATTCAATTTTAATGCATCGACTGTTTCTGGTTTACTCTCATAAACAATCGACTTTAAATGTCATCACAAGAAGAAGTCTAAAGGTGTTAAATCACAGCTTCTTGAAGGCCACTGGACTGGTCCATTTGTGGAAAGAATCAACTGACCAAACTTTTGACAATAAATCAATTGTTTCACGAGCTGTGTGGCACGTAACGCCGTCTTATTATTGGAACTAGATGTTAGTTAAATCAATATCATTCAGTTGAAGCCATAAAAAGTTGGGTATGTAAAGAAAAATTACGCTCGAAATTTTCAACAGTTCGACGAATGGTGAGCACGTCGATTATGATGACCATAAATTGTAAGAAGTACGCGATAAGTTGCAATAAAAAACGATTATTTTGATACAAAAATTGGATAATTTCCAAACTGTTGAGACGTATTATATCTTTCCATAATTTAATTGCACACTTCACTAATCACACTTGACAACGAGAGGTAATTTTGACATTTCAAATTTTTAAATGTCAAAATTGCCTGTCGTTGTCAAGTGTGATTAGTAAAGTGTGTAATTTCATCATGGAAAGATATACCTACGCTTCAATAACGGAAGAGGCATTATTTAATATTGCCGCTATGTCAATTTCAAATCACCCCCGTATCACCCCCTTTGAGGTTAGATTAGATTTAGTGTGCAAATAGAGCATAATATATAAAATCATCACACAGCCCAGAAAAGGCCTTCCGAGTAAAAATACAGCTCGTATTTCGAAACTAAAATCTAAAATAGATATAAACGGATGCTATAAAGGAATTCGTTTGCCCCGATTTAGATGAGGAATTCGTCATCTCAAATCCATCCAGAAAATTCAACAGAAAAATTCAATTCGTACAAAGGCTACATGACATCCTTATTAAACTATGCAGTAATCAGAAATCCTGAAACAAAAGAAAATCGAGAACCTCTCATTTCGACTAGTCTCAAATCCATCGACTTCCATCCGAGACCAGTAAAACTCGAGCAAAAAGTAGTTTAGAATAGAGACTACAACAAAATGATCCGTCTTTAGCAACTTATGTAAAGAAATGACATTTTTTTATTCCTGATAAACTTAATAGTTCATAGTACGCCCAACTCTCGAGGGCAAAATGAATCAGGATTCCCTTGAACTAACATCCGAATTGACAAAATAACGTAATCAACGAAAAATATAACTTTATACCATCAGTATCTTGATTCTAGCAAAAGTGTTGAATGGTTCTACATGTAGAAATAGCGAATATCACATTTTAATTTAGTCTACCTTCTTCTAGTCTATATTTAAAATATATATCTACCTACTCTAGTACTAACATTATTTTGCATCTTAATATAGAGAAAAATAATACAATTGGTAGTCTATATTATTCGAGTGGCTACGTGGCGTCACCCTGTATATCTGTAATTATGTACAATTTAATCGAATGGAAAAAAATCAGTACGATATCCGCTTACATCAAACACTTCGTTGGTGTGTGACTTCAAGCTATTCAGGCCACAGCAAGGACGTCCTTGTAGATGTAAGAGTAAGTAAAAGTACTGCCGGTAAAGTAGGTTACTACTAACTGGCTTGGCTAGCTGCCGCGGCTCTCGGCCTGTGTCGTCTAGACCGAACAACGGAACTATTTTGTAGTGTGCTAGCGAAGATAAATATTGTTGTAGGCTAACGATTTACCGATTTACTACCTAAGGTATATTATCTGTTATAAACATTCACTCACTGATTTCTGTTGTTTAGATAAAAAATTCAAAAAATAAAGAAAAAGATTTGCTCCTTTACTTAACTCCTGTTGTTTTTCTGCACAGAAAGATAACGAGAATTTAACAAAAACTGTATTTATGTCAATCATTTTTTGATTGTCAACGATTGTCAAGTAGTTCTGGTGAAGTTTCGTGCTTCTAACCTTAAAAGCATTCTTGAATTATGGTTTTCGTATGGGTGGCGTTCAAGAACACTTGCCTGACTTCGCAGTAATACCATAGAGAAAATAAAATAGAGTGCTTATGATTAATTCCTTGGAAAACAATTAGGAACTATGACGAACCAAGAATTTTAGCGGGTTATTTAAATTTGATAATATATTTGTAGTCACATAAAACACATAAAAGGAAAGTTCACACGATAACTATTTGCTTCTTACTTTGCAAGTTCCCTAATTATTATTGCTTTATTGGTTATTAAAGCAATAAAAATTAAAGAACGAAAAAAGCAAATGGTGTTCAAATTCATCAGTTGCATTTTGAATAATATCTGGCGTTATGTTTCGAAGTTCTTCCCTAATACGATCTTTCATTGTTTTGATAGTGTCGTCTGGTCAATGGTTACAAATACATTGGTTTTTGGATAATACAAAAAAAACAAGTGGTGTTAAGTCAGGGGAGTGTGGTGGCCATTCAAGCGGCCCTCTTCACACCGAATTGGACATTGTGCAATGGTTAATGTATAGTGTAGTAATGCCCAAAAAAATAGGAAATGTTGTGACAATTTCAATATACTAACGACCTGTGTTCAGCGTGTTTGTTTAATCTCAACTAGACAAAAATATGAAATGTTTTTCCATCATTTTGGGACACAGTGTCTATAAATCTTTGATAGGGAGCTTCGCACATTCTATTTGTTAGAATTTGCTAATAATCTAATTATTAAACTGACATTTATATCGGCTAATGAAATGGTTCTAATATTCCATCAGATTAATAGAGCAAATTGATCAAATTTACTTAACGAGAGATTAGCAATTAATAAGTAGTTGGCATCCGCTTATAAAGTTTGATAACAAGGTACAAGTTACTTCGCAAAAGTTTGTGGAAGTTCACTTTACTTTATTATTGATGAAAAATTATAATAACACTCATTCTGACTGATAAGTATTGATTCTATGATGATAGGTTGCAAATAATAATCATTTTCAGTTTTGATATGCTTTAAATTTCATCAAAACACAGATGGCAGTCAATTTTAAATAACAGCAACATTTTTATTTTGCGAATTTTTATAAAAATACACGGCAACTGCCGCACCAGCAAGCCCAGTCTATAAGGAGCGAACCCTAATCAAGAAAAGAATATCATCCAACCCCAGTTGGATGACGTTTCCAAGGCAACAATTTCGATTTCGGTATCTTAAATTTTTTGTTGTCATATTGTATTTTTGTAAAGGTTTCTGCTGTTTATTCTTAGCATTTTTAATTCTGTCTAATATTCCATGCAGAATTTTAAAGAAACCGCTTCTGTAGTACGAGCTGAATATTGTTACAGGTATTATTGTTACCTACATACTCTTTTGAATATCTTCACATACCGAATACCAAAAGTATCTACTTTTACGTCCGCAATAAGGCCAGTAAAATCGTCAAAGCATTCTATTTAAGAAGCAATTAACCAGTGCGAATGCTCGCCTCGATAGTAAAACAGATGAATAACATCCGCATATTTTGTCGTTACGTTGCAATTGTGTTCTTATGTTTGTGGTGGTGGCAGCGGCTCTCTCTAGTAGTTCTCTCTTTCTGCTGGTAGTTGTACTTGTAAACAATGTAGTATCGGTGATGAATCCAGGGCCGGAGCTAAAAATTGGACCAAGAAGGTGGAATTTTGGTTCGTCTAAATTATATTTCATTGGAACTTTCACGTTACTTAAGGGTTTGTTCAAAGCAGCAGTCAAAATATGAAGTAAAGTAGTTTGCCTAAACTTAGGCAATCGAAACATAGATGCCAGGAGCGGATAGAACGTCTCTGTTCAACTCATTGAAAACGCTACTTGTCACTCCAGGACCTGTTAGGAGACAGGCAAAGCTATTCATTAAAGAACGTACGCCTAAATTTACAGCAGATCTGTTAGGCCAGAATAATAAGGCCATCAGAATAATGGTAGGTCGCCTAACAGGACACTGTAGGCTAAATAGGCATATGAATCTTATGGGACTGTCAGAAGACGCAACTTGCAGATTCTGTCAAGAAGAAGAGGAAACCTCAGTACACGTACTCTGCCAGTGCAAGGTCCTGACAAGACTGAGATTTCAAATACTTGGGGAAGGAAGACCAAGAGCCAATAGCTACATGGAAGAGCCTCTATCAAGGCTGTGGAGTCTAATGCAAAGGACAAAGCTGGACAGAGTGCTCTAAATAGGTTGGGAGTGCCACAATAGATCTTCTAGGTCGCTGTGGAGCAGGCCAGGGGGCCGACTCCTATATAAATCTAATCTACTTGTCTCTTATTGGTCTCAACACCTGAGTTGAGTTCAGGTGCTTATCGCAGGGTTTTGGTACTTCGGATGGATTTTTTATTCGTGTTTTTGTGCTTTTTACTTTTTGCTTGAAATTAAGTTGTTTGTTAGATTGTAATATTAAAATATTCTACATTGGTTCAATGCAATCAATTGAAAGTGATATAGTATATAGTAGTATAAATGCGAGCGCCCATGGTCGGCATCGACCTTGCTACGATTTCCGGTCGTTCCAGCACAAAAACATTTTAGATCGTCTTTAATTTATGTGGTGTTTTTAATTCAATTTAATTTAATTCAATAAATGCCGTTGTAATTCGGTGGTGAGGGGTAGGTGACAATGAAAATTTAACGTTCATCATAATATGTATTTGAATCATTGAAGTAATACTATACCGTATAGGTACCCTACTTCTTTATTTTTTGGCTTAATCCCTGAAAATATGACTGCTTTTATTCCACTGACTTTCAACTAAAAAACAAAGTTGGAATGTGAAATTAGACAACAATAACGTGTATAATGTAACACAGTCATGTATATTAATAGTTTAACATCTCTATAACATACCTATTTGATATAAATAGCTTAACAACAATATTATTGAACTGAATTATAAAATTACTTGTTACCTGAGTTCTGTTTATGACAAGACGGTCCTGTCTGAAAAAGAAATAAAGTTATAAATTGCGCGTCTACAATCTGAAATAAATGACAATATTTTCTTTAAATACTAATTATGATATTTTCCACCATTACTATCTGGAGCATAAAAATTACAAAGTTACAAAAGTAGTTATTATTTTACTATAAAAAGTTACGTACAAGCAAGCCTACGAGACAGATTGGATTTTAATAGCCAAACCAGGATATTATTATTACTCCTTAGTCTCGATATGTCGTGCACAATAACTTAATAAAAATAACTGGAATGCAGGTTCAGAGGAAATAGCATAAAATTGTTGAAACCCGTGCGAAAAAACAAATAATGAATTTTGTAAAAATGCTGCAGCTTTTAATACCAGGTTCTTAGAAGAAAAACTGTCGCTGACCACACACGATATACCTACACACAGGATGTTGCGCCGAAGTGGGCGGTCCTTAATATAATGCGTGACGTCACTCTTGTGCATATAATGTTTATCTGTGCATATATATATGTTATGTTTATCTTTGTACATATAATACCCTCCCATAATCTTTCTTGTAGTATATTTTGTGCTCTATAAAATAGTGTATGTGCAATTTTACTCTTGTCTTGTACCGTTCTCCCGAAATTCGTGGCGAAAACCTTAGAGGAATAAATTTCGCAGTAAGAATAATGTGTTTAACAGCTCAGCTTCGCGAAATTGAGACATTTTATATTTTTTAAGTTGTAAAACGAACCATAACGAACATCTTTTGTTTGAGATTTTTTTGTAACTGTAAAAATAATTACGTTACAGACTAAAAACACAAAATGCTAGTATAGTCAAAGAAAATGCGCATCCCCGTGATGAAAAGTACTCTGAGAGTGACGCGGCAGACGAAAACTGAACACCGGGAGCATCCGGCCCTCTAAAACCACATATTATCCCCACTCCAATTCCTTGACGGCAAAACTTGTTTCTCGTTTGTCAGCCGTGCCGTGACGACGTTTTGAGGTTATATTTTTAATTTTTGTTTGTTTTCTAAATTTGAGATAGTTCAAAATGTTTGTTAGCGGCACTTTGAAGGCTCGTTTACTTATTTTATGGATAAGACATAACAACATAAGATCATAAGAAACTACAACGTACATCCGATGTAAAAAGCTTCGATTGTGCATTGACCGGCAAAAGTAGGTAAGCATAAAACAATTTTTTTCATTCAAACAAGTTTTATTACATTATTTCTACATAAAAAGATTTAAACAATGATAATGATACCATAGTGCTCATGTATATTTCAATCTAAAGACAGTAATTGCCTGTAAAACTGTTTACGATTTTCATCACTCATGTAATCAATCATAGATTGTACTTAGATTCCTCTTTTTGTTGTCTGATATTTTATTTTCAGGGGGAAGTACTTCTAAAATTGCATTTTTGATATCCAAAATGGTTTTGCGTTTTTTTAGTAGGTACATTAACTTGTTTTCATTGTTCGATACAAAAGCTACAAATAAAATACACTTCAGTACTTGCATTACGATAATAATCAACAAAAGCTAACCTTCCCTTGTGTTGGTGGGACTTTAGCGCGGTTTTTGTTTATTTTATATGTCGTATAACTTTTACCCGAATCTTTTCTTTTTTTATTTTAATCTCGTACTCTGCCACTTCCTCGTTTTCGATTATTCTCACGAACGAGCTTCATAGCATTAATAAATTATATACTTTTACAATATTCAAATTAACGTAGAAATTACTACTTTGTTCTCTAACGTAAATAAAAACTGATTTTTGTGAAAGAACTAGCACTTGTCACTACATCGAGTAGCACATCGACTGGTACTGTGCGTTTCACGAAGTTGTATCCCGGATTGGAATGTTCGGATTGTCAGGAATCGCTGGCAAATCCTGTGCGAGACTGGCACGCGCGCTTTAATCACACCACCTCAATTTGTAGCGGTCCGTAACCGAAATGTGCCAATGCATTGAATTTAACTAATAACATGACGACGCTCAATACGTTGGAGATATACCTATACTAACATTCCAATCCGGGATACAACTTCGTGAAACGCACAGTACTTTGCCCCTTTCAACCAAAACTCTTGAAGGCACTTGCCGCAACAACAACTATAGTTACATATTTGTACTAATTCAAATACTTATTGATATTTAGCCCCTTTCTATATATTTTATTTTATTTTTATTTTATTTTGAAAGTACACTGTTCTACAGGCAAAGCCCAACTACAGAACAGGAGGGTAAGAAAAAAAAGAAAAAATATATATACAATATAGGCAACACAATACACAAAGAAAACAAATATGAACAAAAAAATGAAAAGCAGCCAATACACAAACAATTATTTTAAATAAACAGACTTAAGGTCACTAATGCTGCACGAGAAAATATCGACCTGATTTTTTACCTTATTATAGTTATTACACATTGCATGCACGGGTGAAAATTTTAGGACATTCGTACGAGGAGTGTTTAAGTAAAATGTCGCATTATCGCGGGAAGAAGTTCTAGGACAATGTAGACATAATTCCTCAAGTATCTGTATGCAGTCAATTTTATTATGTAATACGTTAAAAAGAAATAATACAGAGTGATAAGTGCGTCGGTCCAACAGACTAGTTACAGAATGTGCCTTCAGAAGTTCACTCTGCGGATAACCTATCGGAGGGTAAACCCCATCCGATTTGAAAGTCAGTAACTTTAAAAATTTACGTTGTACAGACTCGATGCTGTTAATATGTACGTCGTAATGAGGACACCAAACAGTGGAAGCATATTCCAGCTTCGATCTTACGAAACTGTTAAAGAGCATTTTGATGGTTTTGGTCTCTGTAAAATCTCGACTACAGCGGGCAATAAAACCATATGTTTTAAATGCATCTGAAACAATAGACTCAACATGACTGGTAAATGAAAGCTTTTGATCAAAAATTACTCCAAGGTCACGAAACGTACCAGGCCTCTCTAGCGGAATTCCATCAATATTATAATTAAATGATGTTCTGGAAGTCTTCAGCGTAAAAGACATGATATTACATTTTTTAACATTTAAATGGAGATTGTTCACTTGACACCAACTAACTATTTTATTAAGGTTATGTTGTAAACGTTCGCAATCGCTGGCACTTTTAACTGCAGCAAATAACTTTAGATCATCCGCATATAAGAGGTAGTTGACATCCAGATCGTCACCAATGTCGTTTACAAATATGTTAAATAATAGAGGGCCAAGAATAGAGCCTTGCGGAACCCTTGAGGTAGCCAGATATTCGACGGACTTGAAACCATTGAAAACAACATATTGTTTTCTATGCCGAAGATAAGAATTTAGAAGAACTAGAAGTGGCTCTGACAAGCCAAAACCTTTAAGTTTACTTAGTAAAATGCTATGATCAAGTCTATCGAACGCCTTGGAAAAGTCTGTATAAACTACATCGGTCTGAGTACAATTGTCTATGGATCGCGCAATGAACTGTGTCACCTGTACTAAATTTGATACAGTAGACCTACCCCTCATAAATCCATGCTGAAGCAATGAAATTCTGTTGCCAATGCTCTGATATAAAGTTTTATGAAGCAGATGTTCAAATACTTTGCAAAAGTTGCATATAAGAGAAATAGGACGGAAATTTTCAATATCCAGTTTGTCACCTTTCTTATAAATGGGACAGACTTTCGACATCTTCCAGATACTAGGAAAGTTTGACGTTTTAAGGCACAAATTGAACAGAGCAGTTAGTGGTGAAGCGAGTACACAGGCACAGTCTTTAAGAAAAAAAGCAGGCACAGAATCAGGTCCAGATGTTAATTTTGACTTTGCAAGCCTCAAAGCTTCAAGAACATCTTCTTCCTCAAACTTATTGATATGCACATACTGACTGTAAAACGTATCAACATAGTCCACCGCACAGTCCGTGGAAGGCGAAAAAGAAGTACTAAAATATTCCGCATATGCGTTTAAGATATCTGAAGGATTATCCAACGTTTTGCCATTAAAATGCATGCGAATTGAGACACTAGTTAAACCAGTCTTGCTTTTTATGAAAGCCCAGAATTTATTAGGATCGTTATGAATGTTGTTTTCAGCAGACCGAATATAATTCTTGTACGCAACATCAATATCGAACTTAACTTTAGCTCTCAACCTACGGAACTCATCAAGAGCTATTAAATCAGCACTACTTTTATATTTGCGTAACAATCTCGATTTGTGCTTAATGTCCCTGATAATATGAGAGTTGAACCATGGAGGATATGTATTTTTATGGATAGATGAGTATTTAGGTACATACATGTCGAAATAGTTGAAAAGTTTACCATAGAAGTAAGTACAAGCGTCCTCCACATTAGAAAAAGCCGGCAATAAAGACCAATCAATATTAGCGATGCATTCGTAAAGACTTATCTTAATCTTACTTATATTAATAGGTTAGGTGGTATATAGAACCTTTTGGTGGCAATATCTTAAAAATTTCAAGTTTGGTACTTAACACCTTTCTACCGGAAACTCTTCAATTGGTCATTAGGCACAGGAAAAATAGTGTACGTAACTTGTCCGGAAACGGAAAGTATTTTTACTAGACTCGCAGGACTCGCCTATGGAACTGGCTCACTCGTCCATTATATCCTTTGACAGATGATCAAGGATGAACATTTCGTTGAATCAGCCGCTATAACTTTTACGTAAATTCTAGGTCAAATAATCACGTCAATTTGAAAATTCGTAATTCATATTTTGAATACGTAAATTCATAACATTCGTAACATCCCATGGGCACACCACCTTAATGATTTGCTTTTTAATTAGCTCAATTAGCGGATCAATTATCTCCATTATGAAAGATGATACACAATTTTACAGCACCTGTTTTTGAATTGAAAAATATTACATCCGGCATCCGGCGTTACAATCCGGGTGCAATAATCAACACATGAATTCTATTTTGACTAAAAATCACAATCATATTCCATATGAATAAAGAATTGTGGTCTTTCTGCGTAGATAAATTTATATTTCGTATACCTAAAGTATCTACGTCGTTAAAACATTGTCACATTCCATGCCCATCGAACAGCATTCAATAGTTTTTATAAAGCAAATTAGCTTGGTGCACATCTTTACGACTTACGCTTTTATGTAAATACGCAATGTCGCAAACTTTCACTTAGGCAGGTATCTCTGCTGCCGAAACAATCTTCCGCATTCGCTTTTTGCATAACGGAGATGGGTTTGATACTCGCTTTTCACACCGTCACCATTCACCGATCATTTTATACCCCGTTTACCGGTTACCAGCAACCAATAATTTTCTTAATTGGCACATGTAGTCTTTGCAATTATTTTTCATTCGAAGTAGTATAGACACTCTGGACACAAGCACCTGGTCGAATCCATAGGCGTCGGTAAAAAAGTTTAAACTTTATGTTAATCAATATGAAAATTGCTCTAAATCTAATCTATATCTAATTTTAATTTACCGCCTAAATTGCTAGGGATTTGCAAGAGGTATCAATGATTAACGATTATTTTTATTGTTTCTAATTTTGTCTTTATTATTAGAAAAATAGCCGTTTTTTATACATTGTCCCTAAATGATTTAGTACAGTATAACAATTAAAATTTTCTTGGGATATGATAGACGTGTTTAATTATTACAAGTCTAGGCACTAGCCATTGGCAAAATATTGAGACTGTCGATAATATCCGGTTTCAAAATGGCAAATTTTTGTGCCTTCCTCTTCAGGCTATCCCAAAATTAAAAAAGAACGGTTTATAACTCTCCCAAAAGATAAAAAATATTCTCTCCAAGATAGATATTGATATTGATATTGATATAATAATAATAATAATAATATTTGTACCTCTCATTCTAACCGCAAGGATTAGCCCGGAAGTCTAAAACTTGTGTGGGAGAGGGGGGCGGCATATTATTATTTCGCGGGCCGCATTTGCGCCTTACGGAATGAAGGAAACCTGGGAAACCTCGTTATTTCGGTGTTATAGTCTGTATAATGTAAACTGAATCTGTAAAAATTTCGACAAAAGAAACACCTGCACATCGACGGCGGCCTCTTTGTTTACGCACGTGTGTCGTTTGTCGGAATTTTTTTGCAGTTTCAAATTATTGGATTATAAAGACTATACCTTACCTAATATAAATATCGTTCAACCAATATAAAATGTCTTGTCAAGAAGCTTTGGGGAGCACATTATGATGGCTCTAGGTGCATATAAACTGATGTTTTATACAGTTGGCAGTCTCGGTTCAATAATAAGTTCGATACTACAGAATTGTCTATTCTCTACATTTAATACCACCTACTCTGTGTTCTGCGTCTAATTGCGGTCTTTATTGAATAAAGGAAACCCAATTTTATCAAATTGAGCGAGCAGATGGTACTCAATACTCTATCCATTGCTCTGCTCCAGTTTCCAGATGTATGGAGCGACGAAAATTGCTGCCTACGAGGCGGCCTCAACTAAAATAGAAATTGTTTGTTGAATTATTAACCGTCTAACGTTATATCTGTTGCAAATATAGAATATATTATTTGTTTCTTTCTATGGGTTTCACCATTATATGTTAAAGTAAACATTTTCGCATTTGACAGAAAAACGTGAAACAACTCAAATTTCAAATTCCATGTCCCAATGCTTCAAATTACGAATTCATCCAATATACTGGGTGTCCCATCGAAAAGTATCACATTTCGTCGCCTTATATCTCGAAAACTAAAAGAGATATCGGGATGCGGTTTGAACAGAATGACTTAGGATTTTTGTAAGTTTTTTTGGCACTGTTGCCAAATCTCCAAATATATTAGTAATTTTTGTATGGAATACGCTCCTCTTTGGAGTAAAATTACTTGCTTATATTAAATGGAACACCCTGTGTATTTTGCCATAATCAGACGGCCTAATCACTCTACTTTTCAAAAAGTTATATGCATTGTTTACATTATCTTGAGAATTGGAGCCACAAAATTAAATTTGTTATAAGTACTCTTATTTGGGTTATTACGAATGAAAAAAATACCTTCTTCTTTGTAAAGTTATTTTTAAGTTTTTGTACACTTATTTTAAATAAAATACCCTATATATTTTAAAATTTTAAAATCTCTGATCAAACTTGATGTGGAAATTGAATGAATGAAAAAAGATAGGGAGAAAAGAATAATTCTTTAATAATCGGTAGGAACGAGTTTTGTTAACAATAACAACAAAGCACAATGACAGTAATAAAAATAACAGATAAAATAATCAAAATAACTGTAAATAAAAACTACTTGAATAAGTTAGAAAACAATTGGTTTTAACTGCCCACCATTTACTTCAATATACATTTGTGCATCCTTAGTAGTAAATGATCAAAAGTGTGTGATCCTTCTAATGTGAACATTTTCATATCTATACTTTAAATATTTGACACAACTGACAATACAGTTTATTATTGTACTTTTGTTTTTCATGGCTACAGTGAAAACGAAGACCAGCTTCACAAACTGTTCAAGTAAGAGGTGCTCCTATTAAACTGAATTTTGTGGCTCCAATTCTCAAGATAATGTAAACTATGTATACCTTTTTGAAAAGTAAAGTGATTAGGCTTTCCGATTATGGCAAAATATACAGGGTGTTCCACTTAATATAAGCAAGTAGTTTTACTCCAAAGAGGAGCGTATTCAATAAAAGATTTGCCAATATATTTGGAGATTTGGCAACAGTGCCAAAAAAAACTTACAAAAATCTAAAGTCGTTCTGTCCAAACCGCGTCCCGATATCTCTTTTAGTTTTCGAGATATAAGGCGGCGACATGTGATACTTTTCGATGGGACACCCCGTATTATGAATTTTACCGGTGTTTTTACTAAGTCATATCAAACAGAGAAATTGGTTGACATGCATGTTAACAAAAATTGTTGAAAAAATTGCTGAACGATTTTTTGTTCTCATGAAAAAGTATACAGAGTGTACCACCGAAAAATTCCAACTTGGAGTGTACATTTTTAAATGACAATAAGAAAAAACGATGAAGCAAGTCGATTTTGAAGTTTATTTGAAAGAAGCCACATATTTAATTTATTAACATTTATATTCCAGAAAATAAGGCTGACCAATAACTTCGCCTGTTTCTTTGCATGGTTTCGTAGCACATTTTATATTTTATATAATACAAATTGAAACTTTAAAAAAATTTCTGTTAAAAGAAACAGCTGCACTTCGACGGCGGCCTCTTTGTTTACTCACGTGTGTCGTTTGTCTGAATTTTTTAAATTAGATTATAAAATATACCAGATTATACCACTAATTGGCGATTCAAATTACCGATGAGGGCGCTGCAAATTGTAAACAAATATGGAGGAAAACGAGTAAAAATGTTGCATTTCATATCACATCATCTAGCAATTTAGCATTCATCTGCCATAAATATAGTGACTTCATGTGCTAGTTAGGGTGAAATAAAGGATAAAAAGAGTGGTAAAACAGTCAAACGTCCCATAAGTGCTATATTACTAATTATATGAATTTTTTGGGTTGGTGTCCTAGTTTTTGTTTACTTACATTTTGGACTAAAATAAGTGTGATAAACTGTATGGTGATATCATATTAGTGCTTGTTTTTTGTTAAATAATGTTTAAATTAAAATTTATTCCGTTTTTATAAGACTAATAATAGAAAAGTATAGACAAACTGCAACAAAGTGGTTATGTTGTGTAAATAAACGTGTTCCCTGTTTTAAATTGTTACATGCCTTTTGGAGAAATGAATGAGTTTCTTATACTAGGGCCAAACTTCTACCTCTCTTCAATCTTAAACACTTCTATTGACACATTTTGTGGAATGACACCTATAAACACGGCAGTTTGTGTGGTGCTGATTTCTTTTGAATGCCATTTTAAAATGTAAAAATAAAGATGTACAAATACTAACCACGTCATCTTTAACTTTGTAATACCAAAAAGTCACAATCACCACTAAATTATTACGTTAAACAAACCCAAATACGTGTTATTTATCATTATATCAGCAATAAGCCTCCAAAAGTTACCTTTTTAGTAGGTTCAAATATTTTCATGCAGAGGGCGCATTCATTTTTGGAATCGCCAATGTATTGGTATGGTTTTGATATGCTTCTAATAGTAGAAAACAAGCATTTTTTCTGTCCGCGCCTTCATTTTATTAAATCAAATTCTAGACACTATTTGAATTTCAGCGGACCCATCCTATAGTAGAAAATCACATTGCACATCGGCATGGTTAACGAAGAGGAAAACTTTAATTATTTTCAGGGAAACCGTATTTCTCATCGCCTTGGGTGCGATCCATTTATTAAATAGGTCGTTATCGGGGTCAAAACGAGTGCTAATTTTAGCGAAAGGCGGCAACGGGGAAACTGAAATGTTAAATTTCTCATTAACGGGCCGTCTCGTCCCCACTAAATGTCAGAGTTGTGTGGGAGCGGTAATAAAAATGAAATTGATAACTGAAAAATATTGTGTGTGAAGTGGATATAAAGGTCATTATCTTTCTAGCAAGGGTAGCCCAATATGGTGAGCCGTTTTGCACAGCCACAAAAGAAGTGGCTGTTTCTGCTGATAATTTTTATAAAAGTATACGCGGCGTGTTTCAGGTTATTCGGGGCTACACTTACATTGTTATTATTGGCGATTCCAAAAATGAATGCGCCCTCTGCATGCAAATATTTGAACCTACTTAAAAGGACATTTTTGGAGGCTTGTCGCTGATATAATTATTATTATTATTATTATTATTATTAAACTAAAGAGAAGAGCAGAGGTCGAAACCTATTATGCTCCTAAAAATAAACAATAGATTGACAAGAATGGCAATAGTAAATTGTTACAGTACAGCTAATCCTTATAGGTAACAGTATATGTACATATTTATCAGTAAAAGTAATTAAATAAAAATTACAAAGTACGACTTAAATAATATAACTGTATAAAAAGATACAAACAAGAATATATGTTCTGTGAAGTTAATTTGCAGACACAATACAGGATACCCAACTAAATGTCTTGTCTTTACATCAACGCATTTCACCATTTTTAAATAAGTCATATTTATTTTTGAACGAGTTTACACTCACTGAAGTCACCACATCACTGGGTAACCGATTCCAGTTGTTAAAAATTCGGTTGGAATAGAAGTTCTGTCTTATCGTTGTCCTGAAATTTTCTTTTTTGAGTTTAAGTGAGTGGCCACGGAGTCGGTCGTCTGTGTTTAATTCTAATAGCTCTCTGATGTCTTGTGTAAAGTGATCATGTAGCAACCTATATGTGAAAATCATGTCACCTCTATTTCTTCGTTCTGATAGAAGTGGGAGGTTTAGAGCTTGAAGCCGATCTTGATAGGATTGATTCCTCAGACACTGGACTTGCCTAGTAGACTTCCGTTGAACGTTTTCCAAGAGTTTTATATCTTTTATTAAGTGCGGTGTCCATATTATGTTAGCATATTCGAGAATTGGCCGGATATATGTTTTGAATAAAAGAGAAAATAATCTAGGGTTAGGGTTTTGAAAAGTTTTAAACAATAAGTAGGACCTCTGGTTGGCTTTTTGTGCGACATTAGTAATGTGAGTGGACCAGGATAGGTTTGAGGTTATCGCTACATGTTCATTAACGGACTTGATATGGATGTCATTGAGCACATAATAGTGGAAGGGGTTATTGTTACCGATATGAAGGACCGTACATTTTGAAGGATTTAACGGTATCAGCCATGTATTACACCAATTTTCAATATCTTTAAGATTGTTCTGAATCAGATTGTGCTGTTCTAACGGGTTACTGTATAATTTGGTATCGTCTGCATAAAAAGTGTGGGGGACGGTAATAAGTGGATCGAGATCTGCAGTATATAAAAGGAATAGAATAGGACCCAAAACTGATCCTTGGGGTACACCTGAAAACACCTTTCGGAAAGCAGAGTAGTCGGTTCCAACACGAACTGAAAAAAGCCTATTTGTTAGATAACTGGCTATCCATGACTTTAGCTGACCTCTGATACCCAGGTGCTCTAGCTTTAGAAGTAGCCGGTGTTTGGGTACCTTATCGAACGCCTTTGAGAAATCCAAGTAAATCACGTCAATTGGATCTCCTTGATCTAAACAACGAGACCAATAGTTAAAACTTGCCAACAGATTTGTGGAAGTAGATCTACCCGGGATGAAACCATGCTGTGATAGCGGTAAGATATTATAAGATATCGAAAATTGCATTATATGATGTACTATAATTCTTTAATTCTTAATGATAAATAACACGTATATTTGGGTTTGTTTAACGTAATAATTTAGTAGTGATTGTGATTTTTTGGTATTACAAAGTTAAAAACGACGTGGTTAGTATTTACATCTTTATTTTTACATTTTAAAATGACATTCAAAAGAAATCAGCACAACACAAACTGCCGTGTTTATAGGTGTCATTCCACAAAATGTGTCAATAGAAGTGTTTAAGATTGAAGATAGGTAGAAGTTTGGCCCTAGTATAACAAACTGTTTCTCATTCATTTCTCCAAAAGGCATGTAACAATTTAATAACAGAGAACACGTTTATTTATACAACATAACCACTTTGTAGCAGTTTGTCTATACTTTTCTATTATTAGTCTTATAAAAGCAGAATATATTTTAATTTAAACATTATTTAACAAAAAACAAGCACTAATATGGGACCACCATACAGTTTATTACACTTATTTTAGTCCAAAACGTAAGTACACAAAAAGTGGTACACCTGTTTTTATCCTTTATTTCACCCGAACTAGCACACGAAGTCACTATATTTATGGCAGATGAATGCTAAATTCACCAAATTGCTAGATGATGTGATATGAAATGCAAAATTTTTACTCGTCTTCCTCCATATTTGTTTACAATTTGCAGCGCCCTCATCGGTCATTTGAATCGCCAATATGAGAGTGGTGGATGTGAATAATTGCTGGAACCCCTTCATGTCGCAAACCTCACCTTATGGCGAAATCGCCTTGCAATTGCAGCTGATCTAGTAACATAATGCTTTAGAATAAAATTCACGTAACCGGTAATTTATATAAGCATTAAAATCGATCAGAATTATCGAAAGTCCGAGAGAACTACGGCCACGGGTCGATACGGTACACATACAAGATTACGTGCCTAGAAAATTTCTTTGTGTGGTTGTAGTAACCCGATTAAGCATGTATTTTTATGAAATTTGTAAGGGGACCGGCGAAAGCTAAACGCTGCGGCTGCCGCCGTGTCGAAACGCCAGGTGGTGGGTGGTTGCGCAACCGAGCGAGCGTTGGGGCCTATTTTCTAATAAGGCCGGCTCACCGCAACCACCTCTAGCTTAGTTTCTTGCTACGAATGTAGATGGCTGTAGAGACAACTGACTGCAAAACATGTATCTGTATCGAATAAAGTGTAAATTTTTTTTATATAAAATCATATTCCGTATTTTAAAGCGACACATGTTGATGGGAAACTTGGGAAATTACCAAAACGTTTCCAACTTATTTTTTAATATTTGACAAGCAAATTGAACACCTATTGCTCAAAGAAGTTGAAAGGAAAGCTACTATGGTCAAATAATTAATAGGCCGTTAAAAATTACCGTTACCTATTGCCTATATTTTTGTTTACTCCTTCAATACCAAGTCCGAGAAAACAATAGCTAGTTTAGAACTTGATAATCACACTCAATAAGTTTCATTGTAACCTCTAGCCAGGTGCATATCCTGGTAAAGTGATTATCTCAACTAAAACTGTGGACAAGGCATTGAAAAAAAGGAAGAAACCAAACTGGTTAAGCAAGGATAAGTCCGTACGATTGCCGAACACCTGAGGCTGATGCACTGGCAGTAAATCTGACAGAAAATCGCATTTTTATTCCAAAGCCAAGCTCCATAAATATCGCAGAATTATTAGGTGGAGAAATCCCCAAGCGGCTAGATTAAATTGTTTCTTTTCAAGTGCACGTCTTTCTGGGAGTGCTGCCAAGTCGGTTACGAGTGCTTTTTTGGTACAAGGTGAAATGATTTGTGTCTAGTTGGAGTCTGGATATTATTTCAAGTGGGTTCAGCTCACACTTTGCTCAGAAAAGAAGCGAGGACTGGTGTGGAGTGATTCATTATTCTGTTAACTCTGCTGTAGGCCAGGTCTTATCTAGTCATTATCCATGATTCATTAAGACCGAATATGTAATGAACATTACAAAAATATGTAGAATGATATTGTGAAAATACTTACTGATAACAGTATGTGGAGAAGTTCCTTCTCTGGTTTGGGTTTTTGCGCTAGTAACTATGTTCATACTAACCACAAACTTCGCATTTTGTGGCAAGAAATTTTAAATATGTTACATTCTTCGTACTGGCAGTAGACAGTGCATAATGATGAAATTTATTTTAAAATCAATATCGACAATTCTAGTTCCTTCACTACTTACAATTTTCAAATGTAAGCTCTCAAATTTTTCAATACTCACAGAGTTTTACGAGGGACGTTACAAACGTAATTTGGTTTCGCGCCGAAAATATTTGATTACCTGGTTTCCAAAAGAGCAGTATAACTTAAATTATTCAGTTGGTAGCGTGGAACGTGGTCGAGAGTGGGGTAACTTATGTAATTCTGTAAACTTTGATATTAAACTAATAACCTCACTTAATTTTGACACTGCGAAGAGATAGAACCACAAAAAAGTTGCCACAGACAACCAAGATGGCCGCTGCTGCATAAACAAGCATTTAACAATTCAGATATTTAAGTTAGGTTAGGTATACGCTAAATATGTACAAACAATAAACCATATCTTCATTAATAAGGCCTATATAAATCAGCATACCACAAAAGAGAACTCAATATCCAAGAAGACCATGTCAATTGGACTGATTTATTCGTATATCCTTGCCGTATAATAGTGTACATGGGCAGTAAACCAATTGTCTTCAAATTTAATGACAGGCCATGACCACCTCAGTCTTTCCTATGTAAATCTATATTTGAAAAAAGCTTAGATCATCTGACATTGGCATTAGAAAATGAGGTTATAAAATCTAGAAAGATAATTTATGTCGTATATGATATATGTAATTACAGGATCATTAAAGTGCACTGTGTAAGGTTTTTTGTGAATAGAGTATGTTGTTATCATTCAATATCAATCTGCAAATGTTCCAACGTCGTCCATGAACCAGATCAAACTGACACTAATAATAAATACTATAAATATGATTATGAAGGTATTTGTTACTTATTTATTTAAGTATGCAGTCAAATAAATGAAATGAAGAGGTACAGCTATTATTATTGAAATTATTCACTATTAACTACCTTTTATAATTGATTTTACTTCAAAATCTCACAACGCACAAAACTGTGCATCGCAATTTGTTGACATAACATAATATTTTCCTCGTATTACCTAATATTTCCTTAATCTTACTTCTTGTAATTAACATCTGATTCTAAGTGCGTTTCTGTATATATCGAACATAAAATCGTCAAACTCTACCTCTAAGAATTTATGCTTACCCACTGGTGGTACATACATTTCAGGACATCCGGTCCATGCCGTCAAATCTATATTCTGTTCTAAACATGCTTCAGCCGTGTACAGCTCCAGCAATTGAATTGTACCAAATGCACGTTACTACAATGTTTCCTGAAAATTGACAAATAATAAATAGGTTCTGAGGGTCACCAGCGTGCTGTCAACTTCCGCGAGGGGCCGTCCGGCTTTCTACTCAACTTTGATCTCTACGGCGATGTCCATTTGCGATGGATTACCATCGTAAATAATCGCTAATTGCTCAGGCATACTACACCGCTGTTTTGTTCAGCTCCCTACATTAACTGCGGTATTAGTCGATAGAAAACAAAGCTATTAAAAAAATTGGAGGAAAAGCATGGTCTTCACATGAAAACAATAATAAATCTTATGTATTGATACATTTTATATTAATAACTTACTAAGATGTTAATGAGATGAGTATCCCTTTCAAATTTCAAATAGAAAACATGTGTCATAGTTACATGTACCTTTACTAAAAGCCTCAAAATCAAGGTTATGCTAAACTAGCGACATTTTGACACTATTTCTAGGAAATGAAATACCGCTTCACTATGTCTTGCACTCGAGAGAAGAGAACTCCTACCAAACATAACAATTTAAAGACCCAGATTAAGTCCAGGGGAGCCAAGACTTTTTGGATAAAGATAATAGTACACCCATAGCATGCCCATTTCCAGAAGAAGCCCTCAAGGTATCTTTTGTAACAACACACAAAGCTACACTAACCCAAAACCAACCGTAACCTTGTCTATATGGCTCATCACAAATATGGTAGAACAGATAAGTCTAGTGTCGCTCAACATGGGTTTGAGAACAATCATAAAATAGATAGTAGCAATTTAGCACTAATTAGGAACGTAACAAATTTCAGGCAGGTGGATCCATTTGAGAGTTTGGAAATTGCAAAGTGTAAAAATAGTATGAATAGTGACAGACGGTCCCATACAGCCCGCTTTATTGGTTAGTAAATCACGGATTCACTGAACCGTAGCAATAGTTGGTGTAAATAGACACAGTGTCAGCATAGGCAAAGTCTACATGTAGATTTTGGCATAAGTTTAGTTTTAATCATCTTCAGATGATGTCAACTTGGTTGGCAAAACGCGCGTCGATTGCAGTTTAGTGTTTTGGTGTTATGTGGGTTCCAACCCCTTTCAAAAAGTTTGTGTACAAAACTTTATACAGAACACAAAACGAATTATTTGGTTTTCATCCTGCATTTTGAAATCATATGTCCTATAGCATTTAAGGTGGTTTCAGCCTCTATTCTCTGCAAGAGACTTTGGTCCAAAAGAATTATTTGCATATTTCGTACTTCAAATTGCGAATTTCGCGGCTGTGAAAAACCACCTTCAAATTTATTGTGACAATTTTAAATTGCAACCTTTAAAGTTCCCGGGCATTTTGGACTGCGTCGATATTATAGTCCGCTAGAATATCGATATCTTCCTGTACAGAACACAGAGCCATCTGCCCAATGCTGTACATTGAGTGCGAGAGAAAAGCTGTAGGCTTTCTCTCTCGAGGTCTAAAAATGTACGTTATAGCTTGCTCATCTGTAGTGGTAAATTAGTCAATGCCGCAAACTACTTTGAAATATCTGGTAAAACTGGGATTCACTGGACGTTTCAAGGAAGCAGCATGCGACGTCGACCCCTAGGGACTCAACAATTGGGGCTCCAGACCACAGCATATTGTATGCTGCGTCCAGACGTCTAATTAGCTCCGGATCAGTGTTCCGCAATGCGAAAAGAAACGAAAGATCGCGTTCGTGGAATATCTATCGACTACGGTGCGTTATTATTCAGGCCAAGGATTACCGTTGGATCCATGCCCTTTCCTCAGTCTACTCGGTGGTTTTTCATGCGGTCAGCAAGCCGCCAGAACGGGCAGGTTGGGGCTTGCCCAATGGCGCTGTGGGCCAGAAATCTACGCAGAAACAAGTAGTCAATAAATAAAATTAGTAAACTAAATATTAATAATAGTAGTTGTGGCTTTCTCAATAGAGTAAATATCTATTACTGACAGTAATAGACATTTACTCTATTGAGAAAGGCCTAATAAGCCGAAATACTAGTATATAGAGTGTTTTCTATATATTCCTTGAAACAATTATTTTCACGATGTGTCATAAAGAACCATTCGCTTCTAGTATCCACTTAATATATAGGTGTACGACCAAAAAAAGGTTTATCACACCCTAAAACATGCTTTTTAAGATGGTATAGGTTTCATCTGCTCCAGTTACAGGGTGACCCATTAAGAATTGAAACACTCGCGTACAAAATTTGTTTATGGACCTATTTGAACCGGATTTTTTTCAAAAGATAGATCTCCAAAAGCTCTATGTTTATGCATCGCCAGCAGAGGAAAGGATCTGGTTAAGAATTGGTGATTACCTGTCATAGTAGAGAACTGCCTTCCCACTTCACTCTCGCTCAGCACAGACAGACAGGTCTGCAGCATTTCAGAGCTGAAATGCCATATTCCGATTTTATTTATAGAAACTAAACCAAACAAAATAAACTAGGAGATATATTATTAATGAGATTATTTTAATATTATGATTCAATGAAGTTCCTTGTTACCTATATAACGTAGGTAGGTACTCAAAGGAATATATTCATTATTTGAAGGAATAATCAGGAAGTGCTCTAACTGAACCTATTCTAACAACAATGATTCGATCAAATGAAAACGGATTTCACATCTTAAAGATATAGTTTCAAATATTTACTTCGCAGTAACAGCCGTCAACGAATAGAACGAGTCCGGCCCTGGTGGTTGCGTAATCTTCCAGGGCTAACGTGTAAAATCTATTAGATCTATATTTATAATATACGCTATATTACTTGTGCCTACGCATCTACAGCAATGGCACCTATTAATATCTTAATTTTCGCTACATACGATAGAAGGTACTGATTATACGTAGATATAAATGCTACGTAAAAGTAAAAGCTGTTATAACGATTTTGTTAGTATTGTTCTTAGGACATATAAACTATACAGGTTGATATGCTGGATGGTGCTCAATATCATTGGTTTTTAGCACTCCAGATAGAGTGCTAGATATAAAAAACACTTGTGTCCAGTGGGTTAACTGCTAAATATAATTTATGTCGCTTTAGCCGAGGACGGACGCCCTATAGAAATTGTTTAGAAAATACTAAATTTTCATGTGTTAGCTATATTTTGTTTTTAAAAATAGTTAATTATACAAGCATAAATGTCTGAAGAAATACAGTTTTAATTTTGACGCCTGAAGAAAAAAAGTATATGCCACTAGGAGTACAAATATCTTTATGTGTTTCGCCCAGTGTTCTGGGCTCAACAAAAATAATGTTGGCCTTCGACTCCTAGTAACACAATTTTGTGTTCTCTGTCGGTTTCGTCGCGCGCGGTCTTGGATTGCGCGAAAAATACTCTTAATAGTATCGATGTTCCGCCACTGAGTTCTTATGAATGCAACCAACTTGTAATCGCGTATAAAACAAAACGGCAAACTGCATTTTATGAAAGTGCGCGGCCTTGAAGCAGGTCCGCAAACAGTAACAAAATAGCTGTACAATTTTATTTGTTTTTTTTTTTCCAGTAATTAACAGAAGAATATTTTATCAGCAGTTTTTCTGTATTGAACTTTGAAGTTTATATTGAACGAAACGTATTTGTCTAAAATAAATAAAAATACATAGAGACAAATTAAAAAATAAAGTTTTGATCTCCAGAAAAAATGTAGGTAAATAGGTAATTTATGTAAACTGTACAAAATTTGACGCTATATATGACACTCTATATTTTACTTGAGAAAAGCCAACTTGATTAGCAGATCTAGGGTCCATTGGCGAAATTATCTTAAAATCTTAGTCTTAAATATTTTACTATAAATAACAAGGACAAAAATAAACATAAATCGGGTAATCGAGCTAGCTTCCTTGAAATAAAGTTAGGTATTTGGTTGAACCGCTAATTTTTGCAGTTTGTACAAATTTTAAAATATTCGAGGTATTCCATCTCTATTCCAAAAAACACAATTTTCAGAATAATTCAAAATTTTATGTATTACAAATGTGTCTACGCGACTGTATTCTGGAGTCAAAAGTTTGCGGTAAATAAAGAAGGCTTTTGTTTAATTTTTTTTTTTTAGAAAAAACAAACGTCCTGTTAATAATTGTTGTCCTTTGTTACTTGTTAAATATTAATACATATTTGTTTCGATAAAATCTAGCTTCGGGTATGGAAACATCAGTCTTAAAAATAATAAAACAATGGCACATCTTAATCCTGCAGATTCCAATCTGTTTAAACCTTCTTCAGCAGTAAACAACGATTAGTATGTCTTATGCGGACCTATGATGTAATATTGTAATTATTTTATGTATTATGTATATGTATAGTAAATTAAACTGATACACCGTTGTAGTGCTAATAATAGATATGAAGTAAAAGTACCATCAGTTGAGGAATACAGCTTCGTTAGTGTTCAGGAAGATGAACGCAGGCCGATAGATAGACCGGAAAAGCCAGCTTGAAAACTGGGAAAAAGGATTAGGAAAATCGGTTTAATTGTACATAAATTGGTGTGCCAAATTCAAGGAACATCCGAAATTTCGGTCACATTTTCACGATGTATATCTTCGGATAGAATTGACCGATTAGGGCAAAATTGTTATGCCTTAAGGAAGAATTTATTGGTAGTGTATATACAGGGTGACCCAATAAGAATGAAAATACTCGCGTACAAAATTGGTTTATGGACCGATTTGAACCGGATTTTTTTCAAAAGATAGATCTCCAAAAGCTCTAGGTTGATGCAAAATTTGAAGACGAAATTTTGATTTTCAAGGCCTACTACGAATTTTTTTTATGTGAAAAATAGCAAAATTTTGTTAGCGATTTTTTTATAAAAAATCTGACTACACCACTGGATTTAGGAGCCACTCGAATGCATTTGTACCAATTTTTTACGAAAAAAAGTTTGTTCCTAAAAAAGTTATGACAATATCGGCATCACAAGTGTTCGCCTTTGTCGGTGAACCTATTCTTATATAAAAATCGAATAGAACCCAAAGAGAAACAAAATTAAATAACTTAAACACTGGTGTAATTATTAATAAGAACCATAAAAACCAGTATACACAAAATAACCAACAATTACTCTAATATAAACAACAATTGATAAAAAAAAGTAATGATTAGAAAATTACGTTTTTCAAAATGAAAAAGGAGTCTGTCAAATTAATTCACACTTTTTGAATAAAAAATTATAATGTAGTTATTTTTTTATCTAAGAAGTTTTGGCATAATAACCACGAAATAATAATAATTTGACGAACTCACCTATCAATTGTTGTTTATATTAGAGTATTTGTTGGTTATTTTGTGTATACTGGTTTTTATGGTTCTTATTAATAATTACACCAGTGTTTAAGTTATTTAATTTTGTTTCTCTTTGGGTTCTATTCGATTTTTATATAAGAATAGGTTCACCGACAAAGGCGAACACTTGTGATGCCGATATTGTCATAACTTTTTTAGGAACAAACTTTTTTTCGTAAAAAATTGGTACAAATGCATTCGAGGGGCTCCTAAATCCAGTGGTGTAGTCAGATTTTTTATAAAAAAATCGCTAACAAAATTTTGCTATTTTTCACATAAAAAAAAAATTCGTAGTAGGCCTTGAAAATCAAAATTTTGTCTTCAAATTTTGCGTCAACATAGAGCTTTTGGAGATCTATCTTTTGAAAAAAATCCAGTTCAAATCGGTCCATAAACAAATTTTGTACACGAGTGTTTCCATTCTTAATGAGTCACCCTGTATAGCGATTATTAAATTACGAGGTAATTTGTATCCTATGAGTGTCCAGGTTCGATATCTATAAGGAATAATAATATCCATAAAGAACGACGTTAGGCCAAAGCTGGAAAATAAGGTTATGAGCCTGCGTTTCACAGTTATATAAAATAATAAAATTCGCTATACTTACATTGCATTGAAATATTACATGAAATATTTCTCTGTTTAAAATATTTCATTAACTGAAGACAATGCACCGTTATATACATCGCGTCAAATAAGAAACTGAGATAATATTCGGTCGGACTTAGGTGGAAAAAAATTGTAAATAACTGTAGACCAAACTAAAATTAAGGAATAATTAAAATAAGGTAGTATTTTAGCGCGCATTTCAATGCCTGAGAAAGCAAATATGCCATATTTACTCGTAATAACAGGTTGTTGTCAATAGCTATTACATCTGTAGATGTGGGACGATTCATTTTCCAATAGAAGCTATTTTAATGATGCAGATATCTGGTAAAGTACACCTTTCACTTGCAACGAAAAGAGACGCTGATAAATGTATTTTAATAATTTATTTAATACATGTTTCCAACTCACGCAACATGTAGGAAAATAGTTAAAAAAACGACGATTGTTCGATTTGGACGAAAGGAAAAACACGAGAATTTTACGGGTTTTTCCCCGAAGAATGAGAAAACCGCTTTTCCCCGTCACTAAAATAACATCTGCTTTAAGTTTTAATGAAACATTCAACAAACATTTATTTATGGGTGTATCTACTGTTTGTATTGAACCAGAAAATTATAAGGTTATAAAAACTTTTATATCAATTATTTATAGCTTGTTATGATCAAATGGGGTTTATTAAGTTTTCCTTGACACCTAATACAAAAATACTTTACAATGAAATTATTATACGAATCTTTATTAATTCAAAATAAAAGTTTGTAATGTATTTTATTGCGAATATATAAAGTTAGATAATAATAAACAAATTAACATATACAGGGTGTTTAATAAGTAATTTGAAATACTGAAGAAGACGCTTCCTCAAGTGATTTCGTAAAGAAAAGGTTTTATAATGTTTTTTCCTAAGTGGATTTGTTTTTGAGTTACAGAGGGTTAAAGTTTATTTTTTTTGTTTTTGTTGGAAAATCTTGGAGTACACTAAAAATGTCTTTTTAAATTGCTGTGACTTACACACCCTGATAAAAGGATGTTTTGGCTGTTAATCTCTTTGTCAGCACTAATAGAGATGTGTATGTGGGTAAACACTTTAATATTTTTATAAAAAATGTACGCCACTGTCTGACTTTTTAATACAGAGAGTTCCAGAATGATTGTCGGTACGAGAACGCAGCCCATCCTGAATATAATCAAAATTTATTTCCATTTGCTAAATTACTTTCTTTTTAACTGTCAATTTGAAAATTTACATATTTGACAGCATTTGACGTTTGACTCAGTGGCGTTTAGCATTTTTCGTGTTTAAATTGTTTTACTGAAGTATCATTTGCGTTTAAAAGAGTATTTTTCAATACTATACAGTTTCAGAGAGTCCCAAATCAGGTTGGTAATTTTGTATTTCTTAATATTGAAATTAATGTTGAAATTAATATAAGAACCATAAATTAATGTTTTTTAACGCTCCACAATTCACAGTTTGAATAGGTTATACTGGTGATACATAGGAATAGAATAATACAAAATAATAACTATATTATTTTTAATAAATTGTCTTTATTTTATTATTAACATAACCTATATTTACTGACGTACCATGCCATGGAACAAATCAAATCTAACCAGTAAATTCCCTTGTCTGCGCTCATGATTCTAGTGCAGATACTAAAAATAGAAAGGCGGCACATAAAAAATCATTATGAAGCGGCACCGACAATCATTCTGGAACTCTCTGTACAATTTTAAAAATCTTCATTTAGAGCTTAACAACAAATGTCTCTTGACATTTTATCATTTGGGATGTGGTTTCGGTAGAAAACGTAATTCTAATAATAATGAATAAAACTTTATATTTTATTCAGTTTTTTAGATTATTTAGGAAATACTCTGTATAATAGATATAAAGTTTTTAAATTATACGGAATTATTTAGAAAAACAATTATTATAATAATTATAGAATAATTAAATATATAAACTGCATTAAAGTAATTTGCTATAAATATATTGGGTGTGTAATTAAAATTATTAACTATAATAGTGGTATTTCCAAAAATATTAGGTAAGTATATTGATGATAATAAGTAATTATTTGTATGTACAATTCATAAGTCTGATATTTCAAACCTTTTTTAAATCCATCTTTATAAGCAAAATAGTACTTTACTTGTATACAGGGCAAATCAAAACTCGCAACCACAGTTTTCTCGATTTTTATAAATGAAACACCCTATATTTTATATCATTCTCATTGAGGCCCCTCAGGGCTCTTTCTATTCTACGAAGTATTTCCTATACCTAATTGTAACGGTTTTTGAGATATTTGAGGTTTTAACTAACTATTTAGTCAGTATAACTATCTAATGCAAATATCAACTGAACTACATAAGAAAACAGTTCAAATAACAGTTCAAATACACCATACAGTCTGTCCATAAAGTAACCACCCCCTGCTAACTTTTGAACGAATCGAGTTAGCGATTTTTAACAAAATACAGGGTGAATCACGTAAAATGAAGTTGATTCTGACTATAAATTCAATTCTTCAAATTCAAAGATGGCACAAAATTTTTTTAAATAGCAAAGTGTGCCGTGTCGCACCTCATTTAAAAGATAATTTAATTCTCTACTTTTTCGTTTTTGAAAAATGACAATCGAGTTAGCCGTTCTCTAGTTACAAGCGTTTCTGTTTCTAATCTGATCCATGAATAAAATGTTGAATGTTGAACAAATTTTGAACAAATATTTATTAAAACTAAAAATAAAAGAACTAAAAAGTTGTTCAATATGTTGTCCATTGACTTCTTGGCACATAAAAAGTCTACTTTGAAATTCTTGCCTGATATTTCCTAAAATTTCTGCAGATATATTTCTACACATATGTGTTAGACGTTGCTGTAGTTCGTCGATATTTACTGGAGGAGTTCTGTAGACTTTTGACTTCAAATATCCCCATAAGAAAAAATTAAGAGGAGTTAAGTCCGGGGAACATGCCGGCCATTCTATCGGGCCCCTTCTGCTAATCCATCTGCCCAGGAAATGGTTATTTAAAAAATCGGTAACAGGTCCATAGAAATGAGGCGCGGCCCCATCTTGAAATACAATACTTTGAATGTTATTGCCTGCTATTCTTTCTATCTTTGGAAAAATTTCCTCCCGCAGCATTCTTAAGTACCGCCCTCCTCTTTAATGTTCTCTTAAATCTATCAAATCGAATAACTTAAAAAATAAGATAAAAACCTGTAGAAACTTTCATACACTCTTAAATTGAAACTTGACTTGATACAAGCAAAAATTTTTCAATATCGTTAATACAAACGCTTGTAACTAGAGAACGAATAACTCGATTGTCATTTTTCAAAAACGAGAATGTAGAGAACTGAATTACCTTTTAAATGAGGTGCAACACGGCACACTTTGTCATTTAAAAAAATTAAATTGAGTTGACAGCGCCCGTGGCGCCATCTTTGAATTTGAAGAATCGAATTTATCGTCAGAATCAATTTCATTTTACATGATTCTCCCTGTATTTTGTTAAAACTCTCTAACTCGATTCGTTCAAAAGTTAGCAGGGGGGGTTACTTTATGGACAGACTGTATATCATTTTTACAATTTTTTTACTGATTTTTTTAAATTTTCCTAACGAACGGCAACTTTGTCACACTATTGGGCCACCCAGTATTTACATGTCTCGTATGTGGTACCAAAGAAAATATACAGGGTCTTAAGTCTTCATTGGATTCGTTATTATATCAGTATTATCAGAGATAATGTACTTATCTCTGTTATTATATATCTGTATTAATTAATGAAAAGTTTTCGTATCTAATTTTTTTTTCTTGTTTATTTGGTTTTTATGCAGTGAGGAGAATCGCCTTTATAGTTTATAGTGAACTGGAGGCATTTTACAATGCATACTTAGTTAGCGATCGGCGGTAATTAAACAAATAATTTTGCGGTAATCCGAGCTGCCACACAGGTATTATAAATAATGAGCCAAGGCTGTTGAAAGGGCCTTGAACTTTCTAAAGGTGCAGTTTGCAGTAACGCAATATATTATTTATATAATATAGAGTGTCCAGCTGGGGCATTACACGATTCATGTCCCAGAAATAACCGATATGATTTTACTGTAACTTTTGTGTATGGTGTATACATGGTGGGCTAACGAACTAAAATATTTTGCCACTACTGTCATTTCAAGAACGCCGTATATAAGTTGTGTAGGAAATGTCACTTTCTGTAATAAACTTTACTCCTAATATTTTTTAGTTTTCGAACTATCGAATTTTTTAACAAAAATTTTGCAGAAATAGACAATTTTTATGCAAAAAAAAAAACCAAGATATATGAATAACATTTATTTTATTGTGGACGCTTTAGGAAAGTCAAGCATTAACGGCATTTAAAAATTTGTAATTGAATACAGGGTGACTACAAAAAAAATGAAAATATAAAAACTACAAATATCTTTAATTTTTAATATGGAAACTCCATCTTTTTTACCAATAATCACCATAGCAAGATTGCCCTGGGGTATTTTCCTTCAAACGAAATGAAAGTGGAAACCTGTATTTTTATAAAATATATATGTTTTTTATATTTATTAGAATAAAAATTATTAAGATTGAATCGGTAGAAAATTTTTAATTCAATTTTGAAATTTTATTCTATATTCGTGACGTCAGTAAGCGAAAACTAGGGAATATGTATCTATAAAGAGGCCACACTGATAATATGTGGCTAGATTCAGATTGTAACGACGACAAACGACAGTCGACATTTCGACAATTGACATTTGAAATTTCCTGTTTGTGTTTGGCTTGACAACTTGACGTCTTGTATTGTTGTTTTCTTGTGAAGTAAACTTTTATTAAACATGGAGCAAGGTTTTGTAGAGGCTAAGTCCGACAATTTACCGGTTATAGATCCTTTTATGATAAAGATCCTTTCAGAAATAAAAGGGATGAAAAATGTAAGGTTAGTATTTAACTTAACAGTATTACTGCAAAGTCGATTAAATATATTCAAAAATTACATTTACAAATTACAATGTTTCAATTAACAGAACTTCTATTACTAATAAATACACTTCTTGTAATCAGACACAGGCAGAGACAACAATTCAGAGGTAAAAATATAAACTAAAAAACAATGTGTCATGTTTACCATGATGTTTCCTTAACCCTAACAATTCAAACATAAACAAAAGTAAAGTTGTCACGCAGTGACACCAACCACACAAATGAAAATATCCTAGAAATCACTAAAAAATGGGGCAAATTTTGAATTTTCGCTTAGTGACGTCACATAGACATCGCGCACAATAAAAAAATAATTTATGGGCTTAAATGAACCCAATATTAAAATTCCAGAAATACGTATCTATTCTTTTTCCAACTACTTTCCATTACCGATATAAAAAAAAAGTAGGAAAACACCTCATTCAATCCAATAGTAAACCCAGTATGAATGAATGTGTTATAAAATACCTTAGTGTTAGCGTTGAGTGACCAAGTATACATACGACTTGATCACTCAAAGGTCTTAGTTTACCAAACATTAATGCTGTCGTGGTCTGTTTGTAAACCCAATAGTAAATTATTATACCTTACAATAAAGGATCTTGCTGAAATGTTTTACTCACAAATCACTGATCACTTTTGTGGAGCTTGGAAAAAATTATTATGTCCTATTTTCCACCCTGTATATTTTCACAGCATCACGACGGAGCAGCAGGCGGTTCACCTCGGCTACTAGGCGGCCATGAATAGCCCGAGCCGATCCGTGGAGCGCCTCTCACTCTCACTGAACCTGTTAAAGGCTCTCATGTGTTCTGCGCTGTATGCGGGCGGCCTGTCCAGTGATGGTAACCCGTATGGAAATTCCCTATTCGTAGGGAAATTTGAAATGTAGGGATATAGGGAAAAATTGGTTTGTAGGGATATTTTTAATTTAATGATCAAAATCCATCACGACGACAACTCTTTCTAACTTTTAGAGTTGGATCGCATTTCGTCTCTTCACACAAATCGTATCAGTCCAGTTTTAGTTAATTATCTAAACATGCAGTTGGCGGCATTTATAATATTGACATGCCAATTATTGTCAATTTATACTCGATGACAATGTTTGTCATCGAGTTTCCAACATTGTCTTGAAAGCGGAGGAGAAGAAACGGGCGAAATATCGAGACCTCTCTTCGAACTCCCCAGACTCCATCCAGAACATACTGTGATACTTGTGGCACTGATAATAGGAGCCCTCGGTGGAGAAAGAGATAGACTGCTTTCAGAACTGAAAATCATACCGGTATGCCGAAATTCGGCAGATCTTCTAGCCGGAAGAATGTAGAAGGCGGTAATTCTGGGCTCATTACGTTTACTGGGCACAAGATTCCTGGGCTCAGTAGTTGCTCACCCCACGGACGTGGGGAGTAGCTACTGACAATCACCAGCGGCCGACCTTGAGAATCGGAGCCAAGGAACTGGTCGACTGGATTAAAAAAAAAATAATAATAATAATAATAATAATTTTATTTATTTATTTATTTATTTATTTATTTATTTATTTTATTTTTATACACATAAAGGATACTAACAGGCAACTAAGGCCCAAAATACGATCCATAACTTGAACATAAAAGAAAAAGAAACAGTTTGGTGTACATTAAAACAAAACTGTAAGCTAATTACAAAGAGAAGTTTAAAATTATATTAGAAATTACATAAGAAAAAGGTAAGATTATCTTAATTAAGAATGATAATTGCATTTATTTTTAACAGATGTTTTGAATGAACCAATAGAGGAGTGAAAGATATCTACGAGTATATCTGAGAACTTATCATTATACAGTGAGGACATAAAGTCCGTCCCCCCCCCTCCAACTTTTGAACCACTGGGTAGATTGTGATGAAATTTGAAACGATAATATATGACTAAATTCTGCATTTTTTGACACATCAATGACAGCTCTGAATGTCATAGTGACAGCCGTGCGCGTAATTGGAACATTTTTTTAAATGGAAATGGGGGGTAGTGGTGACTCATTTTGAAGCTATTTTTATGCTCAAAACATCCCCCAATTTTGAGAACATTTGGTTCAGTAATTTCCAAATAAAAACCAGTAATATCAGTTTATAACATAATCTTTTTACCACATAATCTTTATAATAGAACTTACCCATGGAACATTTATTTGTCAGGAGGTTCATGGTGGTCATTTTCAACATCTTTTGAAGTAACACGTGTTTTCTAAATTTGTTTCTGCCTCTTGTATCATGGTTCCAAACACTTCATCGATGATGATTATGAGATAAATTTAAAGCCTGTAATAATAAATTATATAACCTGTAATAGATATGGTTCTGTAATGTGGTCATTAAATAAAAAAAAAATGAGAAACATTTAAAATTTTCGAATAATTAAAAAAAATTAATACATTTAATAATACAGTCAATTTAGAATCTTAACCGAGCTTAAGGAACAATTTTCACTTTTAGTCGTAGGTGTAAGGCGAACGGTCTATACAGGGCGCCCTATTTCTTGACCCGTTGCATGGGTAACTTTTTTATTAGTAGAGATACAAAAACGCTTAAATGAGCAAATTAGTGCAGTTTCGTATTAGTAATTCTACGGTAAGGCGAAAAATTATATACGGGGGAAGGTTGAAAAGTTATTGACAAAAAACGAAAAATCCAACTTTTCTATTATCCCTCGTAGCTCGTTCATTTGAAGAGTTAGAGAAAAATGCTTCACATGTTTTTTGCAGTATTTTTCATGTAAAATGACATGCACTTGCTACTTTTTATATATCTCTTAAAATGGTTGAGAATCACAGTAAAATATATTTTTTTTAAATGTAATGGATAGGTGGCTGTGACATTAACCGAAAGTCCCCTTTTTTCTCTTTCAGATGATATAACATAGTCCATATTTTATCCTTACAAAAGTAATAATAATCGTTGTTTTTAAAGAAAGTTTATTGTCACATCAAGAATGCTATGGATTATGGAACAAAAGAATGTTTTGAGAACAGAAATTATTAATTAATTAATTATATTGAAGTAAATGTTCGAAATGACCACCATCCTGTTGGATACATAGTAAGCAACGTTTCTGGATACTTCTTAAAACATTATTTATTGTATGTCCATGTATGCTTCTAATTGCATCTTGAATCCTGACTTTTAGATCCTCTATATCTAGAGGAGCTGTCACATAAACTTTATCTTTCAATAACCCCCAAAGAAAGAAATCTAAGGGGGTCAAATCAGGTGTTCGCGCTGGCCAGTCGATATCCATTCTATTTCCTATAACATTATCAAACTGTTCATGTAAATATTGTTTTACCTCGCGGGAATTATGCGCAGGTGCTCCATCGTGTTGGAAGTATTTAAGATTTCTAAATGACGTGGTAATTCATTTAAATATTCCTCTGTTAGAGTATTCCTTAGAAAATGAAGGTAATTATTCGCATTCAAATTATCTTCGTAAAAATATGGGCCAATAATTTTGCCACAAAAAATTCCACACCACACATTTATCCCAAATTGACGTTGATTTCTTCTTTCAGAAACAAGATGTGGATTTTCTCGGCACCACATTATGTTATTATGGCGGTTAAAAATACCATTGTTGGTAAATCTACTTTCATCACTGAATAAAATCTTTTTCCAGAAGTCTAGATCCTCTTCGCATTTTGAAATGTACCATCGACAAAATGTCATCCTTCTTTGATTATCAGCTGGATATAAAGTATTGCATATGGAATAATGATAAGGCTTTATATTTTTACCTTTTAAAATAGCTCTTACAGTTTCCTTGGAAGTGTTGCAGTGATGTGCAATTTCTGCAGTTGAAGAATCAGGTTTAAAATTTACATAAGCCAAAACATTTATTTCAGTGTCTTCATTGAAGTTTCTTTCATCCTTAGGCTTTGAAAAAGAACCGTATAATCGTATATTATTTTCCAGCTGTCTAAATATTCTATGATGGGGTTGTCTTCGTTCCATGTAAGTTTCAAAATAAAGATTCGCTGCAGCTTGTGCATCTCGATTTTGGTTGTAATAACAAAATAGCATATCATTTTTCTCTTGGTTGGTGTACATATTTGCAACACTATTATTTTGTATGCAGTATTAATAATAAACAATAAACTACTTAACAAAAACTAAAAATGTCACTTATGATCTGTCAATAATTAAATGCCAACTAGACGTTTTTAAAAATATCAGGAATCTTATTTTTTGTTTTATTTCCATAGCATTCTTGATGTGACAATAAACTTTCTTTAGAAACAACGATTATTATTACTTTTGTAAGGATAAAATATGGACTATGTTATATCATCTGAAAGAGAAAAAAGGGGACTTTCGGTTAATGTCACAGCCACCTATCCATTACATTTAAAAAAAATATATTTTACTGTGATTCTCAACCATTTTAAGAGATATATAAAAAGTAGCAAGTGCATGTCATTTTACATGAAAAATACTGCAAAAAACATATGAAGCATTTTTCTCTAACTCTTCAAATGAACGAGCTACGAGGGATAATAGAAAAGTTGGATTTTTCGTTTTTTGTCAATAACTTTTCAACCTTCCCCCGTATATAATTTTTCGCCTTACCGTAGAATTACTAATACGAAACTGCACTAATTTGCTCATTTAAGCGTTTTTGTATCTCTACTAATAAAAAAGTTACCCATGCAACGGGTCAAGAAATAGGGCGCCCTGTATATTAAAATAATAGGTACTAATAAATAATTGGGATAAAAAATTAAAAAAAAACTCGCCTTCGTCGTGATTCTAACTCGCGATATCATGTTTGAAATCCTACAACTATACCATTGCGCTAAACTTCCCCTTGTCAGTTTATGCCGCAAAATCTGTTAAATATGTAACCTGTACGTGTTAACCTGAACAATTAATTTTTACGGATATTCTAATTAGAAAAGCATTTCGCATCAGTATTTTGGTAATCAGAAATGTTTGGCAGTCGGTACTATCGATTCTGTTAGCAATATTTCTCATAGGAAAATAATGAAAATGATCTATTTGAAGTTTAATTAATTTGACAGTTTTCGTGGGAGGTGCTTGCCTCGTTAGTGCGATCTCACATCCGTGGATAAAATGAGATAGAAGTTGAGACGGATGCGACTCGAGATTTTCGAAGACGAAATAGACGTACAAGGAGTCGACGTACGGTTTCAAAAAAAATCTCAAAGGATTAGAGAAAGGACTGAACTTTCGCGTGAAGTACTTCTCGAAGCCGCAAAATTAGAAAAAAGTCTCGGGGGTCCCGCGAAAAGTCGGTATTTCGGCGGGCGTGACGGGACCATTAGGCGCGAGGACAAACGCCGGTGCTAGCCGCATCTCTCTCGTCGAACGACGAAAATTTTGCAGAGGTTTTTTGAAAAGGCGTTTAAATTGGGAAAACGCGTAAGAAACGGGACGAAAATACCCCTACGCATTGGAGAATCCTCCGGTGGTCCGCGGAGATCGTTCCGAGATCGCCCCTCGGAGGAGATAGCTTTGAAACTTTGTCGATTCGACGACGGAATTTAGAGCGAGACAGAATCGACGCGTTTTAATATATATATGGATTATTAACACAAGCAGCAAAACGTAAGAAAAAGACCTTTTAACAATTTGCTTGTGATGGTGTGGCGCGGTGAGCAAATTCTATCGACGAATATTATTAATGTTGTATACATCAGTCCTATACGTCAATATGTTACCTAGGTATATAAATATGCAGGTTTCTGGGCTTGTAATATTCTAAAACAGAGACATGTTATGTGTACACGTCGGCGATTAAAGATAATTAATAGTAATGATTCTTTAATTGTATGAGATATCCGGTGTCAACGTCTAATTCCATAAATTAGTCGAGCATTTTGAACATTTTTACAAGCATTTTGATCTTTTTGTATACCTACGACGTATATCATGATGGTCTAAAACGGCCTGTAGACAGTATCCCAGTGATTATTAAAATGAGAGACAACTAATCAGCCACATAACATTTTTTACAGGTAATTTAACAGGTATTGCATCAGTCAATCATCATATCAATCTAAAAGTTCTCAAATTTAGGTATATTCAATTCAATTTGTCCCAAAAGGGTTACTTTCTTACTTTTGTGTTTATTTCGGCTAAAAATAGTGACATTTAGTCAGTTTCACTAATTCATCTTGAAAGAGGTTGGAACCGCTGGTGTGAAGATAACGTAGTTTTCCACGTAACACCAAAACACTATACTGCACTTGACGCGCGTTTCGCCAACTAAGTTGGCATCGTCTGGAGATGATTAAAACTCTTACACGTGAAAGGGGTATTTAACGGCGCAGTACCAAAATAAAGCCAAATTGCTTACTTATTCTTCACGAAAACTAATTGAAATTGAATCAATTATTCTATTGTTAATAAAAAAATAACACACGTCTATTTGCGTCTATAAACAAGTCACTATGAAACGCAATTGCGTATCGAAAAGAAACCCTTTTCGCCAATCAACTTTTCGTTTTTAAATGTTGGTAGCAAAAAGTGAGTTGGTCTTGTAGCAAATGGTATATAAATCATAACCTAACTAAATTTTTAAGTAAAAAAAACTTGATAATCGACAATAATGATGTTATGATGTTTCTTTGCTTTCTTATGATATTTCTTTGTAAAACGTGCAAAATAGAAAAAATTGTATAAACAACGCGTTTCATAAGGCGTTTATCGCACTCGTCCTTGTAAACTTTGACGCGTGCGATAAAAATAGGTACGCCTTATGATACTAATTTATTAATATACTAATTTCTACAAAAAAACTTGTTCGGTCGCAGAATATCGATAAAATGACTGCTTCTTTTAAGAGTTAAGAGTCTATTCACTGTAGATTTGACAGGCATGAATACGGGGTCGGGTTGAGAGGTTGGGTAGCCGAAGGGCGGAGACTTACATATGCCCACTACCGAATTATTAAGATTTCGGAGGTGCACGTAAAGCTGAAGTAAAAAGGCAAATGGAAATAAAGTTTGCCCTTATTGCAAAGGTACCGGATTTGTCTTATAATTGCAATAAAATTTCTTTTTAATGTTATAAATTATATATCACCGGAAAGATCAAAGATAAACTAGATCCCTATAGTAGCAAATTTTTGTTTAATACATGTATTTTAGAGAAAATAATTTTTGAAAATGCCGTATTTTAGTACAAGATTGTTTGCCTGGAATTTTAAAAATAAAAAGAATTACCAAAAATTACTACTATAGGGATTTAGATTAAAGTCTTATCTTTCAATACTTTTTACTAAAAGTCGCTATCTTTTATAGTTTTTTTTATAATTAGACATGAGACGAACCCAGATTTTGGGTTTATTTCAGACTAGTGAATGGACCCTTAAGAACCACTGTGTCTTTAGGTGTACAAATATTTTAAACAAAATATTTCATAATTTTTTATAATCGTACTCTCGAAAGAAATATTTGTTTCAAACTGACCATTTAAAAGTGGATAAATATATAAAACTAATCAACTAAAGTTCATATTTTATCGTCGAAAATCTTAACATTAGAAGGATTTTTAAATTTTCAAAACATCTAATTTCCACTTTAGACTTTTGAATAATTTGTATTAAGTTTACGATATTTGTATACCTACCTACACCTACCGAAAAATGGCCTGAATGAATGGGGAAATTTATTAAGCGCCGCAGACTAATTAGTACCTAATTAGCTTTTAATAGGTAGATAAGTAAAACGGTGGATTCAAACGGAGAAATAAAATAAATGTAACATAGTTGGCTCTGCAGTTTACAATATGCTCGTTCATACAAATAAAATAAAATAAAAAATAACAAATAGTTAATTTTTAGGCTTGGGTATTAATTGGTTATAATAGGTATAAATTCACCATGTTTTATACCTGCCGCTCCATCTATCAGATTCCGCCTTCACTAGTAATTCCTTTCATCTCCGCAGCTAGCAGCACAGTACAGTCAATTCTACTCCCAAACCAAGTCGCGGGGCTCGCTTCTTCATTGCGAACATCGAGTTGATCGCGCCGCCGATGCGCGAAACAAAAACGACTAAAACGACTCACACTTCGCTGCCGCCGCGTTTGACAGTTCCGTGTAGGCGTTTGTTTCAATTCGCTCGTGTTGGGAAAGTGGACATGAATTGTGTGGAAAACGACGGAGAACAGCACTAGGAATTCCAGATTGGGTAAGCGAAACCACTTATTTACACTGGTTTAAGTTTGATGTTTCTGCGGGGCAAAGGTTCTTCCTTCGAGCAATGTTAAATTCAATTTCTACTGACCTTGCCCTTGCTGTCTCAGTTTCCCTTTTATTAAAAATGTAAGATGAGATCTGCTGTAGATCTCCGAGATGCTTTACTTACAGAAACCTTTTTTAAAACGAAAAAAACTACCAGGTACTGAAGAGTTTGCGTTTCCAACGCGGTAGTTTCTTGATTAGGTAAGTGTGTCATGTTTTTTAATAAGTACCTACCTACGACAAGTTAATTGTTTACGTTGACGTACTTGTCAGACCAGTAGGCATAACATAGTGTTCAAGTTTCTAACTTTGCAAAGCATATTGCAATAATTTGTACAGGTGATCAACATCTGCTATAAACAGTGTTATTGTTATGGTTTTACAAGCCTTTATAGTAGGAGGTATCTACCTACGTGACTCTTGGTAACTCTGCAAGACTTTGTTGTTTACGGTAAAGCATTAGGTAAATATGTTTAATACACAATAATAATTATATTATAATATATTAAAAATATGGTTAGTACTTATTTTTAAATGGCCTGGAAAATTTATTATAAATGGATTTTGTGATGTTAAAGAGAACTTTGAACCTACTTAAGTCGTTAACTGTAGTGGTAATTCTTTAATCATTCTCTTTATATCCACACTATGGAATCTTTTGTTCCGTACAAAGCATTTCCTGTTGTATTTTATTGTTGGAATGGATAGCTAGTTGAACAGTGTTATTTTTTGGCTGTATGTAGGTATAGCCTTTTAATATTTAACATTGTTAGTATACAAAATGGCACTGGAATAATTCTAACTTCAAACATCATTTGACTGGACGTGATGGTGAAATCATTGCAACTTAATGTAAGAGGTTGATATTCCCATAACTTGTAAATGCGTTTTTTGAAGACAAGTATTTACCTAGACGTGAAGCCGAAGACCTAAAATGATTCAGATTTGTGTTTATTGAAAAACAGCCAGTAATCCGCTGAGGTAAGATCAGGCGATCTTGGAGGCCTTGAAAATGTCTGCTTATAATACGATTTTGAAAAACATCATTTAAACATGCGGGGGTGCTCCATCCTGCATAAAAATCATGTTTTCAATTCCTTCCTGCTCGTCTTGTATCCGTGGAATGGCATAAACTCGTAACATATTATGCAGGTATCGTTCACCAGTAACAGTTACAGATAAGGCCCCTCAATTCTGTATCTCCTCAAAAAAGTATGGTCCAATGATAAAATTAGATATGAAACCGCACCAAACGGTGACTTTCTTATCATGAAGACTGTCCTGAACGATTTCATGTGGATTATTTATTGACCATATTCAACAGTTTTGAGTATTGACTCCACAATTTACAGGGAAATGGCCCTCATCTGTAAAATACGGGATAACCATTCGGGTTCAATTTCCATCTGAGCCAATATTTGTAAAGGAAAATCATACCTGGGCTGCGATTCTCCAATGTAGACGAATTTTATTCGAGTACGAATTTACTCGTACACAAAATTCCGCACAGGGACTGAAAATTGTATTCTTCAACGTTGTACGAATGTTACAATCGTTACGGATTTAAAATCCGCATCACAAATGTGGCAACGGTGAAAATTTACCAGGATTGCCAGCAGATTTTTAGTAAAAACTGTAAACTCCTCTAGATTCATAATTTTTAATTTATAATAATTCGTGAGGTATGTTCTTTGAGTCGGTAGTTCTGTATTTATCAATGGTTTATATGATGTGAACTGTGAAGTATGGTTATGGTTGTCTCTTGTAAAGTTGTTGTTCAGCCACTGCTCCTTATTCAAGTTATTACAAAATCTAGTGAAAAACAAAGTGACAGATTCATTTTTATTTGAAGATCATTTTATATATTCTAGGTATAACAACTATTATTTACCTTTGTTTTTACATCAAGTGCAGACTTTCTTAAATCATTAGGAATACCTATATAATTCTACAATAGTACACAGTTCTGATACCATGGGTTTACTTAACCGATATGTCCTTATAAACAGTTTATCTGTTAAAGTTTCATAAGGGTCATCTCTAACGTGAAACGTCCGCCGTGGCGCATCATTTTCTAGCTCGACTTCTTCAAGGGCTCCAATAGCAGCAATATTTATCAACTCGTTCATTGGCACAAATATAAATATAAATTATTTGAAAAGCAAACCACAACCACACGTGAAGAAATATAAGGTTATGTTTTACCGTGTATGATCGTGATGTTTTACATTTCCACGATACCATGTATGTTCTGTGATTCCACGCGATAATAAAGCACTTACGAATGCCTTTGACCAGTCGGAAAATAATTAAACGGAATCATTCGTATACTAATTCTATTTCCGCTACGAAATTGATTCAAGAATACGGTTTTTTTAATATCACTCGGAAATCATATTTTTCATATTCGGAATAATTCGAGAATCGCAGCCCTGATAGGAAAATCTGCATCATTTAATTCAAACAGCAAAGTTTATAGGGATATATCTTTAGGATTTTGCGTAAAATTTTCCAAACCGTGGTGTATGCCATTTGCAATCGTGTTGATATCGAATTCACACTACTGATTGCTAACGGATTAGTGTTAGCTGCATGTTGTGATTTTCCCGAAGAGCTTCTGCAACTTGGAAATCACTAATCCTTGGTCTTCCTCATCTCGGTAGGTCAGTTGCAGACCCTGATCTTTCAAATTTGCTGATCAAATTACGGTACGCTTTCATTTGACAGGGCCCTGCTCTCAAACCCATTTTCGTACGAAATCTTCGTACCTAATCCAGCAGTATAATTTCTGCCGCATTCGTAATAACATTGTACTAAACCAATTCTTGTTTGTAGATCTATGTTATTAAAGTTTAAATCGTTTCAATTTACGTTTACGTGAGTTTTATTTTGAAAACGTTTGACACTTGTATCAGCAGTTGACACGACAACTCTTTTGTTTACCATAGATACAGTAAAACCCAATTATTGAAGCAACTAAATCCCATTATTTACTTTTTGCTACTAACTTGATTCCTTACTTTATGATGACCCCATATAATAATTATTGCCCTCTTATCTTTAAACATTGAGGGTCGGTTTTGTTTCAATTTTGTCAGCATGGAAAAATAAAACTATTCCATTCTTGGTAATAAATTAGGTATAGTTGTTTTCTCTCTCAGATATTGAACAGATACGTTTTTTATCTGGGCGAGTTTCGCTTGTTCACAGCATATAATTAAGGTCAATTTGTCGTTTATTGACAAACACTGGGTAAAATAATAACGCGCGCCAGCTACAAGATCGTCGATCACTTAAATCAATTTGTCGTACCTGAGAGAGCTTATCTATTTATAACGACTCGCGTCACTTTGCCGCTAACTAGATACAGGCAGACGTTCTTGTGCCATCCTGTGCACGCTGTGAACTTAGTTGGATTGTTGCGGAGGAAATGATACCGAGATATCGAAAATTGTCTCGAGCGGTCGAGGAATGGAAATCGGACGGAAAATTGCCAAGCTACATCTCATAAAGACATCATCAATAACGTGCAAAAACTGTGGTTACCCATGTACCTCGGTTGCAAATGAGAGATGTATTTTCTGTAGATAACACTATTAAAAAGAAAAATGTATTAAAGACATTATGGTGAAGTTATATGAAGATATGCCGTTGTAATTCAATGTTGGGGGGTGCATACTGCACGCAAAGCAGTTGTTTTCGACATATCTTAAAATTAATAAAGTTATTCCTTTGCTTAAGTTGGAAAAGTTGGATTTTTCCTGAACTAACTATTCATTTATTGTCAACTTAAATCATTTCTTATCATTGTTATAAATATTAACTATAACCGAGACTATAACTTTTTTACAATAATTGATTATGGAAAGCCATGCGCATGTATTTGATGAAGTAGAGGCCGACTTTGTATTTATATGGATCTCTCTTTGACCCAATATTTTTGAGGCTACTTTAAGTTTTTGTTGAACGGAATCCTCTATATATCCTTCTGTCACGTTCGTTGCTTTCCATCCACCATACCTTTTAAGAGTGGTGATGTCTGCTCCTACATCAGCAAGTATCGTAACAGACGTTCTCCGGAAACTGTGGCCGTGTAATTCCCAGCATTCGGCAATTCCAAAAATTCTGCAGTTTTTTTGAGGAAACCCCCTACAGAATTTATACCAACGCATTGTCTTGTACATTTTTCATTTCTATATCCTAGGAAGAATCTTGAATGCTCAATTGGTGACGGACGAAGAGAGGAATACTTTCGAAACATTTCGAAAGATTGACTCCTTCGATATTCCCGCTAGAAACACTCTTTGTGTTGGGAATCTCTATCAATATACAGGGTGTTAGTTAAACATGCTGCAAAAATTCAAGAGGTTATTCCTTGGACTATTCTAAGGATATTTTATCCTTTGATGATTTTAGAAAAAGCGCTTTGTTGCGAAGATATAGGGGGAAAAAAATTTTCAACAAATAACAATTTATTACTAAAAATTACATGTAATATTTCTGAACCTACAAGAATTGTTCAAAATGGATACCTCCAGCTCGGATGCAACCATCCAATCTTCTCATGGGCTCCCGAACTGTTTCAAGAACACCAGGGTCGTTTCTTATTGAGTTACACCCAGCAATTATCCGATCTCTTAAATCATCCACGTCTTCCACTGTCCTAGTATAAACTAATGACTTTAGATGGCCCCATAGGAAATAATCCAGGGGGTTTAAGTCCGGGTATCGTGCAGGCCATACGTGAGGTCCACCTTCACTAACATTAACTTCACTAGCAACTTCACTAACAACCGTTTACACGTCAACTAGCCAAAAGTCAATCAATCTTAACAAATACGACACATACAAACTACAAAAACACAACATACAAAAACATACAAAATAATCACTCCGAAATATCACGGGTTGTTGGTAAGAAAAAACAACTCCTTTTTCTTACATGTCTTTTACTTGATATGTCCAGTGTAGTACGCCATACTTTTATTTCACCTACATTAATAATGTCAAAAATACCAAAATTGGATTTGTTGAAATTTTTTTCGCCCTATATCTTCGCAACAAAGCGCTTTTTCAAAAATCATCAAAGGATAAAATATCCTTAGATATTTAATAAACCTTAAATAACCTCTTTATTTTTTGCCGCATGTTTAACTAACACCCTGTATACTCGTATATTCTCCCATGTCTTCTTTTATATGTTCAAGCTGAAGAAATTTTATTTCTTCTCGACGGCATGCTCCACCGATACCAACAATCAACACTATCTAATATAAGAAAGAATTTCAATATTTGGAGAGAAATGTGAAAAACACACTTTACCTTCATCATCAAAGGTATAGGTTTTATACCTGTAGGTATAGGTTTTATTACCTGCTTCTTTAAAAAATTTCTCAACTTCTGATTTTCTTAAAACATTAGACTTCCTGGATCTATGTCCTACCGATTTACGTTTAAGGAAAGCAATTAAACTTGGAAATTTCTTTGTCAGTATTCTTTTTCACTGCCAATGTTGTTCCTACTATCATTGAGTAGGATTATTAAGACTCCACAGCGTGGAAATCTGGTAGACTCTGTTTTTTTTTTTTAAATAGACTAGTAGAACTGCTTCAGTGATAACAGTTAGTTACTCTCTTTTGATGACACCAATCTTCAAATAAGAGCGCTTATTCATATTTATCTTTGGATTTTGTGTCATCTTCCATATTATCGTTTGAAGCAGAATATTAGGATTTTTTAAAGAAATTCAACATTTACTTGTTTCTAAACGTTTCAAGTTAAAAATTATTAAATTTTCTAGTTATTTATTTATTTTTGTGGCACTATATTCTCATTTTTTACTATTCGTTAGATACGAAAGTTAATGTTAGACCTCTCTGTATAATTTTATTATTATATCGTGTGCAGATCTACAAGATGAAAAACTACGACTTGGAACTTGCTGGTATTTTTTAGCAGTTACTAAAGTGTAAGTTGTAAAGTGGTAAATACGGGGGTACATACGTTGTTTCCTTCATAAAAATTGACAGAGAATGTTTGAATTGCGTTATTTGTTTTCTTTTTAAAAACCCGTTATCGAGAAACACTTGACCCGTGAAAGCTTCTGGTCATTGCTGTACGGTTTGATTGCCAATGCTACACCAGTATCACTCGGATTTTAATAAGCACCATGGAGGTGGAAGGTCACCGAACTTACGATTGCTCAAAACGGAACGCATGATTGTATGTATTCCAATGATATCAATAATATTGATTATAATTTGCATTATCTTCCAAACGTACATCTGTCTATTTCTCTATAGTATCACATATACAGGATCATTCCACGGTGACCGCCTGTTATATATTTTCACTCAGAATTTCATGCTATTTTCGGAAATGTAAAAATATATACTTAGGGTGTTTTATTTAAAATAAGCAAGTTGACATAGACTTCAGGTAGTAGGTATAACCGGAACAATCGAAAATATTTAAAAAAAATAAATCTGCCAAAATGGCATCTGTCAAAATTTCAAATTTATATTCCTATTAGTTTTGGACAAAATTGCTTTCGATTCACTGCTAATTTCTTCGAAGAACAAGAGGGTACAGAAATGGGTAAGACTTTGTCACCATTCATTGCTAATCTCTTCATGAACAGATTCGAAACGAAGGCAAAAGAAGAATTCGAGTATTTCCCCAGGGTTTGGTTCAGATATATGGATAATGTATTTGCCGTGTTTTATACAAAAGCCACTAATATTGACAACTTTGTTACTAAATTGAATAGTGGTTTCGCGTCAGTTAAATTTATATATGAAATTGAAAACTCTGGACAGCTACCATTCTTAGATGTATTAATAATTAGAAATAGTGAAAATAAGCTAGAATTTGACATATTATACAGAAAAGATACCAGTACTTTAAGATATATCCCTAAAGACTCTCACCATTATGCTCAACACAAAAAGTTTCAAGTGTGCGAGTGCGAGTGTTCAAGTTAAAAGAAAAAACGTATTTTTTGGGTCGCCGAGACCCACCTGAGAGGTTCTCCTGGTTATTTATGTTTTATTGTGGTGGCAATGGGTTAGTTTTTGATTACGAGTCGGAGTACTGGGAATATTCAGCCTTCAAAACATTACACTCCAACAGAATTTATTAAACCTCATATAGGAAGATTTCAAATTTAAATTTGTCCCTCTTACCGAGCACCAAAGCATAGAATCCACGTAGCTACAGCTCCTACATACATTTTCATAAAATTCCACGATTGCGGTGAATGTCCCAGTCGAGCCGGGTGATATTAGATAACTGGAAACGAGGCCGATCCGGATTAAAATGAGATTTCTTTATTCATCCAGAATGGTTACGTCACACACAAGATGGCGACGTCGTCAGCTGACCTATTTCGATAGACCTGTGTGAATTATTTTACGTAACACTCGGAAACTGGGAGTATCAACATGTTGGGGAATAAATAGTTTATACCTTTAAGCAAGCTACACACGCTTAGTTGAAACTGTGCGATCTGACTGTACAGTTACATTGGAGCGTTTTATGACAAAACTGTGCTCTGTACAGTTGAAACTAAGATCAATTCAAAATATGATAAATTTAACTTTGTGGGAGCAAACTGTGCAGTTAAAACTGAGCATCAATGAACTGACATAACAATGTCACAATCTGAAAATCAACGCTTAGAAGATTTTATTGAATTATATCGCTGCGAACCTTGCCTCTTACAAGTAAAATCTAAAGAATAGGATAAAAATAAACATGTGAATAGAAATCTTTTTTCAGTAACCAATGTTTACACCATATGCTACGTTTTTTACGCCGTTTATTTCTTAAGACACACAACAATCCGAGCACCGCTGACGCGTCATCCATTGACGTCATGATAAACAACTCAAGAAACTGCAAGGGCAATGCGATTAGATCGTACAGTTTCAACTCAGCGTGTGCAGCTTACTTTAGTTATTGAAATGGACTAAACAGAGTGGATGCAAACAATAGGATGCATCCACTTTCCTGGTTTATGAATCTTAGGCAAGCAGTACAATTTAGGTACACCTTTATTAGATACATGTAATCTCCTGTTTAAAGTTGGAGTAATAAAGTTGTAAGCAAGATTTAAGTACATTTCTTACTTCAGTTAATCATTTTTGGTAATGGATATCTAGAAAGTTTATTATAAGGACCGTTACTAATCAGGTTGTCTACCGTTTCATAATAGTCCTCTAAAATAACAATCTTATTACCCTTATCAGCTTTTAGATAAAAACGATCTTTTTCACGCAGCCGTTTGGTTATTTTTCTATCCTTCGTGGATTTTGATTTACTATTAAACTTTAGTGACAATATTGGCCGAGTTTTGATTTCTGCAAGTTTCTCTGACAAATCCTTTAGAAGAATCAGGAAGGTATTGAATTAATGATGATTCATATAGTTTTATTGTAATCTTAATTTTATCTAACGTCAATCTCACTCTTAATTTATATTATCTATATGAAAAGTTCAGCAACCCTCTACGTGGTTAATATTTGGATGGGTAACCATTTAGAGAAGACCCGCGATGTCTGCCCTCACTTTACAAACCCTAGTAGGCGACGATTGTGTAGAAGGCAAGTCGTGCTATCCTTCGGAAAGGACGTAAAGCTGGAAGTCCCTTGTCTATGGGATGATTGGCAAGAACTGCTTTTTCCTAAAGTATTAGTTAAGGTTATGTGACATTTATTATCATGTCAGTAGAAAATTTGTACAGTGTGATTCACTTTCGAGTGTGTAACATGGGTATCTCGCTTATTATAAAAGATAGACTGTAGGTTTAAATTCGGCAAAGTTGCGGAATTTTGTCCTCAATAAGTTGGCGCAAACAAAACCCCCATATCTGCTTTTGTTTTTGAGTGAGAGGCAAAAAAAATTTTTTTGCGGTTTTCGTTTTCTGGCCATAACTTCTATATTTTTGAAAATATTGGCTTATCGTTTTCACATTATTAGGACACTTTCTTGAGACAAATACGATGCCGTAAACCGTTTTTTTAAATAATGTAACTTCTATTGTAAATCATTGTCAACTTTATTTTTTTCTTATGGGCGCCATATTAATTTTTCTCATATTTGAATAAATCGATTTTTTCTGAATACAACAATATAATATATTTTAATATTTGCCTAAAAAATAAGGGCATTATGAAGGAAAATAGGTATTTTTTTGAAAATGTCTAGTTAGCCATGGCCATGACCGTCAGTTGTTGACAAACCACAAATATCACTTATAATTTTTATAAACTGCATCTGTGGAGTACTTTTTACATTGACTAACGATGTATTCAACCGAAGAGAAACAAGATATTATAGATATTTATTATAGATGTAACAAAAATTTAAACAGAACAATTGAAGAATATTTAAACACATATTCTGAAAGACGACAATCATGCAAGACATATATTACTAAACTGCACTGTAATTTAAGAAATTATGGCAGGTTTTCTAAACCAAGAACTAGGTATGGATCTGCCATATTTTCTTAAGTTACAGTGGAGTTTAGTAATATATGTCTTGCATGGTTGTCGTCTTTCAGGATATGTGTTTAAATATTCTTCAATTGTTCTGTTTAAATTTTTGTTACATCTATAATAAATATCTATAATATCTATTGTTTCTCTTCGGTTGAATACATCGTTAGTCAATGTAAAAAGTACTCCACAGATGCAATGTATAAAAATTATAAGTGACATTTGTGGTTTGCCAAGAATTGATTGTCATGGCCATAGCTAACTAGACATTTTCAAAAAAATACCTATTTTCCTTCATCATGCCCTTATTTTTTAGGCAAATATTAACATATATTATATTGTTGTATTCAGAAAAAATCGGTTTATTCAAATATGAGAAAAATTAATATGGCGCCCATAAGAAAAAATAAGGTTGAAGATGCTTTACAATAGAAGTGACATTTTTTTAAAAAACAGTTTACAGCATCGTATTTGTCTTAAAAAAGTGTCCTAATAATGTGAAAACGATACGCCAATATTTTCCAAAATATAGAAGTTATGGCCAGAAAACGAAAAGAGGAAAAAATTTCTTTTTGCCTCGTACTCAAAAACAAAAGCGGTTAAGGGGGTTTTCTTTGCGCCAACTTATTGAGCACAAAATTCCGCAACTTTGTCGAATTTAAACCTACAGTCTATCTTTTATAATAAGCGAGATACCCATGTTACACACTCGAAAGTGAATCACCCTGTACATTGCGTGATGTAATTTTTGATATAAGGAAATATATTAATATCTCTTTTAATCAAAGTGTCTTAAAACGAAATTTAATTAAAAACATTCTTTGTGGACATCCATGTTTATTATTATACTCGCTTATATCTCAATAAGAATATAAATATCTATAAATTGAAGCCTCTTATCTTAATAAAGTAAATAAAACTATGTAAACTGCTTCTTGAACAAATTTCTTAATGATGTAGTTGACGCAGTTGATAAGGAAGGTTTTTTAAACACAGGAACACATCGCGTCAAGATAAAGCGTGCTTTGGTAAGGCGAAATTTATTTTTGTACAACCAAAAAAAATGTAAATAGCGATAAGCTACAAAGTAAAGAAACAAACGGCCTCAAACAATACCATTTTGTAGAAAGTTTATTAGTAGACAAAACACCGCGATATCAAAGAGTATCGTCGTTAAAGATGGTCAGAGATTTTATGATAACCTGATGGACATTATTATGAAGTGGTCCACGGAAAATTTGTATCAAATTTGATGTCGTATATCTTTTTTTATATATATATATATATATATATATATATATATATATATATATATATATATAGAAAATACCCCTTGAGGGGTATTTTGCTGCTATTACAATCTGATCAAAGTGAGATCAATGAGTAATTTGGTTCTATCCTAATTTAACTAAAGTTGAAAATCTGAGAGCTAAGGTCTTACTCACTAGTGTACCTTAGAGTCTAACTTAATAACACTAACGTGTAACACTAACCGCACAATACTCTGCTTTTATACTGATATAATCAGTTCACTAACTCAAAGGGCTTAACCCTCTTGAGCCTTCTTACTATATTAGTGTTGTCGAGGAGCTGGATGGCCTCGATGTTCACATGTTGATGGAGTCGTTGTTCGTGATTCCTTGCAAATTTAGTAATTGTCTGCTCTACAGTGTCCATCTGAAGATCTCGATGAAGGTCGCTGTTTCTGATGTACCAAGGCGCTTTGACGATGTTCCGCAGTACTTTGTTCTGAAATCTTTGAATAATTAATATATTACTCTTACTGGCACAGCCCCAGACCTGTATTCCATAGGTCCATACTGGCTTGAGAATTTGTTTATAGAACAGTATTTTGTTGTAAGTTGATAAGCAGGAGTGTCTACCAAGTAGCCAGTACATTTTATTATATCTGATGTCTAGCTCTTCTCTTTTCTTTTTAACATGGACTTTCCAACGAAGTCTTGCGTCTAATGTGATAGAATAGAATAGAATAGAATAGAAGTTTATTATGTTCATTACAAAGTACATATTACATAAAATACAAATAAACTTACATACTTCATAGAAGTGCCTAAACACTGTACATGAAGAAAAGAATACAAATTATTTATAAAAACGTATCTAAACATAAACTCAAATACAATATCCATACGCATATAAGTCTTAATAAAATATAGGTGTACTATATTCACTAAAATAATAGGTGTAACAAATCAAATAAGAGTTCATTTTAAAATATTATTTTATAAATATCTTCTTGAAATACCTATACATCTTAAAGCAACAGTGAAAGTATAATACGAGTAACTGCTAAAAACTAATCAGGTTAAAAATGAAACGAACTTCAATAGAGTCTCAACATTATAGAGGAACTTTTGCTTTTACAAACATAAATAATTATCATTATCAATATAGGGTATTATGATACTGCTTTGGATTAATAATTGTATTAATGTCCTTTCGAGAAATATTTCTCAAATAATTTTTAGTTTCCTTCTTAGCTTTAATTAAATTTGTGTTATTTTGTTTAATATTCAAAGGAAGTGCATTGAAAGCTCGTGCCCCAAGGTAAGAAAAACATCTTTGACCGCAAGTTGTCTTCATTTTAGGCATTTTTATATTGTTACTTATATTGGCTCTAGTATTTACAAGATGAAGTGAAGGGTTATACAAATTCCAAAAATACAACACACACTGATAATAATATAATGATCTTATATCAAGGATTTTAGTTTCTCTAAACAATTCCTCAGAAGGAAAGGTAATGTCTTTCCGAAATATAATTTTTAACACCCTTTTTTGTAATGTATCGAGGTATTTTAGGTGACAATCTAGCACCCCTCCCCATCCCAGTATCCCATATGAGAGATGGGATTCCACGAGTGCATGATATAAGATTAATAAAGATGTTGAATCTAATATATGAGTTAAGCATTTAAATCTATATAAAAACTTCCTCACCTTTTTAATTACATAATTCACATGTATATCCCATTTAAGTTTAGAATCAAGGATTACTCCTAGATATTTAGCCTGTGCTACTGGGCTTATTTGAAATTGATTAGTGACTGTAAGCTCATCGATTGTTGGTGCGGATCTGTCTTGCAAATAAAAAGGGATGAAGTTTGTTTTGCTTTGATTTAATGTTAGATACTTACTGTTAAAATATTCTTTTATTTTTGCCAGGTCTTTTTCAGTTTTGCTTTTCAGACTAACCCAGTTTTCAGCCTTGTAAAACAGTACAGTATCGTCGGCATAACTAATAATAGAGGCGGAAGTTTGTATACTAAATAGGGAGTTTATATATATTATAAATAATATGGGGCCAAGCACAGTACCTTGAGGAACTCCGTACTCTAGTTTGACAGCATTACTTCTTGTGCCATTTATTTCAGTGTACTGGGTTCTGCCAGTCAAATAGATGCCTAGATATTTTGCTGAGTTTGCATATGGAATCTGGGCATTGTTCATGTTAATAGGTATTTGTTGTTCTCTTTTATTTGTGAAATTAATCTGCACTGATTTGGTTTGTATATCTTTTGACGTGATACATGATTGTTCGTTTGTTACACGACCAGAATATCAGGGGAATTTTTCGTAATTTCTGGAGGCATCGAAAACATCTGCAGCCTACCAACCACGAAGGATTTTTCGTTGGTTCATGCATAGAACACCCTTATATAAACACTTTCGACGCAATGCCAAAAAGCATCTCTTTGTTTTTGATCCTGCACAATATCCTGGCAAACGTCAGCTTCATGGCTTGCAGATTAAGGAGCAGAACTCTTAACTATAAAACCCCATGGAGGCTGGAAGAGATAGATTCTACTATTGAAAATAAAAATGTAATTTCAGATACGCAACGAGTTTCATTAGGAAGCGCGAATGGACCAAAATTAGTGTTTGCATAGAAAATTAATACCGCATATAATTAGCGGTACGTTAATTTGGCATATAGTCTGAATGGCCCGTCACTTGACAAACGGTGACGGCTAAGCTAAGTTGGTAATTTTCTATTTCATGACAACCTTTGGCCAAGATAATTTTTTGTATCTCTGTGCAGCAGGGGTACAGTATAAATATTTAATATACAGGGTGTTCCTTAATGTCATGTCCATACTGTACTGTATCTCGAAAACGAGGCAATTTAGGACACACGCTTATTTGGACTCTTGGTGATAAAATTGGACATGGAATTAGTCCCTAAAGTATAGGTATGACATTAAAAAACAGCCTGTATTTATATGCTGTGGCAGGGGTATAACATTCCTTCTCAAGCACATATAATACATTGCAAACAGTATGTTTTAATTTAATTTAATTTTGCAGTAATTAGTAAGGAGTAAGTGAAAAATCTGCATAAATTCATAATAATCATATCTTCATTACAATCAACTAAGGACCTAAGGTTACGAAAAAATAGCAAATCGCGGAAATAATTTTTTTTTTCTTGAAAACATCCCACCACAGCATACATATGTCAGTATGGTTTAGGGACAACGTATATCTTTTATGGCCCATAAAAATTATAGGAAACACTGATTAATTTTATAGATTTGGCGTAAAACGTAACCATCAAATTGTTTAACTTGCCTTTTATGTAATCGTTTTACGACATCGTGGACATTTGAAAATATACAGACTATTATTTTCACTCCCACTCATGCAAGCGTGACGTTAAACAAGGAAAGGATTAAATAGAACAAGAAATAATAAGAAAATATGTAGGCAGAAAAATTATTTAAATAATACATACCTCTAATTAAAAATAGTCATAAAAGGTTTTTAATTTACGTTACAGCAGATCCCTCTTTTATGAAGTGAAAGGTAAAAAATAACACTGAAGTAGAAAAATATTGATATATTTATTTGTTAATTTTTTACTGTGATTTGTGATTGTTTTATTCTGTTAAGTTTGAAAAAATGTCATATTTAAAAAATAGCCCAAGACATATTTATATATTTCAAAGAAAGGGTCAAGTAAAGAGCCAAAGTCATATAAAAATTTAAACTAGAAGGTATTATCAAAATTTCTCATTAGCCTGTGACTTTTTAGAAACTATTAGGGAATCATTTTTCTCAGAAACTTGCAACATTAATAATTATTATAACCAAGTGAAAAAAGGTATGGTATTATTACATTTACCAAAATACTTTAATCTAAGTACTAAAAATATAAACTTCAAGTTACGGTTAGCTGAATATTCTTTTTTTGCAATAATTCATTTACTACTTAATGATGTTAGTCAGAGTAGTTAATCTACTGTACAATAAATCTGGTGGCAAACACTTTGAGGTCATATTTTTTTATCACGTAGCTCTTGGTTTGTCGAGAACGATATAAATTATATTATCATTTATCACCTTGTGATTTTTCAAACGCAATTATTGAAGTAAAAATATCTTTGGAATAGTTAAGCTTAAGCATCAACTAATTTTTATTATTAATTATTTGTGGAGAACTGTAAAAAAACTTGGGCAATTTGCTGTTAAAATATTTTTAAATATAAGGAACCATTGTCTTGTATATTTAACTTTTCCAGTTATCTATCTGACTTATTGTTAATTAATATTTAATTATGTTAAGTAGTCTATGGCGTCATCATGTAAGTCGACGTAGCAAGAGTTTCCAATTCAAGGTATACAAGAATGTTATTGGCGGTTCAAATTACCGATGAGGGCGCTGCCAATTGTAAACAAATATGGAGGAAAAATTTTGCATTTCATATCACATCATCTAGCAATTTAGCATTCATCTGCCATAAATATAGTGACTACATGTGCTAGTTAGGGTGAAATAAAGGATGAAAAGAGTGGTAAAAGCAGTCAAACGTCCCATAAGTGCTTCATTGCTAATTATATAAACTTTTTGGGTTGAAACAGGTACCCTAGTTTTTGTTTACTTACATTTTGGACTATAATAAGTGTGATAAACTGTATGGTGATACCATATTAGTGCTTGTTTTTTGTTAAATAATGTTTAATTTAAAATATATTCTGCTTTTATAAGACTAATAATAGAAAAGTATAGACAAACTGCAACAAAGTGGTTATGTTGTGTAAATAAACATGTTCCCTGTTATTAAATTGTTACATGCCTTTTGGAGAAATGAATGAGAAACAGTCTCTTATACTAGAGCCAAACTTCTACCTATCTTCAATCTTCAACACTTCTATTGACACATTTTGTGGAATGACACCTATAAACACGGCAGTTTGTGTTGTGCTGATTTCATTTGAATACAATTTAAAATATAAAAATAAAAGATGTACAAATACTAACCACGTCGTTTTTAACTTTGTAATACCAAAAAATCACAAGCACCACTAAATTATTACATTAAACAAACGCAAATGCGTGTTATTTATTATTATATTAGCAATAAGCCGCCAAAAATTACCTTTTAAGTAGGTTCAAATATTTTCATGCAGAGGGCGCATTCATTTTTGGAATCGCCAATTAAAAATATAGATTAGGAAAGTTACATAGTAAATCAGTGGTGTACTATTTAGTATAAAAAGAAAAGAAAATGCGTTCGCACATTCTTTCAAGTGTTAAGCTATCTTGTTGAAGTTTGCGTTACAGAGCGCAACCTACATTAACCAGGCCGGAAGGAAACCTATTGAAAAATTAATAGAGACGTCCTCGCAATGCATGCTAAATTGGACAACACGCCACACATGCCACATCTGGCTCCGATTCTAGTGTGGCAATGCAACTATCAAGTACAGGGTAACCCACGGCAAGTCGTATCATTTGCATCTGTAAAGTGAGATCCAGAATGATTGGCCAGATTCTGAACACACCTTGTCCCAATTACTATCAAAACTGGTATCCTAAAATTACTTTCTTTCCTATTGGCGATTCCAAAAATGATTGCGCCCTCTGCATGAAAATATTTGAACCTACTTAAAACGTAATTTTTGGAGGGTTATTGCTTAACGTAAGGGTTAACGTAATAATTTAGTGGTGCTTGTGATTTTTTTGTATTACAAAGTTAAAAATGACATGGTTAGTACTTGTACATCTTTATTTTTAAATTTTAAAATGGCATTCAAAAGAAATCAGCACAACACAAACTTCCGTGTTTATGGGTGTTCTTCCAAAAAATGTGTCAGTAAAAGCGTTTTAAGATAGACGATAGGTAGAAGTTTGGCCCTAGTATAAGAAACTGTTTCTCATTCATTTCTCCAAAAGGCATGTGACAATTTATTAACAGGGAACACGTTCGTTTACACAACATAACCACTGTGTTGCAGTTTATTTATACTTTTCTATTATTAGTCTTATAAAAACAGAATAGATTTTAATTTAAACATTATTTAACAAAAAACAAGCACTAATATGGTATCATCATACAGTTTATCACACTTATTTTAGCCCAAAATGTAAGTAAACAAAAACTAGGGTACCCGTTTCAACCCAAAAACTTCATATAATTAGCAATGAAGCACTTATGGGACGTTTGACTGCTTTTACCACTCTTTTTATCCTTTATTTAACCCTAACTAGTACATGCAGTCACTATATTTATGGCAGTTGAATGCTAAATTGCTAGATGATGTGATATGAAATGCAAAATTTTACTCGTCTTCCTCCATATTTGTTTACAATTTGCAGCGCCCTCATCGGTAATTTGAATCGCCAATAATTGTTAATTGTTGGATTTCGAAAATCGATCAGTTGACAATAGAATATAAAAAAATATTAACAAACGTAAACCAGTTTTGATAGCAATTGGGACAAGGTGCGTTCAGAATCCGGTCAATAATTCTGGATCTCTCAGTGAACGCATTCATTTTTTAAAATAATGCACTCTACTGTTCTCTTATGTATTTTCTCTTTTTACTTTTTACTATAAATAAATCAACAGTTTAAGGTCATATTATTGAAGTATAATTGAAGTGATTATGGGTATTAAACTTATGAAGCTCCTAATCACATGACCTGACATTATTCAGTTTAACGTCACTTCATTTTTAAAATGAATGTACCACGTGTGAACCACTGATATCGTATCAATACGAAGATAAAACGTAGGCGTCTATAGAGACAGCCTCATAAATTACTTGAATTACAATATACAGGGTGGTCTACTTAAATATTACTTTTAACTTCATGTACAGGGTATCCCAAATATGATTCACCACCCCCTTATCTCGGCACTTATGAAAGATAGAAAAAAAGTGTAAATACGAAAGTTTACTGGTTTTTTATAAAATTTTTTAATTAACTAATCTCTTATTCACACACAGGATGTTTGGTTTTTCCGAAACAGATATATCAACTTTAGTTTTTCAAATGGAATGCCCTATATATTATGACATTTTTGGATTTTACATACAATTCTAGATCAGTTTTATTTAAGGTATTAAACTGTCAAAAATACATAGTTTTCGAGATATTTTCGATTTTTGTACAAAATTGACAGTTGTAGAGACATGTTTGAACTTCTTAAAACACTACACTTCCTGGATCTACGTCCTACCGATTTACGTTTAAGGAAAGCAAGTAAACTTGGAAATTTCTTTATGTCAATATTCTTTTTCAATGCCAATGTTCTTTTCATTGAGTAAAACTTCACAGCGTGGAACTCTGGTGTACGCTGGATTTTTGTTCAAAATAGACTAGTAGAACTGCCTCGGTGATAACAGTTACTCCCTTTTGATGACTCCAATCTTCAAATGAGCGATATGCGTTTTCATATTTATCTTTGGGTTTTGTGGGCAATAATGATTGAATCGCGATTTTTGCTGATTCTTCTATATACTATCGTTTGAAGCAGAAGCCATCCGTATTTTTTGATCCTCCGTTAAAAAACCTACGCCTGAAGCGGAAAAAACTAACCTTTCCTAGCTTATTGCACAAATGGTTTTTATTCTCTTTTATATTATTGAAATTTTTCGTTTTTTTTTTATTTATTAGTCATATTTTCATTCATTATCATTATCATATTTTTTATTTTTGGAGGAATTTTAAGATCTATAGTTAAATTTTAATGTTAACTATGTAGTCAGTATTTAAGGAGTGTTAGTATTTAATCATTTTTACCGTTACCCTTCGAATTTTAAGATCTATAGTTAAATTTTAATGTTAACTATGTAGTTAGTATTTAAGGAGTCATTTTTACCGTTACCCTTCGTTTAAGCTTGTTGGCTGTGGCAAATGGTCCACCATTCCAGAAACTGGAATGCCAACCCCTTTCATTAAACGAGACACTTGTAATTCATTACAGAATTATTAACTTGGTTAATAAGCTACAATCAATATTCTCAATGTAGATCCTCCAGAAATGCCACACCGCTCTGTTTACGACCCTAGAACAGCATTGTCGGTGTCGTCCTCATAATTTATGTCACATTATATGCTCTAATGAATGCATGTCCTATATTCGAAGTGGATTTTTGATATCGATTCGGCTGCATCGGGAGACGGAGCGATTATTTATCGCCGTACTTGTTCCGTTCCCTGCATTCGGAGACATAAACGTAGCATAGGAAGAAATTCCTGAGCTAGAAAACGGCACGAAAACTCGAAAAAATTTGGGGGAAATCAGGGTTGACATCGCGAACTGTCAAAGAAGTACCAAGGAGATTCATGAAATCTTTTATTGGCGATTCAAATTACCGATGAGGGCGCTGCAAATTGTGAACAAATATGGAGGAAGACGAGTAAATTCAAGTGTCATAAATATAGTGACTTCATGTGCTAGTTAAAGTGAAATAAAGGATACAAAGAGTGGTAAAAGCAGTCAAACGTCCCGTAAGTGCTTCATTGCTAATTATATGAATTTTTTGGGTTGAAACAGGTACCCTAGTTTTTGTTTACTTACATTTTGGGCTAAAATAAGTGTAATAAACTGTATGGTGATACCACATTAGTGCTTGTTTTTTGTTAAATAATGTTTAAATTAAAATATATTCTGCTTTTATAAGACTAATAATAGAAAAGTATAGACAAACTGCAACAAAGTGGTTATGTTGTGTAAATAAACGTGTTCCCTATTAATATATTGTCACATGCCTTTTGGGGAACTCAGTGAGAAACAGTTTCTTATACTAAGGCCAAACTTCTACCTATCTTCTATCTTAAACACTTCTATTGACACATTTTGTGGTATGACACCTATAAACACGGCAGTTTGTGTTGTGTTGATTTCTTTTGAATGCCATTTTAAAATGTAAAAATAAAGATGTACAAATACTAATCATGTCGTTTTTAACTTTGTAATACAAAAAAATCACAAGCACAACTAAATTATTACGTTAAACAAACCCAAATACGTCTTATTTATCATTATATCAGCAATAAGCCTCCAAAAATTACCTTCTAAGTAGGTTCAAATATTTTCATGCAGTGGGCGCATTCATTTTTGGAATCGCCAATTGAATTCAATCGACGGGTGATACACGTAATGACATTTTCTGTTTTGTATTTTACATGAGGTTATGGATTTTTTTTATAAGAAAGTGATAAAAATTATTATTGAAAATAGCCAGTGGCGTACCATAAAAAGTGATTGAACGTCAAGCGATGCTGAAGTATTTAAAAAATATCACTCAATACAGCAAATTTGACAAAAACACTATCAAATATTGCTTACTACCTGTTTCAGAGCTATGTAGCTACTAAACTATTTAAAAAAATGTGCTGACAGAAACTCTGGGTGCCATGTATCAGTGTCATAATTCCGTTTGCGAGTTGAAAGTAGTATTTTTTATGCCATTCATCCTATATTTTATTTGAGGTCGATATCTCAACTTGTTCAAAAGTTAAGGTAGGGAGTGGTCTGACTAGGGGCAGACTGTTACATTCATTCCGTAACTTTTTTCACGACGGGTAAAAAAATACCACAATTTTATGGTAAGATTCATTAAGTTAACCACTGGCATTTAGTCTGTGGAAGGGAAGATATGATTTATTGGTTTTTTGCAAGGAGGTGAACGAACTGTTCCGTCTAGACATGAAAAAATAAAACGAACATATACTTATCTCACATCAGCTGTTGTTAGATTGTAGATTGTCACGTGGAACGAAAATGTTCGATCCAATGTTTGTAATGCGTGTCCCTTAAGGCTACCGCAACCGGGCCATACAGCCTGTGAAAAACGGCGTTTTACTTCAATCCCACCGCCTTCATTTTTAATATTTTTTATCCGAATTTTTTTTACCTGAAAATACAACATTCTATCTATAGATCGACTAGAAAACATTTTCAATTTTGTTCACCAATTTTTCTAAAAAAAATAGTAAAGACGGCTCAAAATGGCTCTTTTCAAATGGCTATACCTGCCGTTAGAAAAGGATTTTCGAAAATGTTTTCTAGTCGTTCTCTAGGGAAACCTTTTGTCCATAAACACTCTAAATTTCAATGTTTTTCGTTAAGAAATGTAATAGTTACAATTGAATTACGAAACCAATATTTGGACGTAAATAATCGCCAGAGTTTATTACATAGTGCAGCCGAGCTGTGCCGCGTATTCCCGAGACCAGTACAGTCAGTGGAGCAATCAAACATACTCGTATCGTATACGTATACCTACCTAGGAGTGCTGGAGCGTTACCGAGATATATAATATTTTGTGTAAAAAATGACAAATGCAGACTTTTGTGAAAATAATAGTATCTTCCTTGGTTTTTACATTTCGATAATAAATATTGGTATTCGTTTAGTATAAGCCATGGCGAATATATTGCTGTATATAAATGTTTTATAAATTATACAGGGTGTTAATAATCTCGTACCACTTTTGGAAAACTGTAAGGGCCAATATCTCGTTTATTTTAAATGGAACACCCTGTATATTTTTAATGGATCAGATATAGAATTGAAAACTCTATCGATCCATATTAGTATGTTATATACCCACTTGAGTGAAGTTACCCATAAAAGTTAGCCATAGAAATTACTATCTGTAGCGGTGAAATAAAAATAATTCTAGTGCCGTTCCCGGTCCCGGACAAGTCATTCTGACTATATAGGACGACACAGGGCACTTCCCTTGACCACCCAGCATATTTTTTTTTTCAAAATTTCCCATAAATAATTGTTCACAGACTTAGCCATAGAAATTACTTTACTGGTCGATAAAATAAAAAAAATTCTAGTGCCGCTCCCGGTCCCGGACAAGTCGTTCCAACTATATAGGACGGTAAAGGGCACTTCCCTTGACCACCCAGCATAATTTTTTTTTCAAAATTTCTCATAAATAATTGTTCACAGACTTAGCCATAGAAATTACTATACTGGTCGATAAAATAAAAAAAATTGTAGTGCTGCTCCCGGTCCCGGACAAGTCGTTCCGACTATATAGGACGATAAAGAGCACCTCCCTTGACCACCCAGCATAATTTTTTTTTCAAAATTTCTCATGAATAATTGTTCACAGACTTAGCCATAGAAATTACTTTACTGGTCGATAAAATAAAAAAAATTCTAGTGCCGTTCCCGGTCCCGGACAAGTCGTTCCAACTATATAGGACAATAAAGGGCACTTCCCTTGACCACCCAGCGTAATTTTTTTTTCAAAATTTCCCATAAATAATTGTTCAGACTTAGCTATAGAAATTACTATACTGGTCGATAAAATAAAAAAAAATTGTAGTGCCGCTCCCGGTCCCGAACAAGTCGTTCCAACTATATAGGACGATAAAGGGCACTTCCCTTGACCACCCAGCATAATTTTTTTTTCAAAATTTCTCATGAATAATTGTTCACAGACTTAGCCATAGAAATTACTTTACTGGTCGATAAAATAAAAAAAATTCTAGTGCCGCTCCCGGTCCCGGACAAGTCGTTCTGACTATATAGGACGACAAAGGGCACTTCCCTTGACCACCCAGCATAATTTTTTTTCAAAAATTTCCCATAAATAATTGTCCACAGACTTAGCCATAGAAATTACTATATCGGTCGATACAATAAAAAAAATTGTAGTGCCGCTCCCGGTCCCGGACAAGTCGTTCCAACTATATAGGACGATAAAGGGCACTTCCCTTGACCACCCAGCATAATTTTTTTTTCACAATTTCTCATGAATAATTGTTCACAGACTTAGCCATAGAAATAACTTTACTGGTCGATAAAATAAAAAAAATTCTAGTGCCGCTCCCGGTCCCGGACAAGTCGTTCTGACTATATAGGACGACAAAGGGCACTTCCCTTGACCACCCAGCATAATTTTTTTTCAAAAATTTCCCATAAATAATTGTCCACAGACTTAGCCATAGAAATTACTATATCGGTCGATACAATAAAAAAAATTGTAGTGCCGCTCCCGGTCCCGGACAAGTCGTTCCAACTATATAGGACGACAAAGGGCACTTCCCTTGACCACCCAGCATAATTTTTTTTCAAAAATTTCCCATAAATAATTGTCCACAGACTTAGCCATAGAAATTACTATATCAGTCGATACAATAAAAAAAATTGTAGTGCCGCTCCCGGTCCCGGACAAGTCGTTCCAACTATATAGGACAATAAAAGGCACTTCCCTTGACCACCCAGCGTATTTTTTTTTTCAAAATTTCCCATAAATAATTGTTCAGACTTAGCCATAGAAATTACTATACTGGTCGATAAAATAAAAAAAAATTGTAGTGCCGCTCCCGGTCCCGAACAAGTCGTTCCAACTATATAGGACAATAAAGGGCACTTCCCTTGACCACCCAGCGTAATTTTTTTTTCAAAATTTTCCATAAATAATTGTTCACAGACTTAGCCATAGAAATTACCTTACAGGTCGATAAAATAAAAAAAAATGCTAGTGCCGCTCCCGGTCCCGGACAAGTCGTTCCTACTATATAGGACGATAAAAGGCACCTCCCTTGACCACCCAGCATAATTTTTTTTTCAAAAGTCCTCATGAATAATTGTTCACAGACTTAGCCATAGAAATTACTTTACTGTACAAGTCATTCTGAAATTTTGAAAAAAAAATTATGCTAGGTGGTCAAGGGAAGTGCCCATTGTCGTCCTGTATAGTCAGAACGACTTGTCCGGGACCGGGGGCGGCACTAGAATTTTTTTATTGTTCCGATCGAGATATCAATTTCTATGGCTAAGTCTATAAACAATTAATTATGGGAAATTTTGAAAAAAAAGTCATGCTGGGAGGTCAAGGGAAGTGCCCTTTGTCGTCCTATATAGTCAGAACGACTTGTCCGGGACTGGGGGCGGGACTACAATTTTTTTATTTTACCGATCAATATAGTAATTTCTATGGCTAAGTCTGTGAACAATTATTTATGGGAAATTTTGAAAAAGAAATATGCTGGGTGGTCAAGGGAGGTACCCTTTATCGTCCTATATAGTTGGAACGATTTGTCCGGGACCGGGGGCAGCACTAGAATTTTTTTTATTTTATCGACCAGTATAGTAATTTCTATGGCTAAGTCTGTGAACAATTATTTATGGGAAATTTTGAAAAAAAATTATGCTGGGTGGTCAAAGGAAGTGCCCTTTATTGTCCTATATAGTTGGAACGACTTGTCCGGGACCGGGAGCGGCACTGGAATTTTTTTTATTTTATCGACAAGTAAAGTAATTTCTATGGCTAAGTCTGTGAACAATTATTGATGAGAAATTTTGAAAAAAAAATTATGCTGGGTGGTCAAGGGAAGTGCCCTTTATCGTCCTATATTGTTGGAACGACTTGTCCGGGACCGGGAGCGGCACTACAATTTTTTTTATTTTATCGACCAGTATAGTAATTTCTATGGCTAACTCTGTGAACAATTATTTATGGGAAATTTTTAAAAAAAAATTATGGTGGGTGGTCAAGGGAAGTGCAATTTGTTGTCTTATATACTCAGAACGACTTGTCCGGGACCGGGGGCGGCACTAGAATTTTTTTATTGTACCGATCGAGATATCAATTTCTATGGCGAAGTCTGTAAACAATTAATTATTGGAAATTTTGAAAAAAAAATATGCTGGGTGGTCAAAGGAAGTGCCCTTTGTCGTCCTATATAGTCAGAATGACTTGTCCGGGACCGGGAACGGCACTAGAATTATTTTTATTTCACCGCTACATATAGTAATTTCTATGGCTAACTTTTATGGGTAACTTCACTCAAGTTATATACCCAAAGGTAATAGTTTTCGAGTTATTTTGAAATTTAAAATATTTTACTCTTTGGTTACAAGTAAACATAAATTATGAGCCTAGATGGCTTGGAAAACAATAAATTTTCATTATCAAGTGAAATTATCATAATTAAAATCATGATTTAAATCAAACTCTTTTAATATATATTTTTTCAAATTTATTCACATAAATTACTAACGTAACATGATATTCTAAAAAGTTATCAATACAACGTAATAAAAATAAATTTTTGATTTTTTTAATATAAATGAGATTTTGCTCAACTCTTCTAAAGATTAACGTAAGCTTAAACAAACAGTCTCGTCAAATTTTATTTTATTTCATGTTCAAAACAGTTCACCCTGTTGTTGAATGCACAGTTCAAGTCTTGTTCTAAATGAGACTTGCACATTTCTTAGGATATCTGGTGTAATGTTTCGGAAGCAATGTCTAATTCTTTCTTTCATATAGTCCGCTGTTGTCGGAAGCATGCTGTATACTGTATCTTTGACGTATCCCCATAGAAAAAAATCCAGATATGTAAGGTCTGGAGAACGCGCAGGCCAATTTACTTGGACCCCGTCGACCAATCCATCTATTTGGAAAATGTCCGTTCAAAAAATTTGAATTTCGAATTCCCTGTCTTGAGTGAGTTTTATTTTTGGTGTTTGCTTTTTAGGATATGATATACTGCCTGTTTCATCGAGTCTGGTTTTAAGCCTTTGAAATACTTCACCACGTGGATGCCTCACCAAGATCATACATCATGTCTTTTCATTCTACAAAATTGTAATTCATTTTATAAAAATACCTACTATCATGCAACGCGTTATTTAACAATTATTATTATCAAACTGACAGAAAATTTATTGTTTTCCAAGCCATCTAGGCTCATAATTTATGTTTACTTGTAACCAAAGAGTAAAATATTTTAAATTTCAAAATAACTCGAAAACTATTATCTTTGGGTATATAACATACTAATATGGATCGATAGAGTTTTCAATTCTGTATCTGATCCATTAAAAATATACAGAGTGTTCCATTTAAAATAAACGAGATATTGGCCCTTACAGTTTTCCAGAAGTGGTACGAGATTATTAACACCCTGTATAATTTATAAAACATTTATATACAGCAATATATTCGCCATGGCTTATACTAAACGAATACCAATATTTATTATCGAAATGTAAAAACCAAGGAAGATACTATTATTTTCACAAAAGTCTGCATTTGTCATTTTTTACACAAAATATTAAATATCTCGGTAACTATAAAGTTTAGCTATAACAAATGTTATATGGACTGAAAGCGCTTGCGATGAGGAATCCAATAAGCTAATAATATACAGGGTGTTCTATTTAAAATAAGAACGTTTCTATACGTTTAGAAGGAAATGAACACCCTGTATATCTGTAACTAATTTTAAATTGTAGACCTTATCATTTCTGAAAACTTTTGTATTAGATATTTTTTTCTAAAGTTGGTAATAGTGGAGAAATAAAGGAATCCCAGACGAATGGGTCACCCTGTATATACCGAAAACTATTCATAGGAAAATTTTGAAAATTTGACAGTATGTATACTAATGTCGATGGGTGCAACTCGTCTAAGATATTTTCAAGGTGGTGGCACTTCCGGTTATACTGGAAGTAGGTGTTAACTTGCCTATTTTCAATGGAATACACTATACAGGGTGTTACAAAAGTCCGGGCCGCTACTTCAGGAGCATATTCTACACATTAAAATAAGAAAAATGTTCAAATACATTTTTTCTCTAAATTGCCTCCTAACGGAGATATGACCATTTGAAGATGGCGCCTCTAAAGTGGTTTTTTTATTACAAAATTACCAAATTTTATCAGTGACACAACGTCAATCTCTGGCAGATATTGTCAAGTACAATTGTTTTCTTTACGATCATTTTGTATGGCCAACTTATTTTTTCTTATCCAAATTAGTTAGAATTTCGAAGACGGGATAGGATTTAAACGCTTTTTTCTCGGAAACGGTTACTTTTAGCGACTTTGAGAAAGAGTACCTTTTTTGTATAAAAAATGTTGCTTTTTACGATTATGGCATTTTCGTGTCGAAACTTTGCAATACAAAAAAGTTACGGCAAAAAATAATCGCGGGCACCCCCCTACACACCACGCTACTGCTTATTTAAAAAAATCTGTTACATGAGAATATGCCTCATCCAATTCTTTAACTGCTTGCCCAATTTCATGACTTTGCGACTAACCGTTAACTTTTTGTAATAAAAAAACCACTTTAGATGCGCCATCTTCAAATGGTCATATCTCCGTTAGGAGGCAATTTAGAGAAAAAATGTATTTGAACATTTTTCTTATTTTAATGTGTTGAATATGTTCCTGAAGTAGCGGCCCGGACTTTTGTAACACCCTGTATATTATTTTATTTCTGGATTCTACGTAAATTTCTAAACATATTTCATGTAGGATGTCCTATACCTATCTTCAACTGTTTTTGAAATATTGACAGGTGAATATTGACATTTTGCAACGTTGACACCCTGTAAAATCCAGACGATTGGAGATCAAGCAAAACAGTTTGCACATTCCTATTTTACCTTTTCATAAACTGTCGTCTGACACTAATTTCAGATTTAGCCAGAAATTACAAATTTCCTAAAAATTTTTAAAATATTTAAGTATAATTTCTATATTTTAGGCGAGTTGCAGCTATCGACGTTAGTATACTGTCAAATTTTCAAAATTTTCCTATGAATAGTTTTCGATATATAGATTGATTTGGTTCCCGGTGGGACACCCTGTATATCGGAATCGGATGGACGCGACGGTATGTAGCGGAAAATAGAAAGTAGGTAAACTCTTTCTAATATCAGCTGACACATTAAAAAAAATTCCGACAAACGACACACGTGCGTAAATAAAGAGGCCGCCATCGAAGTGCAGGTGTTTCCTTTGTCGAAATTTTTTATAATGTTTCAACTGATATTAGAAAACTACATGTATTGTTACACCCAACGCACATTCACGCGACGGCAATGCAAAAATCCGCTAATAGTCTGGCCGTTCGTCGACTACGTACTGTTCGTCGGATTGCGATAGATATGGATTTATTTTTAGCTGCATGTGTTTTTATGTGATAAGCGAAATTATTATTATTGTTATTATTACTTTTATTATTATTATTATTATCTTGGCTACATGCCAAATCAAAAATTTCAAAAATAAATAATATAAATTCTTTATTCTCTTATTTGCCTGCGTACCCACTTTATAATTTTATAAAAAGGGATTATGTTAAAAAATGCAATTCGCCATCTAAATATCACTTAGGTTCATTCATTAGGTTTCAAAATATCCTGCAAAGTAGAATTCATCACCTATTATTTATTATTAATTATTTATTATTAGTCATTATTAATAGTAATATCAGTAACAACCAATATCACAGTTATACTGGTTGCAACTCTAGGAGAGCATCGAATTTCCAATGCAGTATTAATTTTTAATTCTCCTATATGTATTCAGCCGTTTTGTGCTTGCTATCCGGACTGTACTCGGGATCAGTTATGTGCGTTCTAGTGGTGGGGCATCTGAACGATATGAAACGGCGAAAATCGTACACGTGCTTACGCTCCCGGTGCTCTTAAGCGATTTAAATTTTTTAACGTGGTATAGTATGGTCAGAAAGTAGGTGGAAGGTCTTCGACATTAATGGATAGACGAATTTACTTTTTGAGACATAAAAAACACTTCTAAATACGCCCTGATGAGTTATACATGTTTTGTACCGGGATATCAAAAATTATCTTGGTCAAGGGTGGTTGTGGAATGTAAAACGTGTGTCTTACTTTAAATTTGAAATAATTATGTCACTGTCACACTGACATCATCAATAACCTACAAATTTCATACCTATTTATTTCAGTTGTAAAACAATAATGAACTACAAATTATGAAATAACGGTTTTAGTAACAAGAAAAACTAAATTACAGTAATTGTTGGAAATGTCCCCCGTTTTGTTCGATGCACAAGTTGACGCGCCTCCTCATGCTGTGAAAAGCGTTTTGCAGCATTTCTGGCCTTATGGTTGCACATTGCTGAACAATTCTTTGTTGCAGTTCTTGCAAATTATTTACCGGAGTTGCGAAAATCTTGTTTTTTAAGTAAGGAAATATAAAATAGTCCATAATTGTCAAACAAGGTGATCTCGGAGGAAACTTCACTTCTGTATGCAAACTTATCAGCCGGTCATCAAAAAACTCGCGGAGGAAAGCAATATTTTCTCGTGTAGTATGTGCTGTTGCACCGTCATGCTGGAAATAACCGTTCCGAAGTTCATCATCGTTTAACTGTTGCACAAATTCAGCCAAAAAGTTGTGTCTGTACCTTTCTGCGTTGACGGTGAAATCGAAAAAAATTGGCCCAATTATTCTTCTGCGAGAAACTGCCATCCAAACACCAATTTTTTGAGCATGTAGTGGCGATTCAGTAAAAACATGAGGGTTATCATTGCTCCACATTCGCATATTTTGAGAATTGATGTAGGTATCCCGAAAGGTGGAACCACGCTTCGTCAGAAAAAAAAGTTAAGTCCAGAAGATCGTCATTCATTAAATTATTGACAAACCAATGGCAGTAAGGAAGGCGTCTAGGGTGGTCTGCGGGCAGAAGAGCTTGATGTGCTTGCATCTTATATGGATGCATGTTCAAGTCTTTCTTTAAAGTCTTATGACATGTTCCATAAGAAAGTCCAATTTCCTGAGAAAGACGTTTCAAAGGTTTTGCAAGCTCCTCTTCCATACGTTGACGAACGTCATTGACAACTTCTTCTGTACGAACTCTTGGTCTACCAGCACCTTTTTTATGAGTCACACAACCAGTTTCGCGAAACACTTCAACACAATTTGTAAGGCACGCATAAAAATTGTCCGGTAATATTAGGCGTTTTTTAATCAGCATACAACAGCTTAAAATTTTATCATGTTCTGTTAGTAGTGGTAAGGATGTTATTTGATGTTAGCTGTAATCCCAATAAAAAGTGATTGAGGTTATGTTTTTTGTTATTTTTTATTTTGTCCACATACTTCTATTGTCACACTGAAAAATTAATTATATGTATGTGTAAAATGCACAAGTTAATAAAAACTGTTCTTGTTATCTAACCTACCTGTATTTAAGTGATTGATTATATCTTAACTCTCGTTAAAAGTTATTTCTTTGCCATTTATTATACATTTTTCCATTTTTTCTTAAACTCTGTGAAGTAAATCCAAAAGACAAAAGCATTTTAGGATTTTTAGGTTATAGAGAAAGATAGGAATACTTACCATAATACCTTACCATTCTACAGAACAATGTTAGCTGTTTTAAGTTTTTTTTGCTTAAATCATCTAACAACAGAATGTAACAATTCCCAATAGAATAGCTTAAAATAGCTAACATCTAAAATTTTAAGCTGTTGTAAGTTGATTAAAAAACGCCTTTTGCCACTTGACAGATTCTGACACAACGAAACATACCTATTCAAAAATTTAAAGTAAGACACACGTTTTACATTCCACAACCACCCTTGACCAAGATAATTTTTGATATCCCGGTATTAATCGATGAACGTCATCGTATGTTTGCTTTTCTTACTTTTTGTGCAAGAAGGGAAAATTAGTACAAAAATAATACATTTTGGAGTTTGAAAAAATCAAGAAGACGACCGGGCATCAGTTTGGATTTTTTCAGTGCCATTTTTCCTTTTTCCTTTTTCCGCCTTTTAAAATTGTATTTAAAAAAATAAGGGCGAAGGAGGGGTATACCATGAATTTGTATTAAAGTATTAACACTATGTACATATGTATAACCAAAATTTTTACCTCGTTATATTCACATTATATTACTACATACACGATAAGATTAGATACTTTTCCTAGCCCGTATGGCGCCATTAAGTTGAAAACACATTGCCATTCCACTTAAAAATACATTCCACGGGCTGCTACCTCGGGTTATCGAGGCAGATACAATTACTTCGATGCCTATTAGTGCTGCTATGTTTCGCTGCCATAGCATTTGAAGCGGCCCTCTAAATGTCAAAGCGTCCTCACCGGCCGGAACTTCCGCTAGGATGAGAACGGGAATCGCACATTACAGCCACCAGCTAGCTTTGACATTTCAACGGGAATGGTGCTGGTTTTGGAGGTGGCAATTTCACGGAAATATATTCTTTAATATGCTGTGTTGTTACAAGTTTAGCGACTTTCCTGAGGAGTTGGTTTGTTAAATGATCTACAGGGTGAGTCACCCAAGACGCCTTGGTCCGTTTCCCAGTTGCTATAGAATAGAATACACATTGTTTGCCTTTTAGGGCATTGTTTATACCATTCAAGGTTATCTTTTAAAATTATTTTGGAACATACAGGGTGATCCAGTGCAGAGGGGTGAACCAAACTTATATTTTTAAATGGAATACCCTGTAATTTTTTTCCCTCGATTTGCCTTTCTTTTACTTGCAAAATGATATTTTATTTTTGAAATTCGTTGTCGGCGTTACCAAGTTATTTTCAAAAAACGCATTTTGCAGGGGCACCTCAAAAAAATCAGCGAGAAGTTTGTGTTCAAACAAATTACATTGATTGAGAAAATCAACATAAACTTACGCGTAGTGCAGTAACATCATGGCTATTCCATGGATGAGGTTTTCCAAATCCTCATTCTTAGACTAGATTGTTTAGGTTTAGATTTGGCTAGGTCTACCAATCTATAGTCGTTTCTGGGTGTCAGAATAATAATATACCGTCTTCTCTCCCACTGAAGTACCTGATTCATCATTGACTACGTTTATTTCGTCCAATTCTGAGTATGTATTTATCTCGTAGAAATAAAAATGGACTGAATCCTCTGTTCAGTCCTTTTTCAATCCGTATATTACTGCGCGTCTTACATGCATTATATTATTAAATCCAATCCTGATATCATGATCTAAATCAGCTTGGATCAAGCTGCTTGAAACATGCTGCATGAAAATATTTGAACCTACTTAAAAGGTAATTTTTGGAGGCTTATTGCTGATATAATGATAAATAACACGTATTTGGGTTTGTTTGACATAATAATTTAGTGGTGCTTGTAATTTTTTGGTATTACAAAGTTAAAAACGACGTGGTCAGTATTTGTACATCTTTATTTTTACATTTTAAAATGGCATTCAAAAGAAATCAGCACAACACAAACTGCCGTGTTTATATGGGTGCCACTCCACAAAATATGTCAATAGAAGTTTTTAAGATAGAAGATAGGTAGAAGTTTGGCCCTAGTATAAGAAACTGTTTGTCACTCATTTCTCCAAAAGGCATGTAACAATTTAATAACAGAGAATACGTTTATGTTTGTAGTGGCGAGATACAGTGAAATACACTGCAGTGCCCTCTTTGGGTCTTTGCTACTACCTGTCTGACAATTATTGTCTAATTGACAGACAGATAACGATCTGCAGAAAAGCAGATGCCATTACAGCGATCTTTTCTGCAGATCGTTATCTGTCTGTCAATTAGACAATAATTGTCAGACAGGTAGTAGCAAAGACCTAAAGAGGGCACTGCAGTGTATTTCACTGTATCTCGCCACTACAAACATTCACATATGCCCCTTAGGCAATCAATGTCGCCAGATCACAGATCATTCATCGATTCCGATACCTATGGCAATCTGATGAGATCATAACAAGATCGAAACCGGTCATTGTCTGGTATTTGGTCTTGATGAAGGATGTGGCGACATCCATGGAGATGTTGATGTAATGCAACGCCAGTCGGGGCATATTGGCCGTGGAGTAGCTGTTTTCAGCATCTCCTTCCAATAATTAAGAGAATACGTTTATTTACAGAACATAACCACTTTGTTACAGTTTGTCTATAGTTTTCTATTATTAATTTTACCAAAATAGAATATATTTTAATATAAACATTATTTAACAAAAAACAAGCACTAATATGGTATCACCATACAGTTTATCACAATTAATTTAGTCCAAAATGTAAGTAAACAAAAACTAGGGTACCTGTTTCAACCCAAAAAATTCATATAATTAGCAATGAAGCACTTATGGGACGTTTGACTGCTTTTACCACTCTTTTTATCCTTTATTTCACCCTAACTAGCACATGAAGTCACTATTTATGGCAGTTGAATGCTAAATTGCTAGATGCGATATGAAATACAAAATTTTTACTCGTCTTCCTCCATATTTGTTTGCAATTGCAGCCCCCTCATCGCGAATAATATTTTAGGATTGACTTGAACATTCTAAGCCGCTTGGAATCTCAATTCTAAGCGTTTATGTCATGATTCTCAGTCCTTTTTTCAAGCCGCTTGGCTTCAAGACGGCTTGAAAGTGCTGTAATAAACGTAGTAATTAGAATGAGAGGTAGAGCTAGAGAATGCTAAAATTTCTTAAGCTGAAGGTTTTCCAATTATGGGTCATTATTTAGCGTAACTTGAACACTACTTAAAACATCTATATCTGACATTTTATGCTACGATTATGTATTCAGCTTCAAAAACAATTATTTGGAAAGTTGTGTGTTCTTCCCCTTGCTCATTTTCCGCTTTAAACAAAGCATCGTTTCGGTAGCATTCTTATGACCTTGAAAAGTAGCCGGGGTATCTTATATGCCAAATCCTCGTTAATTCGTCCATATTTTTTACGTCGGTGACTACGAATGCTCTCGAATAAAAGACCTTCCGGCCATATTTCCATAACACTGTACGCTTCAAGTGCCTTCTATAATGATTCTGCGATAAGACTCTTATTATTAAAGTACGTCATTGTTATATTTGAAATGAAAGCCACGGCGTCATACTAATTCAGCATTGTCGTGGGGTTACCTTTATTCGACGCTAAAAAATTGTTACTCGACGTTTGATTGATCTACCACGAATATTAGCGGTACAATTATACCGATATTATCTTGAAAAATTGTAGGTCATTTCGAAGCTAAGTAAAAAATTACACCGTGGAGGGTGGACCGAAATACGGGCTGGTAAAGGAGGTGACGTTGGCATCAGAAGCTCCTCAGTGTTATATTTGCTTGCACAAGTATGAACATGGTGAGAGGAACTGGATAACTATAAAATATACCTACAAGAGAATATCACATTTCACGCGGTTTTACATATTTCAGTGGTAATTTATAGCAAACTGTTTAATTAGATAGAGTAAAAAACGTAGATTTCCATGGGAAAGACCTACACCTGTTTTGGAAAATGTTTATATTTCAGTAATTTTATTAACAATACAGGTATATCTCCTAGTTAACTAATTTGGCTAGATACCTAGATAAGTAGTTCCTCTCTTTTTGACATGATATAAAATCGGTTATTAAGTACTCGACTTAAAAAGTTAGTTCCCCTACATGCAATCAGTGCTTATCATACTTATATCTAGAACTGGTATTACTTGTACTGACTAGTAGGGAAACCTTCAAACATATATTTAATCCATTACATATATGTTTTATTTATATGCCGGGGTAGCTATCGATTGATGTAAGAGATCCAATTATATAATCTATACATGAATAATTGTGACTTTCTTAGAAATATTTATTATAGTAATATACACTAGTCCAGGGATTAATTGGGAGTAACAAGTGTCTAAGAAACAAAAATTATTTTTCCACGACCCAATATCGTACAAGATCCTAGTTTGAAGAGGAGGACACCTGCAGTCCTATATCATCGCATGGTAAAGGCAGTTCCAATTATATTGGTGCTTATTTGTCCTCATGCTTCGTGTATTAGAAGGAAAAACGTCCACGATTTTGGTTCTGTGTCAACGTTTGTTTATTGAATTTTCTAAATTATACCGTATTCCCAGAACACTATGGTCTAAATTCGGAAAAGTTTACAAATAATATTATTGGTTATAAGTATAGTGGTGTGTTATTTATACATCAATGATTATTACATTTACAGTGTGATTTGTAGAAATGTATATGTTGTTGCCATTAAAAAAGAAAAGAGAAACCGCAATTTATTGGTTTCCTAAAGTATTACAATGCCCTGCCTTACAAACATTATGATTTTGATTGTATTATTTTAAACGGTAGATGACTATATCACAATATATAAGAATTTAATAGTTATTGTTATTCAATTTACGTATTTATACAAGGTGTGGTAATTACTCAAGATTCATCAAGACAACCTTGAGTTTAATTCCGTATGTAAACAATCAGGGTATATATTGAATATAGATATGTAAATCATATACTTTTATCATATTTTATTTGCTCAAGCATATTATGGACACTTAAAAGTTGAGGTGTTTAATTTTCGGAACACTGATTCATGTTCGTCGAGTGTGTGCAAATAGTGGAAAAATTATCAATTTATTGTGATAGGTTGTATATACCGGGTTTCCCATTTCATTTGACTAATAGCAATTAACACGGGCTATTACATTTCATTGAATTTTATATTCCCAGGGCACACTATGAGAAATATTGCTAACGGAATCGATAGTACTGACTGTCAAACACTTCTGATTACCAAAATACTAAAGCGAAATGCTTTTTTAATTAAAATATCAACAAAAATTCGTTTTAAGTTACTAGGTGTAGTTTACATAACTATTTTAAGAGACATTATTAAACGTCATCCGGTGGATTAGTTCGTTGAGCGGCAGTGTTTGAAATTGAACCGCAAAATTTTGCAGGTTCGAATCCCGCCAGAGACAACTTTTTTTTTTGCTTTTTCATTAATTACAAATTATTAGTACATATTTACTTATTCGAATACATATGGTTCATTGTCAGTACCTAGTTATTATTTTTGAAAGTCACAATATTTGCGTGAATTAGTAATAGGTTTTTTTTGAGGAGTTTTTTTAAAATATGATGAGTTTTTAAAAAATATATTCTTATTTTAAAAAACTCATAATTTTAAAATTACAGTTTTTTATTTAAAAAAAAACCTATTACTAATTCGCGGCAGTTCCTCTGTAACTGTTTAACTCAATATCCAGATTGAGGTATATTAAGTAGTAACTATTAGCAGAGATAAGTACACTATTAGTAAAAGCACAGTGCATGTAATAAATAAAAAATATGTTGCTTGTTGATTACTTATTTTATAAGATAGTAGCTTTAGCTAAAGATAAAGGAAACGAACCAATTAAAACATGTTTTATTATTTTTTTTTTGATAAGCCGATATTTTGACTTTCAAAAATAATAACTAGGTACTGAAAATGAACCATATTTTTTCGAATAAGTAAACACTAATAATTTGTAATTAATGAAAAAGTAAAAAAAAAGTAAAGTTGTCTCTGGCGGGATTCGAACCTGCAAAATTTTGCGGTTCAATTTCAAACATTGCCGCTCAACGAACTAATCCACCGGATGACGTTTAATAATGTCTCTTAAAATAGTTATGTAAACTACACCTAGTAACTTAAAACGAATTTTTATTGATATTTTAATTAAAAAAGCATTTCGCTTTAGTATTTTGGTAATCAGAAGTGTTTGACAGTCAGTACTATCGATTCCGTTAGCAATATTTCTCATAGTGTGCCCTGGGAATATAAAATTCAATGAAATGTAATAGCCCATGTTAATTGCTATTAGTCAAATGAAATGGGAAACCCGGTATATTATTTGTCTCTAAATATGGATATTCTCAATTGACAATACAAATTGAAGTAGATTGTTTTCTATTCTAAAACCGTGTGTCGCTGGCTTCTCTGCCGCCCGTGTGAAACCGGCCTTAATGTCTTTCAATGTAAATGTTACTTCCTATAAAATATCCTTGTATATCCAAGTTTACCCCCATTTTCTCTTACAAAGGACCCGGCGCGAGTATGAAAGAAAGCCGTACAAAAACCGCCTCGGCTTCGCATCCTTTTTTGAGGGAAACTACTGATTAAAAATACGGCGCCCGCTTTCATAGCCATGTCACAATTATGTGCTAATAGTGTACCGAGTACGACCTACTAAAAATAGGGAAATCGATTTCTTTTGTAAGTTATTTCAATACACATCGCCTACATATACACATACCTGTATTCAACTTGTCTAGGACCGAGGATCTAGGTCGTATTAAAAAATAATTCCATATTTGTCACATAGGACGTGATGTTAAATGAGGAAAATCGTTTCAGTTTTAACAGTTAGTATTACCAAAGTCTACATCTAATATATGTAGACTTTCTGTACAAATAACTATCTGTAGGAAATAGTCTAAATGTTTTTAGTTGAATTTCTATCTTCAGTGATTGCGAAATGGACCTTTGTTAAGTAAATTACCTAGTCACACCTTTTGTTGGAAAATGTAAGTTCCACACGGAACTGTTCTGGGTCCAGTAATATGTAAAATATCATGAAAATGAATTTTTAATGGCGCCGTTTTAGGTCATTTATTTTTTTTAGTCTATTTTTAGTAAAAAGCCATTAAAAAGTTTATACTTTCTGATAAATAAACTTTCAGATAAAATTTAACACAAAATAAATACAAAATCTTAGGGTAATGTGTATTTTCAAGGTATTATTAACTGTATTTTCAGTATTATTTAAACTAGTATTGAACATTTAAAGTAGTATTGAAACAGCATAGATATATTTTCGTCTATTTCGATCAAAATTTGAGCCATGAGTTTTCATTTTCTGAGACGTTTTTGGAAAATGCCTATGTAGATAAAATTCAATATAAATCTGGGGGTTTGAAATCTAGTTAGCGAAGTGGTCAGAGTACCTACTATACTGTTTTGACTGAAGCTGACCTCTCCTGACATCACAGACTATGTTAATGTATTCTTGCCTGATCAATTAACCTTTGATACTGGTATAGACATCACAGTTCAAGTATTAACTTTTTTTATTTTTTTAGGTGTACTTAATGCGGGTGATAATGAACCAGGAACCCCTGGGGGTGGCCCCCGATATCGTGCTGCCGCAGGACTTGGTAAGGTGGAGCGACTCGAATCCCGCCCCCTACCTGACTGACTACAGTGCCATCGGCGAGACGAAGTACAACACCTCGCCTTTCCCCTACGACCCAGAGATCAACCACAAAATTATTTTATGGTTAGTCTTTTACCTATTACCTATTTACCTACTTGGTCGTGCTTACATTATTTTTTACGACAAAGATGACTGAAAAGCCTCAAGTCTCGATATAATTAAGTCATTTTTTTCAATCAGAACTAAAGCCCAGCACAGAGCAACGCCGAATAACGCTTAAAAATTTAAGCAAAGATTTGAATCCCGGCTCTGTTCCAATGGGGTGTTTTCCTATTTTTTTTTTCATCGGCAATGGAAAGTAGTTGGAAAAAGAAGAGATACGTATTTCTGGAATTTTAATATTGGGTTCATTTAAGTCCATAAATTATTTTTTTTATTGTGCGCAATATCTATGTGACGTCACTAAGCGAAAATTCAAAATGTGCGCCATTTTTTAGTGATTTCTAGGATATTTTCATTTGTGTGGTTGGTGTCACTGCGTGACCACTTTACTTTTGTTTATGTTTGAATTGTTTGGTTAGGGTAAACATCATGGTAAACATGAGACATTGTTTTTAGTTTATATTTTTACCTGTGAATTGTTGTCTCTGCCTGTGACTGATTACAAGTATATTTATTAGTAATAGAAAAACATCGTAATTTGTAAAGGTAATTTTTGAATATATTTAATCGACTTTGCAGTAACTTTAGTTGCAGTAAGTTAAATACTAACCTTACATTTTTCATCCCTTTTATTTCTGAAAGGATCTATAGGATCTTTATCATAAAAGGAACTATAACCGGTAAATTGTCGGACTTGGCCTCTGCAAAACCTTGCTCCATGTTTAATAAAAGTTTACTTCACAAGAAAACAATACAACACGTCAAGTTGTCAAGCCAAACACAAACAGGAAATTTCAAATGTCAATTGTCAAAATGTCGACTGTCGTTACAAACTGAAACTAGCCACACATATTACCAGTGTGGCCTCTTTATAGATACATATTCCCTAGTTTTCGCTTAGTGACGTCACGAATATAGAATACAATTTCAAAATTGAATTAAAAATTTTCCACCGATTCAATCTTAATAATTTTGGTAAAAATACAGGTTTCCACTTTCATTTCGATTGAAGGAAAATACCCCATTGGCGCGCACGCGAATCAATATGAAATTTAATGAAAAAATAATGTGTTAATCTATATATTTTTAATGTAAGAATTTACATCAACTACGTACATCATCAGGTACGTACTGAAGCAATTTCAAGCAAGCTTCCTGTTTTTTGTTTTTTACGTGATGGTTATTATTTTTGAATCCCACAGTTCGGGTTTTTGGACGATATAAGCCTATTTTAATAATATTAATAATAATATCTCTACCCCTCATTCTAATCACAAGGATTAGCCCGAAAGTCAGAGACATTATTTTATGATACAATCTCATCATTATTTGATTGCATCCTAAAATATATTTTACTGATGTTGCTATAAATTAGATTACATCGTGAGAAATTACTTGAACCCACATACTCCATTCTTTTTTTGGCCGAGCGAATGATGTGAAAATGTCCAATGCATACGCTAGTAAAACTGGTACAATTGTGCATACGTATTTAATAGCAAATTTGGAACAATGGATCTCCAGAGAGCGTTTCACTACTTTGAGTTTTCCCACGGCACCTAATATGTGCGCAGGTAATTTTATTTCACATGTCTGCAACTGTAATTCTTATACAGGATGGCCCGTTTTTAGTTTCCCGGCGTTACCATCCCACTAGGTTTGGTTCACTTCTTCAATCTCCCATCAACTTGGTGCTACATTTTGCAATTGAAAAGTCTTTTAGAATCGCTGATATGGATATGTCATGTTTATTAACTTTTCCTGCAACATCTACTTAAGTTCTTATTGCATAATTTTTTTTTTCAATGTTATCAATGAATCGTTGCTGATTTGAATTCGTTTTTTTCGTTTAAAGTTCATGATCTAAGGGAAAAGTTTCGGTGGCGCTACTTCCAAGAATTTAATTTTCATGAAATCTTTAAAATATTGAATTTAATAAATCAATAGTTTTTTATTACCCTACTAAGTTATTCTTTATAATTTAATACTTCGGGAAATAGGGAAATATCAAAAGTAAATGTCAACATCAAATATTAATTTAATACCGTTTTTAATGAAGTGCTTGTTGATAGTGCAAATTTTGTAATGAACAGAAAATAAAAAGTGTTACGTAAACTTATTTCAACATTTTTTTATCTCATCTCAACATTAACATCTTTTATCTCTAAATAAATATGAATATAATATCAAATTTAAATAACCCGCCAAAATGCTTAGTTTTTCCTGTAGCCAAGGGTGGCGCTAAAGTAGATGTGACGACGTCACAGTTTCCAATTGCGGAAAACAATTGGAAACTGTGACGTCACAGCAATTGAAATTGAACACTCTTTTTATTTTATTTTCTCTATGCTAGGTCCGTTGGTACAATGTTTATCAACAGCTGTGTCAACTCACCTGTAGCAGGAATTTTTACTTCGATGTATGTTATTTGCTGACGTCACTTCCATGATAAATATTTTTTAAAGCATAAGAGTCATAATATGCCCGAGAAATGTATTTCTCAAAAAACTAATCCTAGAATTTTTTTCCTTGTAGGTCTGGTGATATTTCTTCGTTACAAGTAGATGCAATCGTCAATTCTACAAATGAATATATGAATGATGGCAATCCTGTCAGCAATAGAATTTTCCAGAGAGCTGGCTGCGAACTAAAAGAAGAAATTAACTTAGATGTAAGAGGTAAGACTACTGTGTTTTGTTAAGTTTTTTTTATGTGCTAAATGCTAAATAATAATATCATCTCGTCAATAGCCTTAAGTAAGTTAAAAACCCATAGTGTTCGAGATGTTCTGTCTAGTTGTTATTTACTTCAAATTTACAGCTTACATTAATTTGTAGATGGGGTGCCCCAAGGAACTATTTGTGGGTCATGTACTTAATTTCTATGAGTTTTACAACCTGCTACTTCCAGTAGTTCCGATCTGCCGGAAGGTTGCTAAAATTGTTATTTTTTTTGTTTCCAGAATGTAGGACGGGCGAGGTGAGGGTAACTCAAGGTCACGCCCTTCCAGCTCGATATATTATCCACACCGTAGGCCCCAAATACAATATAAAGTACCAGTCCGCGTCAGAGAATACCCTTCACACATGTTATAGGTAAGTTGAAGATAAATATTATTACATTGATATAAATCAATTTTATTTTGTGGTTTAAAGGTGTGTTAAATTATTTTTTATGTTGTAGGAATGTACTGCAGAAAGCGAAAGAAATGGGTCTGCACTCGATATCGTTGTGCGTGATCAACTCTGTAAAAAGAAATTACCCACCTGACGAGGGAGCTCACATAGCACTACGTAAGATATACGTCCAGTGGTATCACTGGAAACTTTAACCTAGTCATAATTCTTGAAGAGGAAAACATTATTTTTTACCTTCCTTCATAAAATCATTTCCATTTTCCCCTAAAATTTCATTACAATTTTTGCATTTGGTAATCTTTCCGAGGTAATGAAATATATTCCTTCCCAATTCTGTAACTATATTTTCACGTTGATTATGTCACCTGTTGTGCAATTGTTACATACCAAAATATACACATTACTGTGTATATATGGGCCGCTGAATCTTTTCATACGGGTGACTAATATGAACAGATAGCAAAGAACAGCTCATACGGTTCATATGTTATGTACTGAAATTGACATTAGGTTTTTAATATTAATTCATACAAATATACATAATCAATTGTGTGTGTGCATAGATCTAAGAGAAAAGCTGGATGACCATGTGCTGCACATAGGCAACCATCTTGTTTCAAGAGCAATAAAGGACAACTGAGATCATCAAACACACAAATCGCTAGTTTTTAAGCAGAGCACCTAATTACAATCAATATCAGTCCTAGACATTCACTCACATTTAAGTAGTAAGCATTGGTGAGATGTACCTGCCTGAGTTTGATTCATTTACAGAGGAATTTCATGACAAGGATGTTATCTGGACGTTTGTGGGATGTTATTTAAATATGACGATTAACCACTCATTTTGAAACATGGAAGTTATATTACCTTTTTTAGTTAGTTTGCTACCCATTTTGTTGCCTTGGCACCAGTAAAAAAATATTGAGGTCTTCAACCACTTTGCTATATCTACAGACTAACATTTGAAAATAGGGTAACAGTTGAAATCAGAACTAGCTGTAAACATACATCCACATTTATGCAATAAGCATTGGTAAAATGTATATTCCTCTGTTTTGTTGATTTACAAAGGAATGTAATTATCAGAACGTCACTTGGATATTTTGGGGATGTTATTTGAAAGTGACGATGAAGTTCAATATCAAACGTATAAATTATGTTACTATTTAATCAGTTTGTCACCTATTTTGTTGCCTCAACAGCAATTAGTAAAATACTAGTGAGATCATCAACCACCTTGACACTTCGTCACCACAGCGACAATTAAAATCACAGCTAGTCATCCATATTTAGTAATAAGCGTTGGTAAGATACGTCAAACTACAAATTTCATTAATTGGACATTATTTAGACATTTATGTACATAATCTAAATCTTACATGCCTCTGTCCGATTCATTTACAATATAATTTAGTTATCAGGACGTTACTTGGACATTTGAGGGATGTTCTTTGAATATGATGATTCACCGTTCCTTCTAAAACTCATAAATTACAACTTTTATAGTCAATTTTTCTTTTTTGATGAAAATATCAAGTTTTGATGTGAAATTGGCATATAGACGAGTCACTGTGCTGGCTGGAACTAATATCATAGTTTCTATAGTGTATATTTGTTTTATTATCCACAACATTTATAAGGACATCCAGGAATTAGTAATTAGTGAAATACAACAATTTTCCGAAAATATCAATATGGATATTGTGGGGATATCTCGTCCCAGTCATATCTGTCAACTCTGAATAATAAAGATCTGCTATGAATATCGCCAGATCCATGTGATATTAAATACACCATATTTAAAAAACATGTTTAATAGATCCTAGAGGAATTTTGTGCACAGTCTGCTAATTTCTTTGTATGTTAATTTGTTGTGTGTAAATTGTTGAGAAGTTATTTTCAATATTCGACGTCCATAAGGAGGTATCCTGGAGATATTTTTTATTATTGCATGTTACTAGTCTCAAACATTTAGTATTTTTAAGGTTGAATCTTTCAATAAATATATCATTGAGGTATATTTATACCAAATAAAATTAATATTTAAAATATTTCTGTTAGTGTTTGAAGTTTAGTTTATATTTTCTTTCGAACAACAATAATATTTGATATAAAAGTCTTATAAAGCAATAATTGCTTACAGTAATTCTTCCAAGAGTTTTATTTCCTGAACAAGTGTATATCCAAACAATAATATATTTCAGTGCTTTCAACATTTGGAATTGTAAAACAGAAAACTCTGTTATTGCAATATCTAGTGGATGTTGTAGTACCAGATTTTTATACTAAAATAAACATGTATAGAAAATAATGATTCAGGTAATACTTATGTGGCAGAAAGATATTTCTATGAATATATTTTGCACATTTCAGTATCTACCCAGAATTAAAAATTGAAAGCAAATCCCAGTATATTTTTTTTAATTACAAAAATAATGAGGATATTGCTTGATATGTATATGATATGTTCAGAATATATTAATTACACTGTCCTATGGTTTTTTGGTTGATTTTTCCTATTTTAATTCTGAAAAGTGCAATATTTTTATTCACTATTTTCTCTTACATCAAAAAACTTTAGAATAGAGTGACATTTTGAAATAAAGTACCTGCTAATATTTTTAATGTTACCTTGTTAAAATCTGCAAAGGCATTTTTATGCTAATATTATCCTCATGAAATAAATACTCCTAGTTTATTGATAGCTTTTAGATAACTGTTGAATTTGAAGCATATGTTATGTATTCTGTTCAAAAGTTATTCAGACTTACTTCAATGAATATTTTACAAAAAGGAAGCCATGAAAGTAGCCGGGGATCGTCTATAATTCACTTAGCCTACACTTACGTCAACGTGTTTACATAAATAACTCTCTAATAAGTACTTATTTGTTCAATTAGGCAAATACAAAGAACTGCATGTATTACCTGTTTTCTGCATTAGTTGGAAACCAACTAACTGGCAAAGTAGACATTTTTAGTCTAGAAATAAATAAAGGCATTGTACAATAGATAGTAACACTGTTGTCTTGTCTAGTAACTTTGATAAATTATCAGGGAATGAACCTAAAAAGAAGCACCATCCTTGTTTATTGAATAATATGAAATTGGAGTGAAATGGAAAATGTAAAGGTATGTTCGTTAATTTGATTATCGTAAGATTAAATTTTAAAAAATAAATAAAATAAAAAAAAATTATTATATTTGCATTTGCTTTCAACTGTTTCCTTTTTCTTTTCTCATCTCTGACCTGTCTTAAAATGAACTTTAGTTTTTATATTTAAATTTAAAATATAAATTGGGGTATCCCCTCTTGCTAAGTGCAGACAATGGGATGAGATTTACATTCCATTGTTTTAAACAAAATACATAAGTTGATCTACGAATTGCATTGTTTTAAATATATGGTCTATACCAAAATACAAATTTCTGTTTGAAGTGATATGAAAATTGTTTTGAGTTGAAGAATTAAATATTTCAAAATTACGTCACATAATAAAGGTCATTTCAAAGTGGTTTCCAAATTGCACATATTGTCAAACATAATTTCTTTGTGTCAGCCATAAGTATTACCTGTGCATTAATATCCTAGGTTAGTAATATGTATATAAAGGTGTCCTGGTTGTAGAATTTAAATTAAAATATATTTCCTACAGGAGCTGTGAGATGATAAAAAATGATTTTATTTTCCTTTGGGTTTCAATATGATATATTTTAAAAACAAGAATGTTTTATTGCCAATGCTATTGAATGTAAGGGATATAAATATTTGGTCATTCCAATACCTGTCAAAAACGGCCGTCATGGGTCAAACAGAACGCCATAATGTGGGTAAAGAAGAATAGTAATGCCTCCAAGTTTATTTACAAATATATTTTAATTTCACTTGTTAATTTCATATTCCTTTACAATAATATAGAAGATAATACAAACAATTATGGGTAGTGATTTTTTAAATAAATGTTTGCAGGATTAATTTGTGATTAATCAAAATATCATCTCTGATATTGCAAGTGCTATATTATGATTACTTTTGTTTACTTATTTACTGAGCATCCTAAGTCCTTGGAGATTGGTGATTACCTTAATGTGAAATCAATTAAATGCTAAAAATAACTAATACAGATAATGATCGTTATCTGTCCAATAGAATTATTGTGGGAAAATAAAGGTTTTGTAGAATATGAGAAGGTTCACAGAAAATTGTCAGCATCAAGTACAATAAATCTGTTTGTAAAATCGAGGGAAAATATTAACAATAATTAAACTAGACATTTTATTGGAGATGGAGGTTTTAAATTTTAAGTAAACATAGACAACAACAACATAAACAAATAGAAAGTGTACCAAGAAAACATTTCTTTTTTGAAGAAGGTCATGTGATGGAAAATAGCCGTTTTAGCTTAGTTTTAACTCAATTTCCAATGTGCACTTTTCAGAAATTAACAATTTATATCATAAGGGTCCCAAAAAATGTATATCTAATACTTGCACAATGCCGTCATTAGATGTGATAAGAGAACTGATAACGCCGATTGCTCACCAAATCAATACCGATAATCACGTTAAATGATAAATAACTCAACACACATCTAGAGTGCTTTATTTTTCCTGTGTACATGGAATACTCATCTTTCTATTATATTTAACACCATAATAGTAAATTAACATCTAGTTTAGTGCTTTCCATAAGTGTAGTAATAAAATATCTTCAGAATTTTCCCTCACTCATAGGTAAGAGAAGGATTTTCTATTGTTTTTGTTTATCATACACTGGATATAAACCTTTTTTTCAAGAAAGAAGGTTGATCTGATATTTCCAATTATGTCCCCATTGTTACAATCTGCAACTTATTGAAATATTTCGAAATGCTATTAAGCATCTTTTTTCATTTAGGTACTTAGTTAGTATTTAAAGGCATTCGTTAAAGTAGATTACAATATACCATTGAGAAAATTCAGTCAGTTTGGGCTTTGTTAAAATTTACTTCCTTCCGTTTTTTTTTTTTCAAGTGTTGTTTCTCGAAGAGAACTGAATATCTGGAGTATGATTTCAGATCGGTAGATACTAAGTCGTGTGTACACCTCAGGGATGAATTTTGGGTCCACTTACCTTCAACTTTTTCATTAATAATATTGCCAAGAATTTAATTGTGCCTTGATTTGTTTTATGCCGACGATCTGGAAATTATACCTGAGGTAATGAGTATTGCGAACTACAGGACGTAGAATTCGCAGAACTGCGACAAACTAAAAATAATGGTAGTGTTTTTACACTTTAAAAGTAAATTAATTTGGGTACTAGATAATTTCTGCCTTATTTCCTAACTTCTTATGTGAACAATGTCACTTCTGGCTCAAAAACTCCATGTAAAAGCCCATAAGCCAAAACCGTGTTCAAAATTTGTTCCCATATGGTTGCGCAGACGCTTTGAGGTGGATCAAAGTCACCCAGGGCCGCTCAATGTGGATGACGATCTTGGGTGACTTTGATCCACTTGGACAGTTCTGGGTGACTTTGATCCACCTTGAGCGGTCCTGGGTGACTTTTATCCACCTCAAAGCGTCTGCGCATCCATCTAGGAACAAATTTTGACCACGTTTTTGGCTTATGGGCTTTTACATGGAGTTTTTGAGCCAGAACCCCCTAGTATATCTACTGTCATTATATCACGAACGTCACTGTTTTTATATGTCGTGAGTTACCGAACGAATAAGAGTGGCCATGTGTTAAATATGGTCAAAGACGATACCTGCTGTAAAGGATGTGTTTACATGACATCCACGGATTTTTTAAGTATTATTATACTCGCGTTCATTTACTCGTTTGTCAACAATGTAGAATGGGTACCTTATTCTTCCCGTTGTTTCAGGCACCGTCCGCAGGTTCCTCGAGCACCACGGCAGTTCCCTTGACACTGTGATATTCGCCGTCGACAAGACCGATCTCGGCATCTACGAGGTTCTAGTGCCGCTGTACTTCCCCAGGTCGAAAATGGAGGAGGACGCAGCCAAATACCAGCTGCCCGGCGACGTGGGCGGCCCTGATGGGGAGCCCATCATGCCGGACAGGCAGATTAGGATTATCGACAATCCCCAGCATACCCTGCACCGTAAGTATCGCTTTACCATTTGCGGTTCATCCACGGAATAATTAATATTGATATTGAATTGTAAGGTTTTTTCTTATGAGAGTTACTAAAGTCAAGACCAGAATTAAGCAAAGTGGAATGACCTCTCCGATCTGGTAAAATGCGGTGATGCATGGACGTGCGTATTCTCTTTTACCATTGGCCACATTTCAGTTAATATGTACTTGTATACTATTCTATAGAATACTTCTAGTATAATTAACTGAAATATGGCCAGTGGTAAAAAAATAGAAATCTAAAAATGTCTAGTTAATATAGACATTTTTAGATTTGTCATTAGGTGAAAAATTATTTGCTTTAGCGTAAAACTCTCAAATTGTCCTGAAACGTTGCCTATCCCCCTATTTTCGGGTATGCTGAATACAAATCTAAAGTTATTTTTTGTGGACGAATGTAGTTTTTGAGGAAAAATAGCAGCATTTACGAAAATGGTGGTAGACAAAATTTCAGAAAATTTTGATAGTTTTACGCTAAAGTAAATAATTACCGAAAAATTTCAGTGGAAAACTGTAAAAAAGTAATGTATACATGTAAAAATGTAATATAGGTACCTATTATCAATTTATATACAATTTTTACCGTTAAGAAACGCGCGCGAAATAACCCAACATCACGCCACTGTTTCCCTACTACCTCGACCTCAGTCGTTTGTTGGTTCCTGATTCGACCAATCAACGTCGTTGAAACTCAGAGAAAAGAAAGCGTAAATGTAAGAATATGTATGTTAAATAAAGATGAACAGTTTGTCGGCAACTTTACGACTTTCGCAGTTGCCACGTATTTGGAAATTCCTTGATATTATCACAAGTATAAAGATATATATCTTTATACTTGTGATATTATTAAGTAAAAGACAAATTAAACATTGTGTTTGCTTTAAAGTACAATAGGCATAAGGGACCTTAAAGACAAGTAAAAAAATGGGTAAATAAGGTAATTAATACGTTTCCTGTTTTAAATAAGAATACTTTAGAAATAAATGTGACAACACAGATCTACTCTTTTTCCGGTCATTCCACTTTGCTTATTTCTGGTGTTTACTGTAAGAAGATCTGCGAGGTACAGTTTGCCGCGGCAAGTTAATAACTCTGTTTTTCTCTAACATGCTGTTTCTCCAACTCGGTTTTAACTTCAAACTAACTGATTAACTAAAATTAATGAAACTTAAGGCACTATAATTAAAAAAAAACTAGATAAAATCTCTTATTAAATCCAACGCGTAAGAAACAATTCGTTGCGCGCATACTAGCACTAGAGACGCCACAGCACTGGCAGTTTCAGGATAGAGTCTCAGGTTAACCGAGCATTCAAGGTTACGGGAAGGAATAGAGCTCGTCATACGGAGATATGCTTCTAGTTATTATTTATATCCTGAACTATACAGTTAGGACATAAAGTCCGCCGCCCCTTTCCCCCCCTTCTAACTTTTGAACCACTGGGTAGATTGTGATGAAATTTGGAACGATAATATATGACTAAATTCTGCATTTTTTGACACATCAATGACAGCTCTGAATGTCAAAGTGACAGCTGGGCGCGCAATAAGAATTTTTTTTTTAAATGGAAAGGGGGTCGAGTGGAGACTCATTTTCAATCCATTTTTATGCTCAAAACATCCCCCAAATTTGAGAACATTTGGTTCAGTAATTTCCAAATAAAAACCAGTATAATAGAACTTAGCCATGGAACATTTATTTGTCAGGAGGTTCATGGAGGTCATTTTCAACATCTTTTGAAGTAACACGTGTTTTCTAAATTTGTTTCTGCCTCTACGTTTAATTTGAATTATTTCATAAGTTTTTAATTTAGGTTATTTTAGGTTAGGGATGGTTTATTGTTATTTGTTTACTTTTAATTTTTGTTTTCCTTTGATAATTTACAATAATTTGTAATATGTATGCAAAAAAATGATATAACAGAAATCGATATTACTGATTTTTATTTGGAAATTACTGAACTAAATGTTCTCAAATTTGGGGGATGTTTTGAGCATTAAAATAGCTTCAAAATGAGTCACCACTCGACCCCCATTTCCATTTAAAAAAAATTCCTATTTCGCGCCCAGCTGTCACTTTGACATTCAGAGCTGTCATTGATGTGTCAAAAAATGCAGAATTTAGTCATATATTATCGTTCCAAATTTCATCACAATCTACCCAGTGGTTGAAAAGTTAGAGGGGGGGGGGGAGGTGAGACGGACTTTATGTCCTCACTATTATAATCATAATAAATGTTTGAAAATGTTTGCCTTCTTTCTACCATTACTTTTTAATGTGTCTCTAATTCCTTAAAACAAACGCGTTGTAATAAAGGCGAGTTGTTAATTTCCTGACATTTTTTTTTAATTCTAAATTTCTGTTCGATGTTTTAGAAATGGTGTTTTTCAAATTGAGTCATAAAAAATATCCAAAAATTCGTCTTTTATAACAACTATTAGGGCGCCAACAGATTGGAGGATTCCTTCTAATGATGCATTATCAAAATATTCGCGTACATTGAATAATATCTGCAGTTCCATGGTAGAACTCTTTGGTTTCTAATGGATGAATTTTGGATAATCATATTCTAAAACTTCCGGAACAAAATAACGGAAATAGATCTGTAAGGGCCCGGATGCTAATCTTATCTCTTATCTCGATATTCTTTGGCATGTACAGTAACTTGAATCATTTTGCCTGACATAAATGTCGTAAATTCTTTTTAGTTATCTAACAATTTCAATTAAACTAGGGATTCTCTTTTTCTTTATTTCCTTCCGATAGATATTTTCATTGGAATACCCCTCTCGGAAATTCATAAAACAAGAAGGAAAAGAATAGTTCATACTCCGTCAACTTGAAAGTCGTTCCAAAAGTAAAGTTCAGTATTGAAATTCTCTTTGAAATGAATCTGAATCTGGTAAGGACGATAGATGTTTATTCCACAGATCACTGAGCATGCAGTTTTTATCTGAACATAATAATTAATCTGAAATCATAACAAAAACAGGCAGTAACTAAATAATAAGCTATCTAATTTATCGAAGCGATCTAAGCGAAGGATTTACGAATACATATACAGGGTGTCCCGAAATTCTACAGAGTAAAAATGATTTGTGGATTTTATCAAAGTCGAAGTTTTCTGACTTTTGTTAAAGCTAGAGATATAGAGGAGGGAGAATGAGCTTCGACGACTGCACATCCTAATTTCTGGTTATGCTAAGGGAGCGTCCATATTGGCCTCAGTTTTGACGTATGTGTAACTTTGTGGTTTGAGTTATCTTGTTTTTTCCTGTTTTGTGACATTTAAGATTTTTCGTGAGTTTTTTGAACAATAATGTCTTGTGCCGTGAAAAGTTGCAAGAACTATAAAATAAGGAGGTGTGAAGGAATATCATTTTACCGGTAAGCATTTTGCAGCCATTTTTGCTCTTTCTCAAGGGAAGCATAAGCGTCGCGTGTGGGTGTTTATTGAGGCAAATATATTTTTAAAAATATGAGAATATATAGGGTATATGAGAATATATAGTTATATCACAGCCTACCTAGGCTGTGGTTATGTTAAAGTACTCGTGAATGAATAATTTGTATTTGACATATTTTCTTTGTTATAAGAAATAATCACTTAATTTCAAAAAGAAACCCGTCTGAAAGAGGAATTTACGATGCCACTGGGTCAACTGGGGTCAATATAGCGGCCTACATGATTAACTTACTTGGCGCATCCTCCCTCCTCTATATCTCTGGTTAAAGCCCACTAGAGCTTTTGAATTTTGACATTTTGAAAACAAATATCTGATGAATGATGACTAACATAACGACGAATTCAAAAATGATCAGTTGACTGATATCACTCCTATCGAAATGACTAATTTCGTCGTCACCCGGTGTTTGAAAATGTTCCCTCACTTGCCCAGTTAGATTTTTCGTAAAATTTATTGAAATAACTATTATTTTTGTTCAAGAGTACTTACTTACAAGATAAATATTAAATGTGCTCTCATTATTATTATAACTAGAGAATAATACCTGTAGTTGCCAAATAGAGGCAATCAACCCGTATTAAGATAAGGAAGCAGCCTTAATTTCTTAATTATATTACGAAAATAGTATGCCAACAGCATGATTAATGAATCTTTTGAATTTTCGTCGTGTAAGTACAATTTGGTGGAATTTTCTAGTTGGTACCTACGTCAGGTTTGCAGTTTTTGATAAAAATATTAGTTGTGTCGATTCCCTGGTCATGTGTGTAACTTTCCAGGCGTTTCGTGTTTTTTTTCTTAAGGTGCGTTCAGACTGTTCCTGTGAAACGCACAAAATGTTCGTGAACGTTCGCGAACTACCGCTGAATGACGATGTTTGTGGAGGGTCCAGATTCCAAGTTAAATAATCAGATATTGGAAAGTGGTTGGCTGTTAAAATAGAATTTATTTCAGTTTTAATGAAAAAACAAATTAAATAATCAGTTTAATTGACTAGTTCGCTATATAGTGACGCGAACATTGTCGAACAACATCAGTATAATTGAGTTTTGGTGTGTTTATTGAAATATGGATAGATGGATCGGTAGGAGAGGATCAATTGAGTGACCGGCCTGATCACCCGACTTATCCCCGCTCAATTTTTACCTTATCGTTATATCGCCGATATTAACTCGAGACGGACCACACCAGACGGTCACCTTCTCTTGTGAGTCGGACTATACAAAACCCGACAATTTAGATGAGCTACGAGCACGAGTTTCATATAAATGTCGTCAAATAACACCACAACCTCCACATTGTGTTCGTGAAAACTTCCAGCAACGTTACTAAACACGCCGTTGAATAGAGAATACAAATTCCTTTCAAATGAGGTGCGGCTCGACCCTTATTTTTATATCTCGTTTTGTTCTCGAGATATTAAGGGTGTTTCGTTTTAAATGGGACATCCTGTATATTGGGTAATAAGAAATTAAATGATATACTGTTTATATCTTTACGTCCTCTTAATTTGTGACGATCGCGAATTATCCATACGCCTTCGTGTCGCGTCTGAACTCGCCTTTAAATCATTTTAAAAGTTCTAAATCAAAACCGGTTACATCATACCTTCGTGACCCACTGATACATGATTCTAATCGCCTATATATTTCCTTATTTACGAACATGAAATCTTATAAACCGTCGCTATCGATCAGCCTCAAAATACCTTTATGCAAATGTCCTTCATTTGATTCCAATCGTCTTTTCCAGCCGACGAGGAGTCCATAGATCTGTCCTCCCAACTGGAGACCAGCATCGCCGTGGGGGAGCATGCCTTCAGCCAGATGCAGGGCGATTTGGACCAACAGCGACTGCTCGGCGAAAGGCCCTTCAATGACCCTCTGGCGGACATTATGGTTAAGGAGATCCAGCACCAGGAGAGGTCAGTAATAGAGTCAGTTAGTAGATAATAGAGTCCATTAGCATTATTTCCGTATATTTATTTTTTCAATTTAGTAGACATTGGATAAAGTAAGGCCAGCGGATCTTTTTCTTACATCTTTACATATTCGTATGAACTACAACGAAAAAACGATTTCAAATAAGCAACTGCATAATTTAAATTGTAAGAAAAATAGATTTCAGTATTGATCCACAAGGATTTGAGTATCCAGGATTTTTTTTGACTGGGTACACCTAGAATACAAAATGTATTTGAGGTTACTCTGTAGAAAAAATGTCCTCGAGCAGGCCATTAAAGCATTACGTTGATAGATCAGAAATGGGATGTTAAAATGTCTACAAAAAATTACGCAACTTTTCTATTGTGACCGATTTCGCATTTCTTTCATTTTATGAGATAGCAATTGTGATGACACTTAAAGTATACCATTTAATAATCTAAAACACATTCACAACCTCCAGCAACGCACTGTTATGTTATAAACTGTCTCTGTTGCCGCCGACGGGACGGCGACGTGGTCCAAAGACAAGTCGATGGTTGGTTGGAAGGTATTTGCGGTATTTTGTGAATCTAAATGCTTCTGTTTTATACATAATTAATTAATAATTTGTTAATCAATCATTAACTCTATCATCATCCTTTTATGTAGTCCTTAATGTATTGTAAAATGGGGATACGTTTTCAGCCACTTAACAACTATTGACCTGATAATGGAGGAATATTTTTGTAACGCAATGATGGCGTGGGTTGCGTATACAAATAGATGTCCGTGAACGGCACAAGCGAACTGATACCACCACGTACAGGGTGATCAGACAATGGTCCTCGCATTACGAAACTGCCCAAATTGTGTTTACTGTTGCGATTGCAGATTTTTCTTGTGGACTATTGGGTAATTATAATTTTGCCCTAGTGCTAACTTGTGACTAAAGCTCAAAATTTTGTCCCTGTAACAGGGCGGTATTCAGGACGATCTGAATGGATGGCCATAAAGGTCACATAATATTTGTTGGAAATTTTACAATATTCTACCAATAAAGTTACACATCGATGGATGTTTTGTGTTTAAAATTAATAACAGTATCTTTTATAAATTGGTTATTGTAAAATGTTGTTTTCTGTCACTTAAGATATTTTCCTTTGTTGCTTATGGTTTAAATCATATTTTTTTTCCAATACTATTTTCAGAGTTTCTTCTACACTCTTAGCAATTTTAGGCATTTACTTAACGGCATTTACTGTTCTGCAAAGTGTACAGCGATGTACCTAATCCAGCCAGATGGAAACTCCTGACTTTATGTGTCTATTTTAATTAATTAAACTAGAAATGGGAGAAAATCGCTCTCGCGATTTTCGTTCCCATTTCTAGCCCTACCGGCAGTCCAGGCCTGCGGCCTGACAAAAGCATTTAGAATAATATTATTTTAAAGAAAATACATATTAAAGAAATTTTGTATCTGGAATGATGATGTAATTATACTATACGATTTTTTAAAATATTTTGATGAATTGTAAGGGTACTCTATTGTTGATGGTAAAACATCATAATTTTTTAAGTACTGAAAGTAGAATTTATTTTTAAGTAAACATTATTATCAATTTTATCAATGGGACAAAAAATATTCTAGATATTTACTTTTGTAAGCTAAAATGAAGAATTTAACAGACTGCCAAAATGAACGAATTCCAAACTTTACCTGCAGAAAGAATAAAAGCTGCGGATAATGAAACAGAATAACTAAATACTAATACTAATAAATAATTGGAATTAAAAAGTAAAAAAGAAAGTTTGCGTCCAGCGTGACTTGAACTCACGAAATCAGCATTATGAAGTTTTGAATTCTACGACTTTCCCCTTGCGCTACCACGCCTGTTGTCAAATGTTTACCTTAAGACGTTGAAGTATGTAAACTGTACGTGTCAACCTGAAAAAATAATTTTTACCGATTTTCTAATTGGAACAGCATTTCGCTTCAGTATTTTGGTAATCGGAAGTGTTTGGCAGTCAGTACTATTGATTCCGTTAGCAATATTTCTCGTAGGAAAATAACCTATCTGAAGTTTAATTAATTTGACAGTTTTCGTGGGAGGTGCTTGTCTCGTTAGTGCAATCTTACATCGGTAGATAAAATGAGAAAGAAGTTGAGACGGACTAGACTTGAGATTTTCCAAGACGAAATACACATAGAAGGAGTCGACGTACGGTCTCGGAAAAAAAATTTCAAAGGATTAGAGAAAGGACGGAACTTTCGCGTGAAGCGGTTCTCCAAGCCGTAAAATTAGAAAAAGGGTCTAGGGAGTCCCGCGAAAAGTCGGAATTTCGGCAGGCGTGACGGGACCATTAGGCGCGAGGACAAACGCTGGTGCTAGCCGTATCTCTCTCGCAGAACGGCGATCGACGAAAATTTTGCAGAGGTTTTTTGAAGAAAAGACTTTTAAATTGGGAAAACGCGTAAGAAACGGGACGAAAATACCCCTACGCATTGGAAAAAGGCCGGGGGCGACCTCCGGTCACCGCGCGGATCGCTCCGCGAACCCTCAGCGGAGGAGTTAGCTTTGAAACTTTGTGGATTCGGTGACAGAATTTACAGCGAGACAGAATCGACGCGTTTTAATATATATGGATAAACGTTCTTTAGTTTTATTGAAAAAAATCTCGAAAATATTCTTACATATCATACCTTTTTTATAAGTAATTTACCTTTGATTTAAACAAAAACAATCCATGCAAACTGTGTGGAGAAAATGATTACCTACCATTGAAAATAAGAAGAGTAACGACGCACCTGTTTATTTTACCTGATTATCTGTCCTAACGAGGTAGAACTCACCCCGTAACACAAAAACCTCTTTGTTTATGTATCGATTCTATATTGGTTTTCAGGTTAACCGTCCATATTTCATATATTATTCATTCCCTTTAATGTTTCTCATTGTTACAACGGTTGAATGTCAGACGCTAAGCGGTGGTTGACAGTGCCGGTATCAAACCCAGGTTGATTTAATTCCCTCATAAGGGCGAAACCCCGTTTGTTCGTGTCGTGCGGTTCAGAATAGTTCAGTTTAGCCGACACAGCATGGGGGAGGAACAAGCGACGGCTGTCCACAGCCCCAAGTCTCCGGGCATGTCGTTCAAGACTGCCTTTTACCTATGGATGAACAAAACTAGGTAAGACCAGAGACGTATAGAATCTACAAAGACGTTTCACCTTTATGGGCGACATGAAGCCGAAAAGTTACTGGCCATTCGTAGATGGCTCTGCTGGAATTTTACCAGCAGCGCTTGCAGGAGTGTCCATTGGAACTAAATTGGACATTCTCCACAATTGTTTCCACCGTTTAATACCAGATGTCGCTAAATAAGGTTGACTGCACATGTATAGGTGCTGTCGCTGTTGCCGGATTTAGTATATTCATAACTGGTGTGAAATATTATTTGTGAAATATTATTTGTGAATATGTTTTCTTAACAGTTGTCTACCAAATACTTCGCATTTGATATGCTTACATTATAAAAATAAAATTACAATAATACCAATTTAAAACATTCTGTCAATGAAAGTTTTGCAAATGTAGTCTACAAAAGTCTGATTTGTATACGTGTCATTAGTAACACATTTGATTATTTCATGGCGTGTCACCTGAGCGTCCCAGGTTCGATCCGTAGTCGATAACGATTTTTTTCTTAAGAATTCCTGCCATATGGACGTGATGCATACACATTGTCTAAAAATTATGTACTCAATATCTCCACAATCTGCAAGTTTGGAACTTTTGTTGCTGTTTGTGGTGTTCGTATAACGAAGATATAAGGTTATAGGTATACATACTACTGTGCCTACTAAAAAAGTAGGTATTTAAATTACATTACATTACATTAATATTGCATAAAGTATATGGAAATATCTCGAACTATATAAATTAGTAATTTGTGTAAACACAATGAAGGGTTTATGTGTTTATACTAAAACACTGATTACACTGGGTTAGTTGCATAGGTACCTATAATAGTTTTAAAGAATGTGTAAAAAATTACACCGTTAAAGATCGTAGAATGTTTGAACTGTTGGTGTTTTATTTAGGCTTCTGTATCTTCACAATCTCGTTTATTTTTTATAGCTTTTTTTAGCTTTTAGCTACCCTTTTTTTAGGTAATAACCAAAATGTAGGTATATATGCTTTGTAACTAACTAACTAAAATGTCACTATTTTATAGAGGATAATTTTAGTCGCTGAAATAGAATTTTAGAACGTTGTTATGGAGTCCAATTTTACAAAATTCTTGTTTTTCGAATAAGTTCCCTTGGTGCAGCGAGGTAGGTACTTTATATACTTAGATCTACATCTGTAGGTAGGTATTCATCGCTGCTAATACCTAATTTTTATATCGGTTGATATTCCAAAGTTTACAGAATATAACTATATCAGTTGCTTGCTCCTCTCCGTCGGAACTTTTATTTTTCGAGATCATAATCGTCCCGCCGCCATCGGCCATCTACGTTCGACAGTAAAATCTCCTCGTTACGAGGGACATTACAAAGATAGTTTGGTTTCGCGCCGAGAATATTTTGATTACTGACTGGGGTTTTCCAAAAGTGCAGCATTAAATTATATAAATTGAAATTATCCAATGGGTAGGAAGGACTATGTTCAAAAATACATCATACCTACTAATTATTTATGTTTAAATTGTGCCTAAGTAAAAGATGAAACACTTTTGGAAACTGGTGTCTATACCGAGCAGCTAAAAGTTTCTAAGTATCCTATTAGATTATTTCAGAGACCGAGACCACTTGGATTTAAATTTTGAAATTGGTAATAATATAATGACGTCCCTGTAGCTCTTCCGGTTACACCGAAAGTTGGCGTCAACTTTGTTATTTACAATGGAACATCGCAGTTTATTATCGCATTTTTGGATTTTAGTGTTACTTTTATCAAGTTTCCCTATTCCTAAAGTTAACCATTTTCGATATATTTTATTTTTTTTATATGTATATATTTTATAGTTTAAAACCCCGTGTTTTTTATATTAAGAAAGATAGAGCGGTCATAATCACAGGGGAGTCAGTTAAATTCATAAGCTTTCTAATCACGTCTTCAGGGTTGGTGGTTGCTTACAGGGTGGTAAAAATTTAATACCATATTAGGTCAACTGCAAGCCATAAAAACTTGAATTTTTACATAGGACACCCTGTATATTATTGCATTTTTGGATTCTACACTTTCGGTCACTTTCGGTCGGTATTACGCTCACTTTCATCAAGTTTACCTGTTTTCGAAAAATCGTAAATCCTAACTTAAAACCCTGTGTTGTTTATATCAAGAACGATATAGAACGACAATATTCACAAGTGAGAGAGTTAAATCCATAAGATGCATAAGCTTTCTAATCATACCATGAAGGTTATTAATGGATGCATGGATTGATGAATTGAATAATATACAGTGTGTTCCACTTAAAATAACAAAGTTGACGTGAACTTCCGGTATAACCGGAAGAGCTGCAGGGACGCTATTATTTCATTTAAAGAGAGCATCTCCAAAAAACCTCAGAATACCAAATTTTAAAAATTAAATCCAAGTGGCCTCTGAAATAATCTGCATATCATTCATCTATAGTATTATTTTCAAAAATTACAAATGTTGTAATTTTGAATGGTTTGTATTAACTTTGCTGGATGCTGTCCCGGTTTTTATATTTTGCTTAACAAATTTTAATGTAAAATAAATAGAGGTTCTGATATAAAAATTAATAAAATAGCCCAAAGGAAAGTTTTTACCTTGAGGTATTACTAAAAGTTATATTTACGAAATGATTTTTTAGTGTTTTTCCAATATTTTCGTGGCAAACTAATTCCTCAAATTTACTAACACAAATGTCTTCTCATACTACGACCAATTATCCACGATGTTTCTAAATGGTACAATTAATACCCCTGATTTTGTGCTACTATAGGATAAGATTACAGAACGTGGCTTCTCTATTTGCTAAAATTGCTACAAATTTCACAGGAATGTTGTAACACATTTTCTTAAAAAGTATTCGGTTACAAATATTGCGAGGGACAGCTACCCTCACTATAATCTACCACAGGCATTTTTACAAAAAATAAAATAAAATAAAACATAAATATATAAAATACACTTTACAGGTCGAGCGTGAGCTCCTGTGTAAGTAAACGTTTGAGTGCCGAACGGTACCCGAGTGGGGTAACTTATTTAATTCTTATATAACTAATATAACACTTTTTTTAATCTTCAGTCACTACCTATATACACTATACTAACGTGCATTTTTTATATGATTATTAAAAAAACTATACATTTTTATAGTTTTTATTTGAGCCGTGACTATTTATTGCTATTTATTTATAGCCGCAGTTGAATATTTATTCTATGAGGGCCACTATATTAGAACAAATAATTAGTAAAATTCGAGAATATCTATGTATTTGATCTTATTATAGTTATTCATACATAATAAGAAAAGCTTATCTTTATATCCAAGAAATTTTAATAATTTCATTTTAATGGGCGGCTCATCAAAGTAAATTTTTTCAATAAACATGTACCTATAACTGTCCTCAGATAGGGTCACCGCATGTAACTAACTGTAACTAACCTTCCGCACACGCAAAAAAGACTCGCGGCAAGGCAAAGACAATCATTCATCTATGTTTGGTACAGGTTTGGTAAACCGGAACTTTTAGTCCTCCCTCACATTTTTTAATATAACCTTTTGTATAGGATGCCGTAGAAAAATGAAGCATTCGTTTTGAGGTTTTAGGTTATATAGATACTTTTTTCTTAGGTACCAGTTTTGCAATACACATGTATTTAATCCCAATATTATTTGTTAACTGTACATATGGAGATATTGTAACTGCGTCCAATTTTATAAATTTTTTTGGATTTTTCTAATATTACGAGTAGGTACCTACTACCTAATATGATGGTTTTAATAATAGCAGCGAGGTATAAATAGTGTAGCAAGTACCTAATAAGGTCTACTTTTATTTATTACATTATTGAATTCATTTATGTACACGGCATGCATAAGATACATACAAATTTCTTTTTTATAATGTAGTAAATATTTTACCCGAAATAGTAAGTTTAAAACAGCGTAGGGAGGTAGCTCAGTTGTAAGAGCATTACCTGTTATGCCGAAGGTCCCGAGTTCGATCCTCGAATGCCGTTTAAAGCCAAAGCACTTTTTCTTCTACCAGAATATTAAATAAATACAATAATAAAATTATTAACGTAGGGGAATTTATACTTCCGTGTAAAATTATTAAAATGATGTTTATGTTAAATCCATAGCGTTCGTTAGGTTACGTCTGACAACACTGCACTATTCTCTTAAACCGTTGAGTGAGCAAATAATTTGCTCACTCAACGCTTAAACGTGTGCGCTTGAAAAATTAAATTCCTCTATGGCAATGCGAAGCGATAGTAGAATCCTGCACATGTAAACTACTGGTACTGTGAGGGCGCAACTTGCCGGGTAGAAATTACTCGATTTTGATTGGCTAATTGTCATCTCGTATATATGGTTGCATAAAATCAGGAAAAAGTCTATACTTCAAAAAAATACATTAGGTGAACGGTCTTTGTAGATGTATAAGTCTCTGGTAAGACGTTATGTTCGAGGAGTAGATAAGGTTGACGAGGTGGATGATACACGGTGAGCACGTAAAGTTGAAATATATACCATGAAATGTTTGTAGCGCTTCTAGGTAAGGATTTAATGACTTCTTATTAGTCAATCATTATTTGCTATATGTCGTCATGGACCAGTGTAATAACTCATTTATTTTATTTTACCGACTGCTAGTGGCAGATTCATGTAAAAGTAATTATAAATTAATAATAGAACTGTTCTACAAATTATTTAATTACAGGCCATACAGTAAGTAGGTACCCTTCAAATATGGGGAGGGTAAACTGTTTCCATATTTTTTAGTCCTCCAACAGTGGAAACATTTCAAGTTTTTAAACAGCACCTATAAGAGAACGTTTGTAATACAAATTAAGCTCATAAATTGAATTATTGGTTTGACCACACTTAATTCAATTAGGGACACACTCAAAATAATAGATATAATCCGATATACTTCAATAATTAAAGCACGGCGCAGTAAATATGGTTTTATATAGGTCAGATATTAATGTTGTTACAATGTAATGCGGCCATTTAACAGAATCTACAGGGTGTAGTAGCCTTCAATAAGAACAATGTGTTGGAGAAAGACTTTGTAGCTTCCGTAGCATAGCAACGAATCGATATTCTCTTTCTCACTCATACTTAGGAACACGTGTCATAGAAAAAAGGAGTTCACTGCGTTCCTCTCCCAATTTTGTTTTAATTATCGAATTGGCCAGTCAGATGAAACGGCGCGTATTGTTCAATGAAAATGTATATTTATTTTGCACAAAAAAGTTGATTCGATGAATTGACGTTTCAGTGCAACACATGCATGCACCAATAGACACAGTCCACTGGGTTCGCGAATAGTCGCTGACATTTTTTGATCAACTGCATCGGGTTTTTTAATTCAATAATTTTTTTTATGCACAAAAAATGAGGTTACACGTTCACTTCACTTTTATGCGAAGTTCAATCGAAATATCTGAATGATATCGAAAACATTGTTTTAATTAAATGACGGACTAGGTAGGTATGCCTTAAGTTGGTAACATCGTTGTACAGCTCAGTCAGCATTTAGTGCTCTGCAAAAAAAATCTTTGCCAACCGTATGCAAGTTGGCTTAGAATTTAGTATTTTCTACAAGTTTTTTAATGGTATACCCATTGAAAAAGATGTAACATTGACGATATAACAAAGATGTAATGGGTATAAATATAGTTGCTCCAAGATATACTAAACATCAAATTAGGGTATTATAATAATCTGTGCACCAATTTAGAACATACCACGTCAAATTCTTATTCGTGCGCGCAGTTTCTTTTATTGCTGGAATTATATTTAAACACATTTAGGTTGAGGATAATCTCACTAATTATCGTAATTATATTTTTTTATAGTGTGGCATTTCGGTAATAACGTAAATCCTATAAGCCAGTGGCGCAACGATTTCTTTGTTTGCCAACATCCTTAATCACCTTATATTGTTGAACTGAGGTGTAGACAGTATACGATCAACGTAATTCTAGTTTTGACTTTGTATAGGGTGTAGAAAATCATATATTAAACCTGGAAGGTGATTAAATACTCCTTGATTGGTACTTCCTGTACCAAAATTATAGACAGTGACAGTAATATTTAACCGATAATCATTTTATCGGTTAAATTTTACTGTCACTGTCTATAATAACTTGCAATAGTATATTACATACTGAGGCGGAAAATGTTTCATTACTGTCGAGCGCTGTTTAGATAACCGAGGTGCGTAGCACCGAGGTAAGCTATAGCGCGAGACAGGAATGAAACCTTCCGCCGAGGTATGTATACGATTTTATTCACAACCATCTCTAAAAAAACGAGAAAACGGGAATATCTCCATTTATTCATTCATATTTTTTCATACTACTTTTCAATTTAGAAGACAGTGAAAATCCGTTTCTATGACGCTGACATTATTATTTAATAAAGGGGGCATAAATTGTTGACTGTCACACTGACAGCAGTTGATTATTCTTTTAGTATTTATTAAAAAACTAAAATCGAAAATTATTGTTATTATAAACTGATTCTGTATAAATAAATATAAAATATAAGGGTTTTTCTGATGGCTGATGCCTTGTCAAAATTAACGTCACTCAAAATACAAACATCATGTATCTTTCAGATGTTTTACTTTCCACCCTTGGGTGGAAAGTGATCACTTCTCGACCTGGACAGTAGCAACAGTTAGTAATGACTAATTTTCAAACTTCTAAAAAGTCAGTAATAACCTTATTACATATATGGTTGTGAATAAAATATTTTTTCGAGTTCCTAGACTAATATTATTAAGGACTATTGTTATGTAAGTGTATAAATATGTTACAAGAAAAATAAAAAGACTACTTTTTTTATTAAATAATAGTTTTGGTGTTATTTTAAATATTTAGTTATACCTTATATTTGTCTCTACCTCTTATCAATAATATATTTAATATGCATTCTTATGTTTTTGCTAAATTTAACAGCAATGTGTCATTAGAATCGCTCCCATAACTGCATAACAAGTTGTTGCACGTAGTTCAAAATTTTACCATATTTTTGTAAACAAAACGTTATCGACAATTTACATATGAGTACCTATATTATAAAGATAACCGACATCGTCTTTTGTAACTTTTATAACTATTATTTTTTAATTATTCCTCAATAAAAGCTGCTATAAACCCCGCGTGATTATCAAATAAACCATCAAGAGTTTCAGTGTGCTAAAATCTTGTTACAGACAATTTTTTTATGTATAAACTAATTACACTAAAAGAAATGTTTATATATTAAAATAATTATCACTTATAATTGCACAAGTGGTTTGTATTTTACCGGATAAATTTGGATTGTTTAGTGAGAAACTGTTGCCTAGCAATTAGACGACAGAAACTGTCAACTGTCATTAAAAACGCGACACCGAAGGTGGAACGTTTTTAGGTTGACAGTTTTTCGAGTCAAATTGCTAAAGGAAACAGTATAGAATTTAAACAATACAAATTTATCCGGTATCAATACAAACATTGAGTGTAATTCGGCAGGACAATTTAATGAATAAGAAATTTAGAAACATATGAATGCAAACTTTATTTATGAAACACTAAAAATAAACACATTTTTATTTGAGCATCACCGGATCGATTCATTGTTAATGTTTAATAATTCAATAACTTGTTGACAGAAATGTCAAACTATTTATTTTGGCAACGGTCACTGCGATAATTTATTAAAAAATGAAGAAGTGAAAAAACCACTAGTGCATTTGTCACTGTAAAAGTTGCAGATAACTTTTGTCGCTGTCAAAGTGACAATTGCACTGTGGCATATGGGATTTTTTATATATAAATTAATTAAATTGTCACGTGTAATCTCCCTACTGATTGAATTATTTCTGGAAATTTATGCGAGGGCACGAATATAAATTTTCTTAAAATATTCTTGACCGAGGAAAAATTTCCTGTATTAATTTAAACACAAGGGGATTCGGTAAGAAAATTTCGAACCTAGTAAAATTTTAGAAATATTGAATATTTTTATTACGAATGAAAATAATACAAACTTAATTTAAATTTGTTAATAAATTTAAAAAGTTCAGTTTCCACTCCTATTTATTCCCTATCAAAACGAGAAAAATTCTTGCCATAATTTCAAAACTACTTAAATTTAGTTACCTACTGAAATTTCTTGCTGTTCAAAATCTTACTGTGCTTTTTACATCGAAATTTTAACTGTTGTAAAAAGTGTACGTAAAACAAATGTTTGTTAATCGAATCACAGCAAATTTTACAAATTTCTCTGTGAAGAAATAAAGATTATGGAATGGAAATTCGTATATTTTGGTCTGTACCCCATAGGAGACCGATAGAACTGAAAGTTTTCTTTTTATTTTGCTTAGCAAGAAATATTTCCTGTGCCACATTGCTTCTATGCAAAGGTTTTTGAGTATGACTCTCTTATTATTAAAATATAGATCCATCACATTATAATGTATCAATGCATTCGTCAGAAAACTTTCAATGCACCCGTTCCTACAGATTAATCATAAATAGCGATTTAAAATTGTTTAGTCGATCTAAAAACGTTGTTCTCTCAGTGTATGCGCGCTCCCGACAGAAGTGCACCTCGCATCGGGGTAGGCCATGTGTGTCGGGCGTTCGCCAGATAGTTAACGTGCAGTTGTTTCTGCTCTTGGAAGCGGCGTGTGTTGTCCGGTGAAAGCGTGTGACGACTCGAATCCATCGCGCGGGCCGAAAGCGTTTCGCGAACTTTTTGGAGCGCGGAAAAAATCGACGCTAGTAAAGAATATGGTGGAGACGGTGGCGGACTCCCCCAGTTTGTTTTCGAGTGTTGCCAATCTGCTGGGGTGGACGAGCGTCGAGGTGGACGATGAGGACAGGTTTGGACGCCTCTTTCATAGATATTAATTGCGATATTATTACATGTCGCGTTGCAATTATCTGTTGTTGTTGTTGTTGTCACGCCGGAATAATTGTTTAGGAATTACCCTAAATTATGCTGGGATTACTCGAGATCGTTGCTGTGTTCGAAAATTTACCCCTTGAACCGCCCCTAGGCAAATAATAGATAGATAAAAAACTTTGTTGGCCATAAATGGATGATTAAATATAGCCGGCAAGGCTCTATTTTACTCTCCACAACAAAAAATAAAACCCTTACACAAATAAAAGGCGGATAATACTGGTTGTGTGCTATAAAGCAGGCTTTGGAGATTTGTTATGGATAATCAACAATTGATTTTTGACAGTATGAAAAATGGAATGTTGTGTCACATGGATTGATTCGTGTTTATGAAATTTTCAACACTGCGGCCGGTGATTAACGTTCACCGTTCCATTTTTCATGTTGTCACAAGTGAACTGTTGATCATAAAATAAAGAAAATCGTGCGTTTCGAGGCTTATATAGGTATAAATCATTAATCATTAGATACTCATGAACAAACACACAAGAACGGAGTTGATTAAAGATAATAAAATTTAATTTGTACAAATTTAAAACATACCAAAGTAAAGAAACATAATTTTTGTGTACCTGTATACATAAAAAAACTATCTACCAGTAAATCCATCAACAACATACTTGTAATGAACTTCCTGAAGCAGAAAATGTTTTCGGCTTTAGCTTTTTGAAAATGATTATAATTCGATTGTCGTATTTTTACGATTTCACTCTGTATGATAAGAAAAAAGAAATTAATTCGATGGAAGTAAAACTAGTCAATTAAGGACAACAAACCTACTGGATGTTAATAATATTAAGGGCACGATCCAAGATCAAAGGTATTTCTTTGTGTATAAAAAGGAAAGACAAGTGAGAGTAAATCCAAACTGCTTGCAACTAAAACCAATCTTGCAGGGTGTTATAAAACTGTGTTGAATTTAGAATTGTACTTTTTGAGCGATTGCCGCACGTATAGTTGTATTTTAAAGGTACCGCCCTGTATAAAAAGAGAAACCATAAAAGGAGTTGACTGAATTAAAGTCTAAACTGACCGACAGCACCTAAAAAGGGTGAATAAAACTTGACCACCTCAACGATCATAGGCAATATGTAGAGTAACTTTTCTCTCGCTAGACCAAAGAGGTTAGAAGGTATAGAGGTAACATAACTGAAATTTTACAGTGCGCGAAAGCTGCCAGTTTTCCCAGGTTGGGTGACATAGGTGGGGAAATGTCAGGGATGTATTTAAGAATTCTAGTGCCCAATCAAAAAATGTATTATAGGTGTATTTATTTTGTTAAATTTATATTTCTGAATACATCCTGTTTAATTTAAATAAGTTATAAGTACTTAAGAAAATAGTTGGTACTTAATTATGTTATATACCAGGGGACTTAAAAAAAGAAAGTATACTTTACACGTTGTAACAATTATATAAATATGAACGTATCAATAATAGTTTTCATAGAGGGCACAAGAGGGGTCCAAAAGGCAATTGGTTCCTCAAGGTAGACAATCTTAAACAGGCATAATACTATAGAAGCTACAAGAACCCTTTTAAAATATTTCCAATTGCAATTGAAACTGTATAAAAACATATTTTAAATTAATTAAAAATTCTATTGCCGAAATATATTAAAACTACATGACACAATTTTTCATGAAACAGTTTTATTTGCCAAATTAAAATACTACTTATACAGAACTGAATTTACCCTATATAACACTACTATATTGAAACATTATTGCCCCTTAAATAATATTAATTTGTTATAAACAGATCTTAAACTTCTACTTTTATCAAACATATTTTTATTATAATAATGAATTCTTACGTTAACATACGTAGAACAAATTAACTTAATTAAATTTACGTAGTGGCAACTGAATACGTCTTGCTCAGTAAAATGTACACTAATTTGTTTAAACAAATTTAAATGAAGCATAGACCTTAATATTTTTGCATTGATTTGATCCACATTTACTAAGTGTCCTAAATCATCGAGATGTGTTTTGAGAATTTTTTCTGCAACGGTACAAACTGTTACCACATCTTCGGAGGGATACGATAGCAGCTGACCTATATCTTTCTGGTTTATAAATGATGTGAGAAAATCAGATCTTTCACCTGAAAGTGCATCTAAGCATTTCTCACATTTAAGAATTTTCCCAATTTTCTTGACTACATATCCGGAAATGTATATAATTACCTCTTTTTTAAACTCTGATATGTTTGTGTTCATAATATGGTCATATAAAGCTTCGTCATCTTCAACATCCGTTTCATTTAAATCTTCGTCAAGCAATTGTTCAGAAATCCGTTCCCTACCACATGTTTTATTAATTATTTCAGAAGGAGATAAAATAGGAATAGATTCCAAAGGAACACAGTTTCCTCGAAAAGAATCCTTCAACTCGAGGTGCACCATCAACTTTTTATATGCAGTTTTAAACTGTTTTGCTGACGGATTGTTGTTATATCCGCCCATTGACCTAATTAGCCCAAAAAATAATTCTATATGGTCCTGACTTATTTTATAAAAAGGAAAATATATTAAAAATGTATTTTCAAGGATGCAGCTTGTATAAATAAATTTAATGCTATCGATACAAAATAAAAAGCCTATGAATCCCATTTTTCTCCCACTCTCACACAAAAGTGTGCCATCCATTAATGTTATTGATGCTAAGTAATCTGATACTTCCAGTAAAAATGTATTTATATATTCAAAATTCTTCGAATTCAGTGGCTTTTTGAAATTAAACTGGTGTAAATGTCTCGAATTCAAAATGTCAAATAAATTGTTAACATATCTGATAAATTTTACGGTTGCCTCACAGTTTTCAAATTGTTCTAGTTTTAATGTTTCTTTACAATATTCCAATCCATGTGCTACTGAGGTACTAAATAATTGGGTGGCTAATTTCACCTTCATTTTTTGGTTTTTATAAAAAATGTGGGATTTCCTTAATTTATTCGCCAGATGAACACCTTCTTTTTCTTGTAGCTCATTCAATTGAACTATGTAGTCCCATTTTATATAGTCACCATGACCATTAACTAGTATTTTTTTGTCTCCTAATGTGTTCCTTACTAATTTGACTACATGACAAGGATCAAAAAAAATAGCAATATTTCTGCCCGAGTTGGGATCTACAAATGTGGACTTAATGTTTTTCCAATCAAAATTACACCCTAATTCCTTTGCCAATGTAACATTGTTTGTAGCTCCATCAAAAGTTATGGAAGCTACATGAATGCCAGAGTCGTTAAGTAATGCTAGACATTGTAACACCAAATTTTTCTTTTGTGATTCTCTTAAGCTGTCGATTAAAAAGTATCCAAGTGGAAGTTTCCAGGATTGGTTAACACAAACCAACATAAAAACCAGAGCCTCTTTAGCTACAGGATTACAGTCAGTTTCAAGACTCGTACCAAAATCTACAAAGCCATAGTATTTTCTACCATCCCACTCCACATGCTGACGTATTGCCATTTAAACTGCATATGAGTTTTTGATCTGTGTTTTCAGATTTTGACTTTAATAAGTGAAAAACTTCTGATGTAAATCCAGCTTCCCCATTTATACTTTTATACCACCTGCTTATTGTTTTTGGGTGTGGAAGTGCTGAATTAAAAGTATTTCGTATAAAATTATATGCCTTCACAGAATAATAATAAAGTCAGAGAAAAAGCTTTCAGCTGATCGCCATATTTATGTTTTCTAGCTATTTGTCTTTGCAAAAATTCCTCGTTAGGTCCTACTTGCTTCAGAGTTTCCAAAGCTTCATCACTTACACTACCATTCAATAATTTTATCACATTAGCCAGAGTAGCCGCTCTCTTCTTATAATGTTGTACACTAGTTCTAAGCCTTTTAATGGTTTTCCGAGCCTTAACCAGTTGTTTCCGCAGTTTCATTTTTCGTGGTGTGTCAACCTATAAATAAAAATAATAAAAACACTTACTTATGTTTCATTAGGTACCTACATTATAAAAAAATTGCGAGTGCAAAAAAGCACCTGTACCTAGTTCTCTTACATGCTAATTAAAATATCGTCAGTCTTATCTCACACAGTAACATTCAGTTAACATATATAATTTTTAAAATTTATGGAATTTTAAATGTTTTATTGGTATTATACCTATAAGATATATTCAAATTATAGAAAAAAAACATGAAATATTTAAAATCAAATTATTTATTTCATTTATCTTACCAATGTATCCTTTGAAATAGGAGATGATGGAGGTGTTTTTGTTTCAAAAAACCCAATACTACTAAAAGATCTTGCTGGTAGGTCTGGATAATTTTTTTCTGTATAAAATCCTGTACTAGTTGATGGACGAGAATCATAATTCACTACACAGACATCGGTAGTACTTGCTGATGGTTCGGATGAAAAAAATACATCAGGGATACTTTGTTCGCTTGAACAAGTCTCATTTGACGTCTCCCCTCTTACCTAGATATAAGTGATTTAAATTATTAGTAAAAACTCGATTTTTATGATAATAACGCAAATCGTTTGTAATACACTATAAATTTTGGTAAGTACTCACCAATACTGGTACGGCATCATGCTTTAAATGTAGTGAAAAGGGCGACTTTAGCAAATTGTATGATTCTTCATCAAAATGTAAATGGCACACATTAGAGTATGTGAGGACTTCTTCTGTCCTTAAATTTAAGGCACTTCTCCAAGAGTTTCGTTTTCCATCGTCTTTAGGAAAACTGAAAATAACATAATATAGGAACAAAAGGAGATAATAAACATTTTAATTTACTTTTTATTTTACAAAAAATGATCAAATGGTACGAAATTTAAATTCAAATAATATTTAAATCTACATACCTAATATATCCTACATGTAACTAATAAATATATTAAATATTAGTAAAACATATTCATTTTATTAGTTCTATAAAGAAACTTATATTAAATACGACCCTGCTTATCATTTTGTAAACAAATATGGCTTCCAAAATAAGTCGAAAATATTAATAACTTACCGAAATAAATGTACTTTTCCTTTATCTTTTTTCACATTTGCACTTTTATAATAAAAACAATTCTTTACAATACACCTTGGCATTTTTGAAGTCCTTTAGAAACACTACAAAAGCAAAAATTACAAAATAGAAGTTAAACGTCGTTCAAACACATTCAACTCAAACTTCAAAAAAATCCTTGCTCAAACGTAACGTAAACTGGCCACGTGACGAGACAGCGCGACGGTGTGCCTGGTGGGGGAACGGGCTCGTATTTTAATTGGTGGGTGAGAGGAGTGGGAAATTGGCAGGGTGCGCAGTTGTATTTAATCTATCTACCCTCTTTTGTAAATCTATGCGCTAGACCAAATTCGTACCTATTACGGTTTCCCAGGTGTCAATCGTAAGGGCAGTTCCGTGGAAAACCCTGTATATCCTCAATTGCGATAACATATTATGCGTAGTTATAAATCTTGACATAGTATGACACCAATTCTGGATTTACATCATTCCTTTGTTTCCCTCTGGTGTTTGTTGCCTTTAACATTATCTGATTGACTCTATGGTGTTTTCGCAATTTCTCTAAGTAGAACAAATTACTTTTTTTTTTCAATATAATATGGTAATTATTAGTGAATTTTGTGATGGGATACTGAGTTTGTTTTTTTGTATGCCAGAATGTGGTATGTACAAAGAAAAAATGTAATATAGATATGGTATTTATTAAAAATATCATATTCGGCTAGATCACGTCGCCTGATCCCGGCATCTTATCGCAGATGCCGGGATCAGATAGTAGATAGTACATAAGAAAAATATATATACATTTATTTGGTTGTGTTCTACCTAACATTCAGTTTATTATTTTATTATAACAACTCACATTCGTTATTGTGTCAGGGATCATATTTTTTGCATTACTCATTACGTAAATGTCACTAGGTCTTACAGTTATGCACCGAATTTTGTTGGTTGTAATTCACATGCTTAATTCAAGGTTTCTAAATGCAAATTCAAAAATGTAAACTGCATGAGAAATGTAATTACATTATTATTCTTCTTAATGGATATGCCTTTCAACATTTGTACATTCTGTATCGCATATGAGTTTTGCTTTTTATGATTATAATAACTTAATTTAAGTCATGTGTATATAAAATAAAAATACCATCGCGATAGTTCGTCTAAGAAATTCAGAACTAATGAAAGTTTGCTCCATATACTTATTGACCGTTTTATTTACCTATCAACATTTGCATTCTTCTGTAGAAATGTACAGGGTGGTTAAAGAATATTTTAAGTTTCGCTTAAAATTTGATCATAAGTTTTATCTTGGGTTACCTTCAATATTTTAAAATTTTTTCACAATTTTTGTAGTTCTAGTATTTTTTTTTTTTAAATAATATTTATTTTTGGCATTCTTATGGGCATAATATTGGATAAATACTTCACAGAGTGTAGAAGAAAGATATATTATATCATATTCTTGATACTTTTTTTTATAACATGGAAAATGCAATGGCAAATACAACTTGATTTTGCAATAAATCAAGATGCATCGGAACTAGTTGCTATGTTATTTTTAATCTTCTTAAATGACATCTTGTTCCTCCAGCAGGTCTCTACTCTATGCAGATGAGCTTAACTGTACAGGGTCATTGGTTATATTTTAGCCACCTACCCACAGGTTCTCCCTTTAATAAAAAGTTAAATACAAAAGTAGGCCTAGAAAAGGCCTACTTTTGGCCTTTGAGTATGGCAATAGAAAACCTCAAACTATGTAAAGCTACTGTTTTTGAGCTACCCACGAGAGAGAAAGAACCCCAAGAGAAGGGTAAGAATGGACCTTTTCCACATCTTTTTTTTACTCGCTTATTATAAAATATATACTTAGTTATGCCTAAAAAGTATTTTTTTAAATTTTTTTCTTCGCCAGATATATTTTGAAAAAATTGTTAAAATTACCATATATTTCAAATAACGCGCCATTGACGTCATACTCCAGTTCGTTGTTGTCTGTTGGCTGCCCTGCATTTTGTGTTCTGTCAAGTGACGTGTGCTTAACCTAACATCAGAGTAATAAATAAAGGGGAGACCGTTATTTACATTCTAAAGTGAAGCCTTCATGTAAATGTATTTACAAACATCGGGTCCCTGAAACGTCCTTGACATTGATGCCGAAGTTACATTTTTATATTTATAGCTAGGTACAGCCGTCATTTTCATTGATTAACTTGAAAAGATCTACCACATTCTTGACCTTAATCAATTTTAAAATTAGTTATATTGTAATATGTTTAAGGCTACGACACTATTTTTTTGTGACTTATGTTATAATTATAGGCTGTCCATATCTATCAATACATTATTGAAATTTCTAGCGATATTAAGCGCCGGAAGTGGCAACATTGCCTAGTATTAACCTAATATAGCAAGTGACGCCTTTATTTTGAAATCAAAATTGATCAAGCCGAGTGTTTTATGTGTTCTTAAACTGTGTTTTTGAACTTAACTTTTAATAAAATAAGTGCTATTTCTTTTCACAAGTAAGTTTGACATTGTTTCCATGGGTGTTCTTACAGCAAGGGTGTAACGTGTCGTATTTGTTAAATTGTTATGTTTATCTGAATACTAGTACTAGTTTTGTGTTTATAGAATATCCCCAAGATCCTGAGATAAGAGCAGTGTGGCTAAAATTTGAATGTGACACTAATTTATCAAAATATAATATGTATATTGTAAGCATTTCCGTGATACAGCTGGATACGCCACTGTATCAGGGACCATTTGTTTATCAACATTCAGAAGGTTGAGGTTACATGTTTACATTGTGCTTTGAAATAGGGAATGCGGTCTCCCCTTTATTTATTACTCTGATAACCTAACTTTCGTTTTGTGTTTTGATTAACTTGATTTAAAATGAATAAAATTAAAGAGGGATATCTTAAGGCTGATTCAGACAATCTTTCAAGAGTTGACAGTGAAATCGTTAACGATTTCCACGTCACTAATATGAACTTTCTTAAGTGCTGAAGTGCGCAATGTTAAGACAAGAAGGTTAGGTTTTATAACCTAAGTTATCAAATAATCATTTAGTTGATTCTTGCATAGATTGTGCAGTGTTGTCACCTTTAGCGAAAAATACCTAAAAATCATTTTGCTCAAGGGATAAATTGTAAAATAACCATGTTGATTTGCTTTAGTAATAATTTATGGAGAATATTTCACCTAAAAATACATATTTTCATTTCAAAATTACCAGAATGTAAATTTAATTGTTGCCAAGAAAAAAGTAAAATTATATATGACAGCGTGGAGCCGTTCTTTAACTTGTCTACATTTTATTGGCTACGGGAGTGTGATGTCAGCGAACCGCGCAGTTTGAAATGATTCATGAACACCGGTTACTTTGTACTTGGATTACTTCGCTTAATTACAATTCTTTAATAAATTGGGTTGATTCTACCTTTACTTATGTATCAGTATAACGTTTGATATTAATAAAATAGTAAAATTCAATTCAGTGGAAAAGACCTATTATAATAGGAAGTGTAAAAAATTGGCAACTTCTACCAAATAATTCTGACATATTCTTAATCGTCAATAAATTCCGCAGGCTTTCCCAATCTAACCTGTTTGTATCTCTTACCGTTTCCGCAAAATGTAGGCATTTCTAAAAACTGCCCTTACCCCATCTAGATGTTATTTGGTTCCTTAACCTTTGCACATCATTCACGTATTGCTGATGACTCGACAAATATACGTCAGAATTACGTCAAGGCCAACTTACTTCTAATCCATCGTGAATAATGTATACCCTAAAAATCGATCCTCGTGCGTGCCGCGTCGCCCAGTCCAAAATGAAACTATTCTCCCTCTAGGTTTCTACTTCTAATTATAAAAAGTAATAATGACGTCTATAGGCATGTAGCCTAAAAATAAAACGGGAGTCTATTTTATTTCATTTCATAACATTTCGACTTGTATTTACGCGTTCCGACGGATGATGTCACGATATGTCGATCAGGAGATAGCTTTCACGGTTGCGGTTTTCAGTGTTTCAGTGGGGAATCGAGGTAGTCCTCGATTTACGTCATTTATTTATTTTCCGTGAACAGTTTATTGCGAGTAATGGAGATGGTGGTTGCGGCCGATTTTTCCGAGTTGGACGAGCCTCTGTGAGTAGCTTTTATATACAGGGTGTTTATCAATTTCCACGCTAAGCGTTGGAAATGTTTAAAACTTTGTTGTTGGAATTTAAAATGTGTAAAGCGGCATTTCAAAATTGCTTGACAAGCTGTCGACTTTATGTCTACATGCGTAGTATAAAAATTTATTTCAATTAACGATTAATTTACATTCTGTGTTGTACAACATAAGCTGCCGTGCACATTTGATCGTGTTTTATTTTCGTTACTAAAAATCAACCATAATAAATTAGTTGGGGTCTGGAATCCTTGAATTTTATACCCGTAACGTACACACCATTACTAAATTTAAACATACTCTATTTATTACGAGACGTATAGCGTTAAATCGTAAATATTTGTCTAGTCATTTTGACGTGACGATTTTCCAGTAGAAATATGAAATATGAAGCCGGCATCTGCAATACTTTCCACAATAATTATTTCACTATTCAGGACAGTTTGAATATATTTTTCTGTACTACAGAACAATTATAGAATTATTTCAAACCGGCAAATGAAACTTTGTTTTTCTACGGGCGTGTGGAAAGTTACAATTTTCTGCACGCATTTGAGTGTAGAAAATTGCACTTTTCCGCACTAGTGCGGAAAATAAATACCTATGTATTACTTGCAATGTGATCATAATATTATCTTAATTCCAAAAAATCATGTTGTCACTGTTCAGATTTTGACATAAAGAAAAAGGAATGCTTGACACTTCTAATTATTAGACAGCATTGTGTGCTGTTCAATTAAAATATTTATTTTTCTTATGTCAATTTTCTGCACGCCCGTAGAAAAAACGTTGTTCCTAACACATGTGGAAGGTGTCTTTTCCGCACTCACTACTTGTCCGAACTCCGCTTCGCATCGTTCGGACAACTGCAGTCGCTTGCGGAAAAGTATCACCTTCCACACTTGTTAGGAAAATAACTATATCTGCCCTGTTTCTTCTTTGTTTTTGTTTTCGAATATCTGTGCAAATTGTATATGTTGTCGGTTTTAGAAGTAGCGTAGTGTCCAGTTTTCGTTGACTTTGCTTATATCTCGCTTATTAATAAAGATACAGGGTTGCGGTTTTCGAGACACTCTTGGTTGAGAAACGACAGATGCCACAAACAGAATTTCTACAGTCCTATTAGTTTCTGAATAACAGTTATAATCTCATCTCAGTTACGTGATATAACGTATTGGGAAAACAAAAACGGGTCTGTGTATAGTTTTTTGCGTAGAATCGTTGAGTGAGCAAATCACTCAACGGTAGAATCCAGTGCATACTTAATTTTTTTATTGAAATGTCAGTTTCCCAGATATAGGGTAAACCTCCGATCAAATAATATTTGGTCGGATGGGTAAACTTATATTTTTTTTAAACGGCACACCCTGTATATTTTCCGGCAGTTGAATTGCGGCGGCCGCTTTAATATTTTAAAAATATATTTATGCAGTTTTAAAAAACAGTTTTTATAGAAAACAAGCTATTAACTTTGTATAAAATGGATGCAACTACGAAAACTATGAAAAATACGATATGCTGAAGTGTTTTATTAAATGCAATGAAAACTTCCATGAGGCTTCCGAATTCGCTTTCCGAATATTCGTTTTATAGTGTTATGGTGATTGTTGTTCAGCAAACTATATTTTATTATACTCCAGAACGAAGCAAACTATATTTTATTATAATCCAGAACGAAGACACTATTTTTGCCAATGAAACTCCATTCGATAAATTACTGATTTAATATACCAAAATCAAATATATATTTCACAAAGAAAATCGTGAAAATGATGTGAAATTACTGTTCTGGAAAGTGTAGAAATAGCAGCAACAAGTTTTTGCAAAAAAAAAATTAAATATATGAGCACAAACCATATTAACGAAATATAAATTTAAACGAAAAGAATAAAAAGCCTGCTCGCATGGATTAACATCAGTTGATGTTCCTATCCCACTAACTAATAAGGTTTTCCAGGTTTACCTCATTCCGGCACTGAATGGTGATTAGGGCGTACCAACATAAGTTTTTCCTGATTATGATGATGATGATAATAATAATAATACGCCGCTCCCTCTTCCACACAAGCCTCAGGCTTTCGGACTAATCCTTGTGATTAGAATAAGGGGTAGAGATATTATCATTATTATGAAATAGAATAGACCCGTGTAGGTTATGTGTCGAATATTTTTATTCACTTCTTGGGGGTGTCGGTTCAAATTGTATATTTAACTTGATGGATCAGAGGCTTTTTAATGCTCGCAAACGCTAATGCGGTTTGATAAATTAGTGGTAGGGCAGGAGGACTACAATCTAATATTTCCTTGGGGTATTTTTAGGCTTTCATGTAATCGAATATTCCAATCTAGTTCGTGGTACAGATTTTGCAGGCATATTATAGCCAACTTTAAAGTTAAGGGCACCATCCAAGGTCAAAGTTATCTCTTGTAGTAAACAAAACATATTCCTTTCTGTTCATGGTGCGTGAAGGTTGTGTGTTAAGTGCTGTGTTGAGGATTTACAGGTTTACCAAGCGATTCTTTTTTTTTTTACCGTTTTTAGGGGTTGTTCTAAGGTATGGTACTGTCGTAGTTCCTACCTTACTGTTATTGGGAGGACGTTTTGATTTGTGAATTACTTTGTTAGCATCACAGTTGGCATACTACGTTTATACGAATACTGCCGCCAGTGGCGGATCACTTTTACCTGCTACCATGTCAACTTGTTCATCCTGTACTAGAACCAAGAACGAGGGTCTTGTTGGTTGTGAGGGATCATGTCACAAATGGTTCCATTATTCTTGTGCTGGCCTTTGCAACGCTGAATTTGGTATGCTCTCGAAATCTAAGAGTTTGTTTTATCTTTGTGAGGAATGTCAGCGGCGTTGTGATATTGTTGATAAGCCCCAAGCTGAATGTTACTCGAAAAACCTCACTGATATCAATGATAATATATCCAAAATAACCTCTGAGATACATAACCGCCTTGATGTTTCACTTGCTGGCTTCTCATCTGAAATTGAGAACTTCAAATCTGCGATGCTCAAATTAGTTAGAACTGAGTTCAATACTATTATTCAGACTGCCTTAGAGAAGCTTATTACTCCTAAATTGGATGAGCTAAAGCCAAACGTCTTTGGCGTGTCTACTTCTGCCGTGTCTAGTTCTGGTCAAATGAAGTCATATGCCTCGGTAGTAACTCCGCCAACCCCTTCTATCTTCATAAAACCTGTGAATAAACAATCTGTATCGGCAACTAAATCAGATATGTTAGAGAATATTAACCCGATTAACTCTAATATAAACCTCAGCAAAGTTAGGAGTGCCAAGGATGGAGGTCTAGTTATTTCGTGTAATAGCTCTGAAGATTCCATGAAGTTTAAAGAGTTAGCGGCTCAGAAGCTCTCTAATAAATATGTAGTAGAAGAGTTAGCCACCCTACATCCTAGAGTAAGAGTTGTTGGTATAACTGAAGAGCTGGACAGTGAGACTATTCTTAAATTTTTGACTATGCAAAATAAACATGTAATTACTGCAAATAGTATATGTAAAGTTGTATCTATTAGTAGATTAAGGAAACATAGTGGAATTTTCCAGGCTGTTCTACAAGTTGACAGAGTTACGTACGTCCAAATTTTAGAGCAAAGCAAATTATTTGTAGGCTATGACTATTGCAATGTTTTTGATGCCATTGAGATGAGAAGATGCTTCAAATGTAACGGTTTTAACCATTTGTCTAACAAGTGTACTCTCCAGAATGATATCTGCCCCCGTTGTTCACAATGCCATAAAGTATCAGATTGTAAATCTCAAGATCTATGTTGTATTAACTGTGTGAATTATAACAAGGGACATAAAGATGCTGTAGTTGATATTAAACATGCAGTGTGGGAGAAAACGTGCCATGTCTATAAACTAAATTTGTGCAAATTTAGGAATAATATTTTAGGTACGCAATAGCAATCATCCTCCGTCTATGATATTCCTACAAAAAAAGACATAAATACTAAGCCGCTGTTATCAGATTGTACTCTTCAACCTATATCTTTTTATTTTCAGAATGTACGCGGCCTAGGCACAAAAACCAAAGTTTTGTATACTAATAGTGTCATTGACATGTGGGACTGTATTGCCTTAGTGGAAACATGGGCTCATTCAGGAATATCTGATACGGAGTTATTGGACATAAATTTATACGATGTATTTCGCGTAGACAGAAATTTTGAAGCAACTAATAAAACTCGCGGAGGCGGTGTCCTGCTTGCTACTAATAAGAAACTTAATGCCTGTCTATTTGATATCCACACAGTGTGCCCGAACTTAAATAGCGTCAGTCTTATAGATGTTGTAGCTGTAACAATTCAATTTCCTGATAAATCTCTTTTAGTTTTGAATTTATACGTTCCTCCAAACGCTACTAATGAAGACTATGAGGTTCTATTTGACAGTATTGAGTCAATGTATGAACTGTATGGTAACTATATTATTATCCTGGGCGATTTTAATATAACCGAGTACTTCTCTGGTGCGCCTACCCGCAATAATAATAATTTGCAATATTTTATGCAATTTTATGACTTAGTTCAGTATAATAGGGTTGTGAATGCCAATAATAGAATACTGGATTTAGTATTGGCAAATGTTACGTGTGATGTTCATAAGTCAACTTCAGTCCTTATACCTGAAGATATACATCACCCTGCGCTTTCTATAAACTTGTCAGTACCACGTTCAAAAATAAACAGCTTTCCTATTAACACTGAACCTACTTTCAATTTTAGGAAAGCAAACTTTCAAGAGTTGTATAGAGCATTAGCTTCGCTTGATTGGACCTTTTCGTCGGACGAGCTTGATTTGGCTATTACCGAATTCTATGACAAAATATATGCCGTTTTTACTAGGTATATCCCTATGAAGGTACCGTCTCGCAAACACTACCCGCCGTGGTTCAATTTAGATATCATTAAGCTCCTAAATAGCAAATCTCGATCCTGGAAGAAATATAAGAAGTCTAAATGTCAGGCCGAGTTTAACAATTTTAAACGTCTCAGAGCTCAACTTAAACAGACATCTAATGAAGCCTATAATAAATATATTTCTGATGCCGAAAATTCTATAAAAAATGATCCTAACAAATTTTGGACTTACATTCATTCTAAACAGAATTCTTGCTCTATGCCTAACTCTATGAACTATAACAAAAATCTTATTGAAAATCCGCAAGACATCGTCAACCATTTTGCTTCATTCTTTTCAGCCGCTTTTATTAAATCTAATGAATTCAAACCGAAAAACAGTTGTTGTAGCAATAATCTTTCCATCAAGGAATTTAGTGTAACTGAGGTATTCGATGCTATTAAAAAATTAAAGCCTAAATTGACCGCTGGACCAGATTCCATTCCCGCTTTTATAATTAGAGACTGCGCCGCCATTTTCTGCAATCCTTTGTGTACCATTTTTAATATTGTCCTCAAAACGGAAACTTTTCCTGATATCTGGAAACAATCGCGGATATGTCCAGTGTTTAAAAAAGGTTGCAAACATGACATTGAGAATTACCGCCCGATTGCAATATTATGTAATTTCTCAAAAGTACTTGAATCCTTGATACATAATTATGTTTCCTTCCACACTAAAGCTATGGTCGTATCTGAGCAGCACGGATTTATGCAAGGGAGGTCCACGGTATCGAACCTTCTGACGATTACACAGGATATAGCTGAAGCTTTAGATCGGAGAAGTCAGGTGGATGTTATCTACACTGACTTTTCCAAAGCATTCGATAGGTTAGACCATGGTATTCTACTGAATAAATTAGAGACATTCGGAATTAGTGTTGCCCTACTGAATTTATTTAATTCATATTTATCTTATCGGTCCCAATTCGTGAAATACCGTGGTTTTAAATCTGCAGATTTTTCTCAATCATCGGGTGTTCCACAAGGATCGATACTTGGACCACTATTTTTTGTGCTTTTCGTAAACGATATTGTAAATGACCTCAATGTACACTACTTAATCTATGCTGATGACATTAAACTTTACTGGTGCATAAAATCTGAAGATGACTGTATCAGGCTCCAATATAATCTTGATATACTTAATACGTGGTGTGTTGATAATAGTTTACCGCTAAACCCCTCTAAGTGCAGTGCCATGTCCTTTTCGCGTAAAGTTAATCCTACAATCTTTGATTACTCTATACATTGTATTAGCTTAGAGAGACCAGAATTTGTTAAAGATTTAGGTGTAATCTTCGATCAGCGACTAACTTTCGGTAAACACGTTCAGGAATGTTTGTCTGGTGCCTACAAAAATTTGGGTTTTATATTGCGAAACAGCAAGGACTTTAAGGAATTACATACACTGCGTACATTGTTTATAACTTTTGTTAGGCCCAAGTTAGAATACGCATCCTTAGTTTGGAGTCCCTGTTATTTTGTGCACATAACAGCTCTTGAGAGAGTACAACGGCGGTTTTTTAAATCTGCAACCTACATCCTGGAGGGTACCTATCCAACTAGGGGAACTCCGCAGGAGTTGTTCCTAAATAGATTCCAGATGAGTAGCTTGGTAAAGAGACGACAAATGTTTTCAACCATTTTCTTATACAAGATTATCAATAACCGAATAAACTGTCCCAATATTTTATCTCGTATTCCCCTTCATGCTCCAAGAATAAATGCAAGGACAAATAATAATGTTTTCGTGGTTTCCACAGCGCGTACCAACATATTAAGCTCTTCTCCTCTGCATCAAATGATTGCCAATTACAGCGATCTAGAGAACAGGCTGGATATATTCAACTGTAAAATATCTGATATAAAAAATATGTTCTGATAACTCTCTAAACTTAAGGTTTTATTATTTCAGTGTTTTTATCTTTTTTCTTTTATTATCTGTTTTGTATAGCTGAGTGTTTCTCTTACCCCAACCTTAATCTTATTAGTTTGTCAATGTTATTGAGTATTTTAACTGTTATTTTTGTGATTGTACTACTATTACTATTGTACTAGTTCTGAAATGTTATTTTTTTTTTAAATTGTATGGAGCTGATATTTATCCTGTTACTGGGTTCTTCCCGTTGGATGAATTTAAAATAAAATAAAATAAAAAATAAAAATAAAATAAAATAAAACATGTACAAATAATTTAAGTACACTATCGGAGAAAATCAGTAAAAAGTTACCCTCGTTTTTATAAACGGCTGTCTTCAAGTACAGAAATATTATTGTAAAGAGATAATTCTTTCTGCCTAATCTATGAAAAATAATTAGTAGGTACATATAGTTCAGCCAATATACGAGAAAGAAAGATATATACAAGAAAATTATAACTTCTCTTATTTTATAAAATGTTTTTGTAACTGGTGAATGTTCAACAGATCCAAGTTCCAATTTCAACTTGTAACAGTTTACGGTTTTATGTACCTAAAAATTTTTATGCAATGCCGACTGTTTTGACCTTGAAACGAGCCCTTAATCAATTTGGCGCAGTTATAGAAAGAATTGTAAAAGCGTAATGGTGTCAAGTATGATTCGAAATGAAAGTAATAGAGAATGTTCAAAATGGATTAAATTTGCCTGTTATATTTACGTTTTCCATCATTTTGCGTGTTATTTACTATTGGTGCGTTTGTGAACCTGCAGTTCAATCTGTAATAGATACATAAATATCATAAACAGATTAATAATAATAATAATAATAATAATAATAATAATAATAGTTTATTTACGAATATAAATATAACAAGCAACAATGATCAAACTATAAATAAACTAAAGTGTAAAATTCGACGAATACCCACAGGAATACCATAGTTTGGACAAATGTTTTGATATGTGATTTGGAGTTAATAGATTTACCATTTACCTATACATAATTTAAAATGATTTACGTGGAACTAACTCATGGTTCTTTCTACCAGTCTAAATAATAGTTCTTCGTGAAAATTTGTACACAGGGGTTTTAAGAATGCTGCTTTAAATGAAAATATTTATTTCAGGTTCTATCGAAAACTTATTATCATTAACTTCCTTATTTCAAGTAATACACGTTGTATGCAAGGGCAGGGTGTGTCATATATAAGTAATCTGAACCCTGAAAGACTACTTTGCTTGATGAACTGCTTGAAAATGAAAGCTTTCTCAAGTAATTTCGTATTATATACTTATTTTCCTCAAATAAATACGCTTCACATTTTCGGTTATTCTTTGGGTTTTTAAATGATTAGTTAGAATAAAAAATGAATACAAAAACTACGTGTTAAAAGATGTAAAATAAAAATAAACTGAAAACTTCAACACAACAGATATAAAACATTGAAAGACGAGATTAAAGATATACCTAGTTAAAAACTAATATCAGTGTGCCACACATAAGCCGTATCGTTTGTTATTTTCTAATAGCGGATGTTAATTACAGTTAGTCATGTACTTTTTCGTTAATAATGTCACACATTAGTCACGTGTGTGAAAATATTCAGCGGCCCAACTAGGTATATCTTTAAATTCGTCTTTTGTATGTAAAGACGTAAAAATAAAAATAAACTGAAAACTTCAACACAACAGATATAAAACATATTATGTTTTATATCTGTTGTGTTGAAGTTTTCAGTTTATTTTTATTTTACATCTTCCCAACTATGCTTCAATATACTCGTAGGTATACGAAATAACAAAAAAATACAAGATATACACTCAGTAAATAGTTTCTTATCTCATTCGCTCTAGTAAAAAATATATCAATACGTGATTCAATGTACGCAAAACGTACTAGTCATGGAGAACATTTATACAAATTGGAGCGATAATTTTTTATATCAAATTGGTGGTACTCACGAGTATTGACACTTGTGACTCGAATGTTTAACATGGATAAAATATCTTCACAAATTATTTTGTTAGGAGGACTCTCTTCTTGTTGAGGACTTTCAACAAGAAAAGTACTGACTGCATCGCGCGTCTTGTGCCAAACTGGACGTATTAAAACGTTCATAAAATATCTTCTGTGTCGTGCCTTTACTTTAGGCGGACAAAAATGTCCCAAGGTGTAAACAGCAGTTTTAAAAAACCGTCGCTAAATTAATGAGAAATGAACGTTACATAATGCACGACAGATACGAGCTTGCATGGATCTAAACACTGACAGAATTTTTAAAATCTCTCATATTTCGAACAATGAAACTCAGACTTTTATATGCACCCGCTGTAATACACTCGACAGTATAGCGAAAGGGTGCTTAGTCAAAAGCATTGTCTCTGCAAGAATACATCATATTTGTGTACCTTAGAAACGACATGATTATCATTTAATCCCAACACAACATAACCTGAAATTTACATATCTCATATAGTGTTCGGCCAAAATTATAGTGTTATTACTATTCACCGTATATCTTATCCTTTATCTCTCCGTCAATAATCTTTAAACGAGAAAAAAAGAGAAAAAGCTAGGGACAGTGATCTTGGCTATAATTTCAAGGACTCTATATGAGGTTTTATTTGATACCTAAGTGAAAATAGCAGCCTTAAAATTCCGGAAACTCTCGAACGTTCATGGACGTGGGAGAAATAGTAAAATAATGTATATGTTAAAGAAATTATACACTAAGGAATATGTGTGACATCTTCAAAATTAAAAGTAAGATGTAACGATTTAAAACGCCATTCTGAGTAAAAAATCATCCCTACGCCTATGGGATTACAGTATAAAGAAATTATGAACGCGTATTTCAACAACTCTACCTAAAAAATTTAATGGGAGGTGTAACAAATCGAGGAGCAAAAAATCATCTCTGTGGCTAGGGGATGAGAGTATAAAAAACCAATTAACGCATTTTTTTTCATTTCCGCTAGAATCTCCGAAAGAAATCATGTGCCTGCTTCAAAATTTAACAGGAGTAGCAACCCGAGGAGCATCTCTCAGCAAAAAATCGTCCCTGCATGGACGTGCCCTCTGTCACCCATGCACCGTTTATATAGGGCTTAATTACGGCCTATAATTAGGGTTGTCACAGAGAGCCGCGATGTAATGGCGTGTAAAGCGGGTCAACACGGACATGCGCGAGCCGCGGCCTCAAAATGTTTTTCACGTTAGTCTAGTGTTGCCTATGTTGTAGTGCTGATGAGTTTTTAATACCTGCATGGGCGTGCCCTCTGTCACCCATGCACCGTTTATATAGGGCTTAATTACGGTCTATAATTAGAATTGTCACAGATTGAACCGCGATGCAATGGCGTGTAAAGAGGGTCAACACGGACATGCGCTAGCCGCGGTCCCAGAATGCTTTTCACGTTAGTACTGTTGCCTATGTTGTAGTGCGGCTGAGTTTTATATATACATATTGTTGTAAATTATTGTACTACTTTATTGCTTCTGTTCCTACGTAATTTATTTTATTACGCTTATGATGCGTACGCCCATGTCCCGCGGCGCAGTTGTAACAACCCTACTTACAATAACGAAACCGATTAGAATTATTGAACGTACGATCAAAGTTTACAGAATTTAATTCTGTAAATTTTGGTTTGTTTTATAAACCATCCTAATGACAGCTTTCCGTTGCAGATACGAGCGGCTGCTGAGGCGGGCCAAAACCGAGGACCTGACGGAAGTGTCCGGCATTGGGTGCCTATACCAGAGCGGGGTCGACAGGCTGGGTAGGCCGGTCGTCGTCTTCGTCGGCAAATGGTTCCCCTTTAATAAAATCAATTTGGATAAGGTAAGTCGTCTGTCCTCGGCTTATTTTGTCGGGATGGGGCTTGAACCCCTTTATTATATCTATAAGTATAAGTACAGAATAATATTCTCTGTTCTGTCATCTGATATATCATTATAAGTTGTAAAGAAAACATTAAATACAAAAGGTTTGGTTGTTTTTCTACATGAATTTTTCATTTTTATTGTCGTAATTGTCGTAAATTGTCGAATAATACCGGGATATCAAAAATTATCTTGGTCAAGGGTGGTTGTGGAATGTAAAACGTGTGTCTTACTTTAAATTTTTTAATATGTTTTGTTGTGTCAGAATCTGTCAAGTCATTGTGGTGAAATTTTCTAATCCACTTTTTGAATCATGCCTCTTACCACACAGCATAAGATTTTCATGATTGAAGCCTATTTTCGAACGGGTGCGCTAGTTAATGGAAATTGGCAAAATACAGTCAACGTTTGTGTTTGGACAATTTTCGAGAGCACTTCCCAAACGTGGCAATATTACCGGACAATTTTTATGCGTGCCTTACAAATTGCGTTGAAGTGTTTCGCGAAACTGGTTGTGTGACTCATAAAAAAGGTGCCGGTAGACCAAGAGTTCGTACAGAAGAAGTTGTCAATGACGTTCGTCAACGTATGGAAGAGGAGCCTGCAAAACCTTTGAAACGTCTTTCTCAGGAAATTGAACTTTCTTATGGAACATGTCATAAGATTTTAAAGAAAGACATGAACATGCATCCATATAAGATGCAATCACATCAAGCTCTTCTGCCCGCAGACCACCCCAGACGCCTTGCTTACTGCCATTGGTTTGTCAATAATTTAATGAATGACGATCTTCTGGACTTCACTTTTTTTTCTGACGAAGCGTGGTTCCACCTTTCGGGATACATCAATTCTCAAAATATGCGAATGTGGAGCAATGATAACCCTCATGTTTTTACTGAATCGCCACTACATGCTCAAAAAATTGGTGTTTGCATGGCAGTTTCTCGCAGAAGAATAATTGGGCCAATTTTTTTCGATTTCACCGTCAACGCAGAAAGGTACAGACACAACTTTTTGGCTGAATTTGTGCAACAGTTAAACGATCATGAACTTCGGTACGGTTATTTCCAGCATGACGGTGCAACAGCACATACTACACGAGAAAATATTGCTTTCCTCCGCGAGTTTTTTGATGACCGGCTGATAAGTTGAGTTTCCTCCGAGATCACCTTGTTTGACAATTATGGACTATTTTATATTTCCTTACTTAAAAAACAAGATTTTCGCAACTTCGGTAAATAATTTGCAAGAACTGCAACAAAGAATTGTTCAGCAATGTGCAACCATAACGGCAGAAATGCTGCAAAACGCTTTTCACAGCATGAGGAGGCGCGTCAACTTGTGCATCGAACCAAACGGGGGACATTCCCAACAATTACTGTAATTTAGTTTTTCTTGTTACTAAAACCTTTATTTCATAATTTGTAGTTCATTATTGTTTTACAACTGAAATAAATAGGTATGAAATTTGTAGGTTATTGATGTCAGTGTGACAGTGACATAATTATTTCAAATTTCAAGTAAGACACACGTTTTACATTCCACAACCACCCTTGACCAAAATAATTTTTGATATCCCGGTATTTTCCAAAAATGATGTCCCACGATCAGTTCATTCAACACGCACCACATTTTACACAATTTTATGAAATTCAATGAAAATTTACATAAGAACTGTGTGCCTTCGGAGCAAATTGTGAATCTAAGAAAAAAAATTGAATTCCATGTGAATTTTTCCTATAAACAATGCAAAAAAGTCAATTAACAACAAAGAAGATTTCTTGTTTTGGACATAATTGCGTAATAGTTTCAGTAAGTTACTGCTAGATGGCACTGCTGTCAAAAAGTATCTAAATTATTTAGGGATATTTTGTGTTTCGTGAGTTACTGTAGAGGACAGAGCTTAACTATTTTAAGGACAGTAAAAACGTATTGGAAACTGGCCTAATTATTCATTGGCAATTTTAAATTTGGACACATTGACCGTTTCATATAAGGCTACTACTAAATTTGTGACATGCAACATAAAAATTCCTAAGTTCGAGTCAACCAGTACAGTTTTTGATCAAAATATTTTCCAATTTGTTTTGGCGATTGATTTTCAGTGCGACATCTATGTTTAGGTTGCTTAAGTTCACACTGAATATGTTTAATTCATCTTTTGACTGCTTTATCGACAAGAGAGTGCAAACGCTCCCTTAACCTATTTGCACAGTATATAAATACATATTTATACCGTGCTAGTAGTACTGCGGCTATTATCTTCAGCAGAAAAAACTTACGTATTTGAAAAACCTTTGATGTTACCACAAATAGTTATACTGCGTGATCAACGGCAGCCATAGTAAGATACATATCCAGGAAATACATATGTATAATTTCACACTACTAATAAATAGTCATTGTATTCATTTTAATTTGAAAAATAATAATTAATTATCATAGTAGTTAACAACTTTTTATAATACTCGAGAAAACAAGTCGCTAGTGAATCACCGGATTTTTCCAAGTCAAGAGATAATGCTAACCTAGTTCTTGTGTATTACCGTAGATATGCGCTTTTCAATTAAAATTTGTATGAATCGAGACTCAAGTGATTGTATGGTGTTCTGCATGAGTGACTTTATAAATATTCCATTGAATATCGGACGTTTTTTATTGTTGAATATAAATGTGGGAAGTATGGATGGACACAGTATAAATAATTAATATATTTATTTACTGTGCTATGGATAATGAGAAAATTGACAGAAAGTGGCTGGTTATCAAGTTCAGACAATGTATAAATATTAAATTGACCTCCTCCCACCCTATGTGTAATTCTTGATGATATTGGTACTGCTGAAGATATAATAATATATTTATTATATCTTCAGCAGTAGTTTTCAGTAGCTTCAGTGTAATAGTTTTTGTTTCAAGGGCAAATAATCAAAGACTGGCAAACTTTTTTCTATGGGGTTATTGTTTGAAATAAGTTTCACTTTGTATCTCGCTCAGTTTTTTTTTTCAAAGTAATTAACTAATTATTTGAAATTTCCCTTAATTCCGCGAAAATGTCTCCCTCAGTTGTGGTCTATTTTCAAATCATTCCGTTCCCACATTAATTTATTTATCCAGTTTAAAATTTGTAGTTTCTGGTAGGTAATTTGAAATTTCCTATTTTGTTCATTAATTTAATAAATTATTATTTATATTTCACTTAAATTCTTGTTAAATCCCATTTGTTTTAAATTTCTGTAAATTTTTCAAGTTTCACACTAAAACTTCTCCGGTGTTTATTCCAGGATATCTAAAAATAAAAGTTGCCTCTACGTATTTATCACTTTGATGTATAAACTCAAAGTGATAAATAATAAATAAATATATGATAAATCTTTCATAGGTTCCCGCGTAACAGGTAGCAATACAGAAATAGAAATTGGAGAATGGAAATGTCATATTCTAGAAATGCAAGTACCAAGCAGTTGCTAGTTCGTACATACGAGCATGCGCATTGAGCACACCATGTACATAAACGATAGCTTCTAAAATATGAAATCATACAAAAATATCACAAAAGCGTTTAAATACTTTGAAACACATCAACCATCAGCATACAATTATTGACAGTCTACTTCACAATTGCGCAAACTCCAAAGTACGAACTAGAAGCTACTAACATTAACAGAAAGTATAATAATATACTCGTATATTTCCATTCTCCAGTTTCTATCTCTGTGGGTAGAAATGATTGAGTGATCTAAATATTAAATTCAGTGGCTTCTCGTAGAAACTTGGCTTATCAGAATGAACAGAACACTAGTCAATTTTTTCTTCCTCTACAATACCCCTGATAGCAGATTCTGCCGTTCGCTTCAACTCCCAACAAAACTATGCGGATAAATTCATAAAGCCGAGCACAGAGCGGTATTGAATCGGACAAATGCCAACATTGTCGGGAGTTACAATGGCTATTGAGAGGGCTGTTACAATAGCTACACGCGCTGATAGCGGGAATCAAACGGGGAAGTTAACATTTGCGCGGAGATAGGGCCGTTCTTTCATCGGCCAGTTCGTCCGCCTCGATCAAAAGTTTCCAGGGCGAACCGTGGGAGGTACATCGAAAGTTGTTCTTGTTTTAATATTGTTAATGTTGCTCTCGCTCTATTGAAATTAGTTGGACTAGCGTCCATATGGATTTCGTAAAATATTGGAGTATTTATTATTTAGATTGCTTATCGAAATTTAACGGGGAACGAGAATTGTTTTAAATGGTCAACGAGCGTTTCAGATAGAAATCCATTCACGACTTCAGTGAAGTTAGCCGCCAAAGTTAGCTGCCAATATCTGATTCTGATTTTAAAAAAATGTTATAAACACGTGTATAGGTACGCACCATAGACTTAATAAGAGGAGACCTCACGGTTCATTCATAAATAACCTTTTGTTTTGTATCAATCATTGGCAATATGTATGACAAAGAATACCGAGAGAAAGAACGGCAAAATTCCGACTCCGTGCAACGTTGCAAAAGTTTTGGGAGAACTTGCTCCGACGCCAAAGGCGTACTGTTTTTGGAAGGGTTGGGTATGATAATAAAACATCAAAAAAGGAATTTAAAGAAAATCAGTACTATACATTGCAACAGCAAAAGCTTGTGAGATTAGAAATTAAATTAGTATCGGAGTTTTAATGTAGGGAATATGAATTGAAACTTGAACACTTAAAATTCTGAATTAAGTAAAGGTGGTACACCTACTACATTACAAAAACTTATATATACAGTAGTGTAAAAAAGTATTTTTCAGTTTTTCAAAGATACCCAAACTCTGTATACAGGGTTCAATTACATTTAAAAGTGAAATATAATTTAAAATAAGAAAGATGTACATGGTGTTAGTTTTTAATTCAACTTTTTGTTTCAAGTTATTTGACTTACTGTTTTCAAAATAACTCTTTAAAAGCCTGATAATGGTGATTTTCTCTTAGATTAGTATAAAGGATACCTTTAAAAATTACCTTGGTTACGCAACTGATTTTAATTTTTGTGTGCAAACGTTGCATGTTGGCTTCACACTTAAACATTATAGGTTTTTTAATTTGTTATGCAGCAAAGTGCTGAATGATGCCTTAGCTTCTTGCTTGGATTCTTGTTTTGATCGTATTTAAGTATGTGTGTAGATAACTCCAAAAACTAACACATTAGCCATATTTTAAAAAATAACAAAAGTAATTCCATAATAGAATATAGTATATATATACTATATTCCGTAAAATGATAAGGAAGCCAGAGCCAGCATGCCCCTGAAAATCCGTAAATATGGCATGACAAATATAGCGACCGAATAACCAAACAAAACTTGGCAAAATTTACCTGTGGAAAGACAGTTTTGAATATAAAGAATTCATTTTTCCATAAACTTGACACTGACGCACCATTTTCTGAAGAATAGTAATAAAATCCTTACGAAAAACACTGAAAAATTCACAAAAGCAAAATTCCGACTGCCAGCAACACCGCACAAAAGAAATACTATAAAATACTACGATTCACGTGCATCAATGGACATGCGGATTGGAGTAGGGAGCAATGATGCCTGTTCTTTCCATTTTTGCGTTATGAAGTTAGTTTTTGTCGCAACTTTTTTAACAAAATATGATTTATTTACTTAACTAGGAAACGGGAAAATATTTTTATGTAATATTTTAACCTTAACCCATAATCATGGTAGTTTAAATGTGAAAATATAAATTACACAATTGACAGTTTGGCAACAGTTTTTCGTACAATCATAAAGTAGACCTTGCAGTTGACCAGATAAAGAGTAAACAAGGGGATCTCTGATTGCTTTAAAATGTAAACAATTACATCTCCCTTGTCTTATAAATCTATGGTACCCACTCTCTGTTATTCCACATCACCATTATGATTTGTCCGACCCTAGGGTGGAAGTGACAGCATATTAAAACTTAGCCGTCAATTTACCGTGAAACGACCATTTCACCCGGACAAGAGAATACGTTAAACAACGCCTCCTTAACAGATTCCTATAATTAGATTCTGTTGTCCGGGTGAAATGGCCGTTTCACGGTAAATTGGCCGCTAAGTTTTAATACGCCGCCACTTCTACCCTAGGGTCGGACAAATCATATTGGTGGTGGAAATCAATTATTATGGAATAGCAGTGGGTACCTATACATACACGTGTTTAAACAATTTTTTTTAACCAGATATTGACCGCTAACTTTCGAAAAGGCTTACTGACAAAGGTAAGCCTTTGTAATCATTTGTACATTCGCAAATAATTTAGGAAGTCCCTTTTTCATTTTGTTGTAGTTCGCGTATCAAATTCATGTGCGAAAGAGTTCTTTTAAAAAACAGAAACACTATATTAATATAAGTAGAATTTGTATGGATGTATATGTTTAATAAATCAGAGTACCTAATGGGAGTCGTATGTTTCAAACGTACAAAAACTTCAAAACTATTAGCATCGAAGTATGTAAAACGTCTTAGCCGTCGATATAAATATCCGAAGAAGAAAAAGTACATTTTCTTGGTTAAAAAATCACACCTAAACAAATTTATTTTCTTTGTATGTACTTTGTACGGAGTTAAATATCAGACGAAATGTCAACTTAATGTCACTAACGGCAACACACTTTACAATCAATATTTTTAGCAGTTGTAACACGCAGAGTTTGAACAGTATTTTTTAGTCATAAGTGAACATCATAAGATTGATGTGCTAGAAAGAGAATATCGATTCGTTGCTAGGCACTGTCTTTCTCCAACACATTGGCTCTTATGACACACTTTTTTGGGTATTATTAGAGATAGATCCATAAAACCTTATATGACCGAATTCGTAAAAAATAGTTCTTTCCAAATATGTAAAACAGTACTAGGTGTTCCACTTAAAATATTAGAGTTTATATCAACGTAGCTTCATTGAAACGCCGTGTAAAAAATTTATATATGTAAAACAAGTGTAAAAGAAACTTCACCATTTTCAAAATAATGAATTTATGTAGAACTTTATGAACTCACTGTATATATTTATTAGGAGATGGAGATACTAACAGAGTTATAAAAATTTGTTACTGTTTTACATATCAAAGGAACAAAATATATTTTTAATTAATGTTTATTACTCACTTGGTTTCTATTATTACACAGGTCGTTTATTATATTTTAATCAATAATACCTGTGAAAACACCAGTAAGTTATTCCAAAGTTGTTGGTTTTGTTGAAACATTGGTTACTCTTAGTGTGGAAATAACCTCATCCATAATATAATAATATGTAGGTAGTTATATTTTTCACCATTCATTATTTTGGAAAAGAAGACAGTTTACAAGAATTCACTCTGGTTTGTTATTTATATATTTGAATTAGTGGTGAATTCTTTTTATAAACTATTGCAGTAGATTCCTATGTGACACTGCCATAGCATTCAAAAACCTCAAATAATGTTTTTGTTGCAGGCATTGTTGTACCTAATCACCTTGTTGGACCCCATAGTCAAAGGAGACTATGTCATCGCTTACTTCCACACCCTGACGTCGAGTAATAACTATCCCTCATTCTCCTGGTTGAAGGAAGTCTACAATGTGCTGCCTTACAAGTATAAGAAGAACCTGAAGGCCTTCTACGTAGTTCACCCTACATTTTGGACAAAGGTAAAGACGACCAATTACTATCCTATTAAATGTGGAAATAGTTGCATCTAATAACAGGATGTGCCAGCGGGAACTCCATTATGAAATTTGTTTAGAATTATGCGTAGAATCTAAAATTGAAATAATATATAGGGTGTCCTATTCAAAAGGAGCAATGACATCTACTTCCGGTCAAAATTTCAGGTTTCCCCTAATGGGGTATTTTCCTTCAATGAAAATGAAAGTGGAAACCTGTATTTTTATAAAATATATTTTTTTTATATTTACTAGGATAAAAATTATTAAGATTGAATCGGTAGAAAATTTTTAATTTAATTTTGAAATTTTATTCTATATTCGTGACGTCACTAAGCGAAAACTAGGGAATAAGTATCTATAAAGAGGCCACACTGATAATATGTGGCTAGTTTCAGTTTGTAACGACGAAAACGACATTTCGATAATTGACATTTGAAATTTCTTGTTTGTGTTAGGCTTGACAACTTGACGTGTTGTATTGTTGTTTTCTTGTGAAGTAAACTTTTATAAAACATGGAGCAAGGTTTTGTAGAGAATAAGTCCGACAATTTACCGGTTATAGATCCTTTTATGATAAAGATCTTATAGGTCCTTTCAGAAATAAAAGGGATGAAAAATGTAAGGTTAGTATTTAACTTAACAGTATTACTGCAAAGTCAATTAAATATATTCAAAAATTACCTTTACAAATTACAATGTTTTTCTATTACTAATAAACACACTTGTAATCAGTCACAGGCAGAGACAACAATTCCCAGGTAAAAATATAAACTAAAAACAATGTCTCATGTTTACCATGATGTTTACCCTAACCAAACAATTCAAACATAAACAAAAGTAAAGTTGTCACGCAGTGACACCAACCACACAAATGAAAATATCCTAGAAATCACTAAAAAATGGTGCAAATTTTGAATTTTCGCTTAGTGACGTCACATAGATATCGCGCACAATAAAAAAATAATTTATGGACTTAAATGAACCCAATATTAAAATTCCAGAAATACGTATCTCTTCTTTTTCCAACTACTTTCCATTGCCGATGTTAAAAAAAAATATTAAAACACCCCATTATAGTTGTCCCCTAATCGATCCATGGAGTTACCGATGGGACACCCTGTATAAATATATGTTGGCTAATGTGTACTTTCTTTTAAGATGATGACGTGGTGGTTCACAACTTTCATGGCGCCAGCAATTAAACAAAAAGTCCACAGTCTGCCGGGAGTGGAATACCTTTATGCCGTTATGTCACCGGATCAGCTCGAAATTCCAGCGTTCATCACGGAATACGATATGACCGTAAGTATTTTCATAATTTTCCCACATTCATTTGTCCGATTCAATCGAGTATGCTCTTCGAGTCATTTGTGAAACTCTTTGGTGTATGTCCAACATCATAGTTGAATAATGTGTAAAATTTTCCTCTAGATAAAAATAATGATTAGTCACTCTGCTGTTTCGTCCTAGTTGGTTTTATTATAAAATGTTTATGTAAATCGATACGAGCACAGCTTTTCCTTTGTAACTACCATGCCCCGATATCAGATGGCATAGATTCATTTTATGACGTAATTAGTGTTTTTATTATCGTAATAAAATGGAGCAGGCATTAATAGGTCGTTTCGGAAATGTAAGAAATTCGATTGATCTTTCAAGGGATATCGTTAGTTTTCCGTGAGGGGAGCGACATTAATAAATTATTAATTTTGTGGATGATTGAACGATGAAAGTAATTTTGGAATAGCACAGGGTCATTTTCAAGGAAAATTATAATTACGAATTAAGTAATTTTTTAATTTGATTTAGAATATAGATAATTTATTTACATATTTTACATCAAATACGGTGTGACAGATTCCTCTTTCCCTCCTTTTTTAGATACAATTTTCAAATTTGGGATGAAGGAAGTGCTTATTAAAGGCCACTTTTTGACATAAAAATTACTAAGACAATTTAATTTATATATAAAAAATCGCATATGCCACAGTGCAATTGTCACTTTGACAGCGACAAAAGTTACCTGCAACTTTTACAGTGACAAGTGCACTAGTGGTTTTTTTACTTATTCATTTTTTAATCAATTATCGTGTCCGTTGCCAAAATAAATTTGACATTTCTGTCATCAGGTTATTGAATTATTAAACACTAACAATGAATCGATTCGGTGATGCTCAAATAAAAATGTGTTTATTTTTAGTGTTTTATAAATAAAGTTTGCATTATATGTTTCTAAATTTCTTATTCATTAAATTGTCCTGCCGAATTACACTCGATGTTTGTATTGATACCGGATAAATTTGTATTGTTTAAATTCTAAACTGTTTCCTTTAAACTCGAAAAACTGTCAACCTAAAAACGCTCCACCTTTGGTGTCGCTTTTTTAATAGTTGACAGTTTTTCTCGTCTAATTGCTTGGCAACAGTTTCTCATTAAACAATCCAAATTTATCCGGTAAAATACAAACCTCTTGTGCAGTTGTAAGTGATAAAATTATAAAGATATTCCTCATTTAACTCGCTAAAAGCAAACTGTTTCCGAGATATTTGCGTTTAAAGTTTGCAATGCACTTACATTGTTTGTATCAAAGGTGGCTTATCTAGGGTTTTGACAGTTTCAGTCAATTGTTTTTATGCGAATTCAACTGTCAGTTTTGTCTGTCAATTTTGACACGTTAAATACTTTTAGTGCCCAAAAATATACATAAAAACCATTCTTTTTATGCACCAGTCAAAGGGCTGTAACTCCTTTAGGAACCATATTATGGCATATGTAACGTATGTAATGTATGCATTGTAACTTTTATTTTTATTTTTAGATGTAGTATCACCCCTCGAAGTCCGATACACTATTTTTTTACACCCTATATTAAAAATCTATAAAGAACAAAGAAAATATTCAGTTAATCAAAATAATTAATAAATTAAAATTTTGAGACTAGAGCTTCAAAGTTCATCAAATTCAGATTTCGCATATCTATATTTGCACCGCGTTTTTCTGCATGCAAAATTTGTAATTATAGTAACTTTACTTGTAAATGAAAGTTTCAAGTTTAGTCATTACAGATTACCGAACCAACAACAAACTCCAGAACTTGTGCAGTGTTTGCGATCAAACTTGCATAATGACTAGTTACATCGATATTATTAATTGTTTGAAGCTGCACGAATCGTTATGACTGCCTCTGTGTTTCTGACCTAATTTTCTTTCAGATAAACGGCCTCAGGTACTTCCAGCCAGGGGCGCCAACATAAGACCGGACTCCGCCGTCGTCTAAGAACGGACTTAGTATTAATTCTATCCCCCAAGTGATAAGTTGCAATATATTTTTGACTAGTGCTAAGTTGTGTGTGCCAACTGAATATATAATATATGTTAGAACAATCGCTGACCGCAAAGCCTTTGTTTATTTTTACAAGAAGTAACAAGAGCATCTATACAAAAAAAAATGTTAAGGTATTATAGTTAACGAACCTAGTTCGTTGCTTCGTAATATGTAAGATAACGTTAAGTTTGAAAATTTGGGAGGCAGCCGAGGTCGATATTGTTGCAGTGTTTCTATACAGGGTGGCGAATGAACAAATCACTTTTTATCTATTTAATTAGTCAGTGCTAGCGATATCGATTGGATATCCGACGAACCGGGAGATGTCGTATTTTTTTATAATTTGACAAGAAACACCAATTTTTTAAGTTTGACGAGTTGATACGATTTTGACCAAAAGATTTTTACATCGTCTGGCTTAAATATCCAACCGCTGTTTCTGGAAGACATTATATGTGAGAGTGTGGTCTACAACACGCCCTGTATATATTTTTTTTATTTTACCCAACCTAGGGATAAGCATTTTCTACAAACTTACTTAATGTAAATGTGACATTCCCTTTTGAGTGCTACTGATAGTCACCTTTTTGCATAATTATTATCATACGACGGAATTAATCGTTTGTGGAGCATCATTTTATTTCGTAGGCTTAGGGAGAAAGGTGATTTTATACGTTCCATGAATGAATTACTTTCGGTCTACTGATATTAACGGTTTTATAGAGGGATAAAGAGGAAGCCATCTCGTATTCAAAGATTATTTCGATAATATCGGACTGCCTAAGATATTGAAATTGTAGCTGTGAATTTATGTGAGGATTACTTTGTTAAATGTCTGTTTTTTTCGTGTAGTTGAATGTTTAGGTTATTTGAATTCCTTTTATTAATAGTGTTAGAAGTGTTGGTACAACATAATGGTTAGACGTATATTTCGATAGTCTTTTAATTAGTTTTTTGTTTGTTTATAGATTACCAATTTTATGAGTTGTTGAGTAGATTTTGAAATTTTAGGCAGTCTATATTTCTAAATATAGCGTAGTTTTACTAAATACGCACAAAGTTGATATCTTTACAACTTAACAATGTTTTTGAATAGTCCTCAAATATGAAATGGGTGATGCCTTTATCTTTGTTAGTATTTTAATAAAATATGTTATTATTACTGACTTTTAACTACTTAAGTACTAAAATGTTTAGTAGATTGTTGTATGTATTTGATTTTATACAAGTTGTATCTTATTCTAATGTTATTTAAATAAAAATATAAAAATAAGTTGATAATCACAAAATAAAATTGTTATTGCAAATAAAATGAATCACAATCATTTTTGGTTTTATTTATGATGCCCTTTTGCAGTTCTGCTTAACCTCGATGTCTTCTAGGAAAGAAATTAAACAATTCTGAATAGCCCAGCATAATATTTGAACAAAAGTCATTTGTAAAATATTGTATAAGTTTTCTTTGCAAATTTAACTTAACATTTCATTAGATTATAATAAAAACCAAATTGTCTCCAATTTGTTTTAAACATTTTTAAAGTTGACAAATCTGTTAATGCAGTGACACATCTCGACCAAGTTGTGGGTCTTCAGAACAGTGAAACTTTTCTTACAATTATGTTAGAATTTAAAAAACCTCAAATAGTGTAAAAATTGTCTACAAATTGATTTTGGAGCTTGTGGACATAGATAATTTGGTTCATGTATCCGTTACATGGACGGCGTGGACATAGATAATGACCATATTTAGTCAAATGGACATAGATTATGGACATAGATATACATTTATATGAACACTTTTGTAGAAAAATGTGATCATTCAGTCGAACAAAAGTCATTTGTAAAATATTTACAAGTTTTGGTCTGTAAGTTTTCTTTGCAAATTTAACTTAACATTTCATTAGATTATAATAAAAACCAAATTGTCTCCAATTTGTTTTAAACATTTTTAAAGTTGACAAATCTGTTAATGCAGTGACACATCTCGACCAAGTTGTGGGTCTTCAGAACAGTGAAACTTTTCTTACAATTATGTTAGAATTTAAAAAACCTCAAATAGTGTAAAAATTGTCTACAAATTGATTTTGGAGCTTGTGGACATAGATAATTTGGTTCATGTATACGGATACATGGACGGCGTGGACATAGATAATGACCATATTTAGTCAAATGGACATAGATTATGGACATAGATATACATTTATATGAACACTTTTGTAGAAAAATGTGATCATTCAGTCGAACAAAAGTCATTTGTAAAATATTTACAAGTTTTGGTCTGTAAGTTTTCTTTGCAAATTTAACTTAACATTTCATTAGATTATAATAAAAACCAAATTGTCTCCAATTTGTTTTAAACATTTTTAAAGTTGACAAAACTGTTAATGCAGTGACACATCTCGACCAAGTTGTGGGTCTTCAGAACAGTGAAACTTTTCTTACAATTATGTTAGAATTTAAAAAACCTCAAATAGTGTAAAAATTGTCTACAAATTGATTTTGGAGCTTGTGGACATAGATAATTTGGTTCATGTATACGGATACATGGACGGTGTTGACATAGATAATGGCCATATTTAGTGAAATGGACATAGATTATGGACATAGATACACATTTATATGGACACTTTTGTGGAAAAATGTGATAATCAGTCGAACAAAAGTCAATTGTAAAATATTCTACAAGTTTTCTCTGCAAATTTAACATTTCATTAGATTATAATAAAAACCGAATTGCCTCCAATTTTATTTAAAAATTTTAAAGTTGACAAAACTGTGACACATCTCGACCAAGTTGTGGGTCTTCAGAACAGTGAAACTTTTCTTCTTATCATGTTAGAATTAAAAAAATCTCAAATAGTGTAAAAATTGTCAATAAAAATTGATTTTGGAGCTTGTGGACATAGATAATTTGGTTCATGTATATCTATAAGTTTTCTTATAGACAAAAACTTATAGAATATGTTACATATGACTTGTTCTACTGAATTATCACATTTTTCCACAAAAGTGTCCATATAAATGTGTATCTATGTCCATAATCTATGTCCATTTCACTAAATATGGCCATTATCTATGTCAACACCGTCCATGTATACGGATACATGAACCAAATTATCTATGTCCACAAGCTCCAAAATCAATTTTTATTGACAATTTTTACACTATTTGAGGTTTTTTTCATTCTAACATGATAAGAAGAAAAGTTTCACTGTTCTGAAGACCCACAACTTGGTCGAGATGTGTCACAGTTTTGTCAACTTTAAAATTTTTAAATAAAATTGGAGGCAATTTGGTTTTTATTATAATCTAATGAAATGTTAAATTTGCAGAGAAAACTTATAGAATATTTTACAATTGACTTTTGTTCGACTGATTATCACATTTTTCCACAAAAGTGTCGATATAAATGTGTATCTATGTCCATACTCTATGTCCATTTCAGTAAATATGGTCATTATCTATGTCAACACCGTCCATGTATACGGATACATGAACCAAATTATCTATGTCCACAAGCTCCAAAATCAATTTGTAGACAATTTTTACACTATTTGAGGTTTTTTAAATTCTAACATAATTGTAAGAAAAGTTTCACTGTTGCAAATAATTGTAAAAATACTGTATATATGGTTGCATACACTGATTTGACATGTCATAATACTGCAACACACTTAACACAGAGATGTATTACTGGTTGTATATATTTATTGATTATTTCACCGCAATATTCTAAATGCTGGAATAGACTGCAACCCACTTAACATACAGCTGTTTTACTGGTTGCATATATTCATTTACTATTTCATCGCAGCAGTGTGTTTCAAAAGTAGAAATATTTCTGAATTTTAAATGTTTTACAACATATTAAGTTTATTTGTAAACCTTTTAAATACTTCATTCAATCCTTCAGAGGTAAACAGGAATTAAAAGAAACAAAATGGTTTAGTAAAATTTGTTTTATTAACTCAAATAAGTTAGGTGACAACTTTTTTCAAATAACAATAACAGAGTCCTGTTATATACTACACATAGATAATCTGTGTATATACAATCCTTCATCGATTTAAATTATTGGCAGGGTAATCCTCAAATGTAAATATACATAGACTACAAAAAACATTGATAAAACTACCTATATGTCAGATAACAATTGAATATTATAAAGGTTTCAAAATTTGACTATATTCATAATATATTAATTTATTAAATAACACAAGTGCAATCAAAACAAGGGGCTCGGAGGTTATCCACATCTATACAAGCTTATAAGGTAGGGTGAGACGACAGGGACGCTTCACCAAACACTAACAAGATTATTTTCCTTAAGTCTACTTGTGTATTTGTCAGTAACAAATCGGAATGCGTTATAGCCAAGAGGTACATAACCACCACTACTTACGGCACGCCAACAAAATTAACTCATATCGAAGAGATAAATCATAAACTGTATGGCATTATAATCATTATTAAAGCTACTAAAATCGAATTACTAGCAAAGGTAATGAATAAAAAGTATTTCATGTAAATTGTAAATTTTTTTAAATCAGGTGTTTTCACATTTGAGAAATTTTGTGTTAGAAATTGCTGGTATATTAAGGGATATTATTTTGTTTCAATAATATAATTATCTCTTTGAGAAAATTGTGAATAAAATGTCAAAAAATTATAAATTAATTGTAAAATAAGAGAGAATGAGAGAGCAACTATCATTTGTTTCCCAAACATATAATGAGTAAAAACCGTAAGTGTGACAGGTTATAAAATCACAGTTAGATACCAATTTCAACTCATGATCAGTTTCATATAAAGATTTTTATATTGTTCACAAGTTTTAATACCGAAACACCTGTAAACCTACCTCACTCACGTAATTCATAAATAAGTTTCCAAGAAATGTTGGCATTATTATAAATTTTCACGTCATCATATTGTGAGCCAGAGGTAGTGGAAATTAAAAATGAACAAAATTTTGGTCTGCAAATCAGTTATTTAAATTGTCTAAATCGTTTGATATCGGTATTAAGAGCAACTATACCACAAGGATTACGAGAAACGAGATATCTCGCTTCTACATCTGCCAAATGACCTCAAATCTTACGAATTTTGAAAAATTTTACCCGCCCCATCCCAATTCATCCACCGGGAGGAACGCAATGAGTACACTATCGTTGAAATTTCCACCAAACAACCCCCTCTCGTGGCTACGTCCTCACTAGCAATAACGCACCCCGAGATAACAAACGAATAAATTGTTAATGAGCTGGTTTTCGCAAGCACGCAGGTAATAGGCACCGCACGAGTCAACAATGTGGCGGCAATCTCTGTCGAAGACGTGCCGCCTTCCTTCAGTGCAGCCTTTGGGGCCTCTGGGGAAGCGTCCACACCAGGGGGGCCAAAGGTCACAGCTTCTCCTTGGCTGGTACCCAAATATTGGGGCCCGACTGCTCCCTGATCACCTCTTTCACCTGGGCGTAGATATCTTCGGGCGTGTCGCCTTGAACCACGGCTAAAACAGAAAAAAAAATCACAGATTTCGCAATCCTTGTAACCATTTATTACTAATAAATACACTTGTATTTATTAGTAATAGACTGTGTCTCTGCCTGTGACTGATTCACAGGCAGAGACAACAATTCACAGGTAAAAATATAAACTAAAAACAATGTCTCATGTTTACCATGATGTTTACCCTAACCAAACAATTCAAACATAAACAAAAGTAAAGTTGTCACGCAGTGACACCAACCACATAAAAGAAAATATCCTAGAAATCACTGAAAAATGGCGCAAATTTTGAATTTTCGCTTAGTGACATCACAAAGATATCGCGCACAATAAAAAAATAATTTATGGACTTAAATGAACCCAATATTAAAATTCCAGAAATACGTATCTCTTCTTTTTCCAACTACTTTCCATTGCCGATGTAAAAAAATATAGGAAAACACCCCATTATAAGTGCGCCGATCGTCCTATCAAATGAGATGCCACTCCATTAGGCGAGTGAGGTATTATAACTGAACACTCCCCACTACACTTCACGATGCTCGCCAGTCGAGCGCTGAGCTGTCTATATTAGTGGAGTAAAATCGCCTGTCTAACTCGCTTCTTTCTAGACATGTATAGACGCACCAGTATTCGTGCTATAAGCCTGAGCGTGCCGTAATACTTCACTCTGATTAACGTAAGCGCTTGTTAAAAATTCTATAATTCGAAAACGGTTACAGATATTAACCCAATTTTTTTTTTAAAAACATTTCAATACCTAGGCTACATTTCATTCGCTGCATATGTATACAAATTTTGAATATTTCACATAGCTTTAAGCATAAGCTATACAAACATAAACATAAAAAGTTTTGTATGTTTGTCTATCGCAAACGCACGTTTTTTAGTATCAGAATAATATTCTTACCTGTGAAGTACTCCCCGAATTCCTGCTCCATCTTCAATGCTCTCTCGTAAGTTTTCTTCGCTTGCTCTTCCGTCATTCTCTTGTTCATTTCCCTGAAAATAAGCGTAACGGTCACGATCTCGCCATCTGATTCGGGACGAGAAATACTTACATGATGGATTCTACAGATTTTGGTTTTATAAATATAGCAATAGGGAACAATTGCGCTACCTGCAATCGTTTTATTGCGTTCCCGCTGACGTCTAATATACAATGTTTACCCTAGAACAAAAAACCAATATTTATAATTTCTCATAAAATTTGTAAGTATTTTTATTAATTATTTGTAATTTATAAGTTTTCGTCAAGTAAAACAATGAATGCAACGAAGCAAAAAATTTGAGATTAAATCTTTGTGTTATTTCTTATATAGAAGCAATTTGCTTCGATCCGATTATACCAAAAGTCAATGTTGAAACAATTCCAAAACAAAACAATTTTTAATAATACTTTTGGGTCCATGTTTAGAGATTTTTTCCTCATTAGTTTGATAACGTGAATGTTTTGAGACATCTGAACATTCCAAGACAGAACTTACCTTATCGGCTACTTCCCTTACAGAAGCCACTGACGTGCCGTATAAGTTATCATTATATTGCCCCGCTTCGATAAACAGGTGGTTCTGGATGTCTTTCTCCATCTGCTCCCTTGATGCCACAAAGTGGTAATCCCTACCGTCCACTTCGTACTCTCTTTTTGGTCTTGTAGTATCTACAAAATAAAAGTTGGAGAATCAGGCATCAATTGTGAATTCCAAATAAGAACAATGGGGTGTTTTCCTATTTTTTTTTTTACATCGGTAATGGAAAGTAGTTGGAAAAAGAAGAGATACGTATTTCTGGAATTTTAATATTGGGTTCATTTAAGTCCATAAATTATTTTTTTATTGTGTGCGATATCTATGTGACGTCACTAACCGAAGATTCAAAATTTCCGCCATTTTTTAGTGATTTCTAGGATATTTTCAGTTGTGTGGTTGGTGTCACTGCGTGACAACTTTACTTTTGTTTATGTTAGAATTGTTTGGTTAGGGTAAACATCATGGTAAACATGAGACATTGTTTTTAGTTTATTTTTACCTGTGAATTGTTGTCTCTGCCTGTGACTGATTACAAGTGTATTTATTAGTAATTGAAAAACATCGTAATTTGTATAGGTAATTTTTGAATATATTTAATCGACTTTGCAGTAATACTGTTAAGTTAAATACTAACCTTACATTTTTCATCCCTTTTATTTCTGAAAGGATCTATAGGATCTTTATCATAAGAGGATCTATAACCGGTAAATTGTCGGAATTAGTCTCTACAAATCCTTGCTCCATGTTTAATAAAAGTTTACTTCACAAGAAAACAACAATACAACACGTCAAGTTGTCAAGCAAACACAAACAGCAAATTTCAAATGTCAATTGTCGAAATGTCGACTCGTTTGTCGTCGTTACAAACTGAAACTAGCCACACATATTATCAGTGTGGCCTCTTTATAGATACATATTCCCTAGTTTTCGCTTAGTGACGTCACGAATATAGAATAAAATTTCAAAATTGAATTAAAAATTTTCTACCGATTCAATCTTAATAATTTTTATCCTAATAAATATAAAAATAAATATATTTTATGAAAATACAGGTTTCCACCTTCATTTCGATTGAAGGAAAATACCCCATTAAATAAAAATTTAAAAATTTTCATTCTTCACAAACGCAAGTATTTAACAGATTTCTCAAAACTAAACGCAACAAAGTAAAATACGATTGAACATTAACAAAACATCCATCACAGCCCATTTTCTCTTTACTCATAAGTAATCAGTAAAAGAGGAGCTTTAAAATTAATTCCAATGAGTGTTTTTGAAAGAATTAACAGTTAAATAATTCATATCCCCACGATAACGTCTACCGAAACTAATCTCAAAATTACACCTTTCGTGATTACCTATGTTCAAATAGATTGAATGTGAATACGTCATGCTGTTTTTATTTATGCAATTGGTATGAATGAAATTAGAGAGCTTGCAAAAATTACCATAAAACATCAAAAAATTGTTTTGATGAAGGGGGCACCCAAGGATTGTTAACTGTTTACAGGATTGCTCGATCGCTCAATTTTGTCATCCGCCTTTGTGACGTCATCGAAGATATATGTAATTGAATTGTCAAAATATACTATTTTGTGTTTATTATATTTCACATTTGCAAGAGAATTTTCGTATTTGAATGATTATTAATATTATTATTTATTAAAGTTTGTAATAACAGTATAAAGTGTACCTATTTCTACAAGTTCGAGATCTTTGGATCTTCGATGACGTCACAATTATGGATTACATTGTAGTATAGGGATCGAGCAATCCTGTAAACAGTTAACAATCCTTGGGGGGCACCCACATACTATGTATTGATAATGGCATCAAGTTTTAAGATATGTATTCATATTTTATGAAGGACCTCTAAATTATATTGAGTAAATGTCACTAATAAACATTATTTTAAACATAATTTATAAAAAGCATGATGTATAAAATGTTTACAAAGCTGTTACAATAGTTCAACAATTAAAAAATACCATGCTGCATTTTTTTTTCTATTTTTCTATTATATAACCCATGGATTAATTTATATTATATTAATTGTTCGTTCTATAATTTAGTATGTATAAATTCGGAAATACATATTTTCTTTATTGAACATCAGGAGGTGTTGATGTACTTACGTGGCACGCAACTACCGAACTTTTCTGGAAACTCCGAGATTAAATCGTCATTGATACGATCTTTGAGCGGCCCCAATATTATAACGGGCCTAGTGTAACTAATGTGCATCTGCTGAACGGGTTCATAAGACAGCACGCTTTCTTCATTGCCTGAAAACAAAACAGTAATAAGGAATTCTTTCAAATTTTAAGAGCAGAGCCGAAGATCCATACACGTTAGACGTACACTACTAGTAATAGTCAACCGATTATAAAGGATAGAACTCAACCTGGAGTATATCTAAAACGAAGCGGTATTCAATAGTGCGGCCTTTCCGAAGAACTTCACGTTGAGGTCTGTCAATTTAAAAAGGCCAACTGCCACACAGTGCTTCTCTATCTAACGTGTATGCATCTTTGGGAGAATAGATCAAGGAAAACATGTCTAAAAAATCAAAATTAGTGATTAATTTTATTCAAGAAGTTCACTACTCTAAAAGCTAATGTAACTTGGAGCTATTCAAAGAAGTTACTACTAAAAAACTGTTCGACAAACATTCACAAGAAGACCGTAATATCACCCTAAGAAGAAGCTAAAAACATGTTAAATCTCTAAGAATACTGTTTAAGTAGGTAAAAAATCTGAGAAAGAACGAAGAGAGTCAACGCATATAAAAAAAATAAACTGCAAACTGGCAAATAAAACGTAATACCATAAAAAATCCACCTACTTGCGTACACTCAAGGTACGTCTAAGTCTATTGTTAATGCAGAATTCACTAGTCTCCTATAGGAGCTATATGCACATTCGTCCTACGTGATACGTGGCACGCTCAATGGAAAAGCGACCAAGTAAGACAGACAACACGTCACTACCACTGAAAAACAAACATAACACAACACTGGCACATCGCAGTGCCATTTCTGTAAACACAAAACACTGTTAAGGTCATCCGTAAGACTTGTTTTATACCTTACCGTAACAACTACCTACTTGGTCAATTTTCTTATTAAACGTACCAGTTTTACTACCTCTACATTAAATAATGTGACAATACCCTACAATTAAATGAATTAAATATATTAGCTAAGCGTTTATATCAGCTATAAAAACAGTTTTGAAATATTTTTATTTGCTATATACAAAAATATATGAATGCAACTTGTTTCCACTGTGTAAAAATACCCGGCCATGTTTTTCTTATTCTATGAACGCATCGGTCAGTATAGAATATTTATAGGCTAACTGAGGCTGTGAAAAAAAATTATCGATTATCGTTTTCGTTTGTTAGTTACTATTACACACAAATATCAACTAAATTATATCATTTTCACACAGGAAAAACATTTCTATACAAAACACTTAAAGCTGACGGCACTTTTCATCTAGGCAATATACAATTTCTAAAGTGTCAGTCACATTATTTAAGCGTAATTATGATCGAACTGTGAAAATGGGATTTGTTAACGATGGCTACATAAGTTCGTTAAGTATTATTAGTGAGCCGACTGAAATTATTAATACAAGATTATGAACGTTTTAGTCGTGAACTGTATGTGAAAGCAACGAGTTTACCCAAACACTGCGTGTGCTCCTCGTCAGTAGGCAAAGCTTTAGTTGTTTAAGGGAGCGCGTTTAACCACAATGCCGCACAGGGCGTCACAAAAATGTTACACTGCTGATACCAGACATGAAATTAGACCAGATTATTTTAATGAAGTCACATTCTAAAGTGGAGAAGGTAAATTTGGAAGTTTCCAGAGACTTACTCGATAACTATAAGGGATACAAGAAATGGATATATTTTTAATGTTTTTTTTTTACAGAATACCTATTTTTTAATCTCTTACACATATTGAGTATCTCTATAACTATCTATCTACTGCAACAGAATCAACAATGTATCAGAACACCCTGCGTTATATTTTGATCAAAGAAAACGGATATTTGATAGCGTTTTCTGGATAAACTCTAAAATGAGATTGTGACACTGAAAATTATTATTATGAGCATTATGTCAAACTAAAATTATGATTTTTGTAATAGAGGCAGTGGCCAGTCCAATTTTTAATAGTCCAAATCGAAAAAATTGCTTTGCAACCGTCTAAAGGAAGTCCGAATCAACTAATTGCTAAATTCACAGCTAGGAATTCCTTTTCAATGGTCTAATAACTTGTCTCTAAAAGAAAATACGTTGAAAAGCACAACGTGGCCAATATGCAACTGCCCCTGCCACAAAGATAATGTAATGAGATGGAATGAATATAATTATCGAAAAAACACGCTGGATTCAAATCAGTGCAGAATAAGGGTCGCGATCGCTTTGCCGCCATGCATCCACAACACTAACACTTACTAAAGTCGGCTAAATTGTCATTATCTTCCAAATAAATTAGAGTAATTTCTTCCATATATGGTAGCTCAACCCGATATAATATTTCACCTGTATTATGAAACACAGAAAGAAGCCAAAAAAGAAAAAAATTATGTAGTAAACCAAAATGTCAATGCGATATAGATAAGTAGAGTATTTTAAGATATAAATCTATACTGTACCTTCTGTGTTTGCATCCTCTTGTGTGTAGCACAGCATGAAGGCTGTAATACAAAAGGGCCCAATTAAAAACAGTCAAGATTGAATCCACATTAGACTCCGAGGATAAGGGTATCACTTACTTTTCCTGTGTTAATTATTTTTAAAAATATTACAATAATGGGGCCACGGATCAAGTTTTAATGGTGTCATCACGTGGTACCATACTAGGTAATCTTTACGATTACCGGTAATCCAATTTCTTATTTGATTTAAAATTTTGTATGCATGTTTGTTAGAAAAATAATAATCATCCTCGACAATATATAACAAAATTAAACTCTGCACACTGTTCAAAAAAAAGGGTGTAGATGTTAAGTGGTAAGAAGCCCAAATTCCGGTTAGTATAGGCCAAGCAAACTATTAGTGAATTAGTAACAAACTAAAACTACAAAAACTAAGTAAGTTGTACAAAGTGCCTATAAGGTAAAAACGTGTTCTATTACGGGACGACTTTTCAAATTGCTGTGAGAAGTATCGTGTAACAATTTTAAGTTTTGTCAGTACTTACATTGAGGGGTTTTCTCATTATCATTAGCAGATAATTGATGTTCAGAGGGGGATTCTAAAGGTAAAAAAATAAAATAAGGTCAGAACTAAAAAAAAAGGACTAGGTATGTTCTGTAATAGATTTTGCAAAATAATTTAGTGAAACAACCAATATTTCTACTGATTTTGATATTTTACCATTACCAATTTAAATGAATGCATTATTTGGTAAGGAATACTGCCAGAAGCAATTTTCTTTCGATATTGGTTTGAAGTTGAACTGCCAAATAAAAAAACTTCCAGAACGCTGTGCATAATTGTCTCCCGACTGGCAGATGTTTGTCGAACTCATTTTGGAATTCAAAACTGTTGCAACGTGAACATGTTGCATTTTTTCCTACTACAGAACACACCTCTAAATAAAATTAACATTAATTGGAATCTAATGAAACAGGTACGCACGAAACCAACCAAGTTATTTTGATTAAAATTAAATAGAAACTAGTAGAAAGGATGGCAAAGGATATATATACAAATAGTATTGTATGTACTTACGTTCTTGATCTGAACCATCTTCGGACTTATCGTCTTTACTTTTCATAAAGGGGAATTTCCTACTGAACGAAAAGTTTTTCTTTTTCCTATCTAAAGTTGATTGCTGAAAAAAACACCCTTGAAAATTTCCACGAACAAACTTGACACATTATTATATGCTCAAAAATATTATAATAATAATAATAATAATAATAATAATAATTTATTTATCCAGACAGATCACATATACATGACATTGGACAAGTCAATACTAATTTCACACGTATAACATTTACAGAACATCAAATAAATCGATAGTAAAGCACGGTCACATCTTAAGACTATATTAAAACATTAAAGCATTAAAACATAAGTGTCAACGAGTAAAATCTGCTATGCTGTAAAAGCAATTTTCAGTCAAATATCTTCTCAATTTTGATTTGAACGAGTTAAAATTGCGTTCAGTTCTAATATTTACTGGCTTCTAATGTTTTGTGATGGGGTATTCTAAACAGATTACCATGTCTAGTCTTATAACCATGAGTTTGGTCATTCTTAACAAACTTATCGGAATTCCCTCCTTCCCGAGGTCTGTCCCTCACACCACTTACCTTTTCGAGAATATTAGGCATGTGGCCTTGAAATTTAACAGATCTATCTCTGGCACGCTGCTTCCTCTCCCAGCGCCTTTTCGACGGCACGATTCCCATACCCTGCTCATCTCCAGTGTTAAGTACTCTCCGCGCCTGCCACCACTCGTCGTCACTGGCGTTTGTGACGTGGAGGATATCGCCGTAGTGGAAGGCCAAGCCACGACTGGGGAGGCCATCGTCCTTCATAGGGTCATAATCGAACAGAGCCCTAAAATATGACACCATTGATTAATTATCGGTGGGAAATTTGTAATAAATCTTAAAAAAATTATTTCATTTGAGGTTACTTGGGTTATAAAACCCAATTACGCTATGGAAGACCAGAAAACAAACTCCTGTTAATTACAACTGACTTGAGTTTAAAGTAGAATATAACTTACCTAACGTAGAGAGATCTTTTTTGTGATGTTCTGAGTAAGGTGCCCCCCGTCACGGGATGGGCCATTTGTTGCTTAAGGTCATGTATTTTGGCTTCGAATCTATTGTATTCTTCGGGTCTGTACTGAACTACTACGTTAACAGTTTGATTTGTGCCCTAAAATATCAATACAATTTTAAATATTAACAAAACCAAGATAGTCTGTACACTTTTGTCTATTTGTAAAAACTCCGATCAGGAGTCAGGTTTAAGGACTTCATTTTCGTATAACAGAGCTTGGAATTAATAACAACAAACTGGCCATAACTATAACATTAACGTTATGATAAAAAGCTGCAGACTTCTAAGTTCTGAGCAACTTGTAAATCATTAGGCTGATAATGAGGTTGTGTACATCAATCAGTCATTTGGAATACGAAGGAACTGCAAAGACTAGAGTGAAACTAATACTGATAAGTTATCATGTATTAACAATAAAACAAATAGTCTCATGACAGTCAAACAATATTGAAGGGATGAAATTAAATCAAAATGTCTGACTCTTTAGCAATTAAGGAGCACAATATAAAATTATAGAACTTAAAAAGAACTTCGAAATTACTTAAACTGCCCAAATAAAAATAAATTAGATGTAGGACCTCAGCCAAAACACCTCATGGAAGGTGGTACTATCAATTTGTCCAGGAAAAGAATTACAGACGAACTGTAAATTTATACTAAATGTTTTAAAGGATGGCAGTTGAAACTCTACTCATTTCAACATGCCCTAACCTATAAAGTAATAATTAACCCTTTCTATGCAGACATTCAAAACAATTAGTGTTAAGTTAAGAGAATTTCCTTCATACAGAGATTAATTTTTAAAATTTCCTTGCAACTTTATAAAACTGGAGATGTCTGAGGAAAGCAAAACGTTTTTTATTCCAGGAAAAACATTAATCAGACTTACTTTGAGAGCTTGCGCCGCCTCCTCGTGGGTGGCGTTCCTCAGGTTCACACCGTTGACGCTGAGGATCTGGTCCCCTCTCCTGAGTTCCCCACACAGGTCAGCCGGTCCTCCCGCCAGGATGAAGGAGATGAAGATCCCCTCTCCGTCTTCTCCTCCTACTATGTTGAAGCCCAGGCCGGTGGGGCCTTTTTGGAGAACCACCGTGCGGACCTCCCTGCAAGAAAAAGGTGACGATTAGTGGGGGATTGGAGTCCATATGGGGACAATGTAGCAACGCGGGGCGAGTCAGAGATCAAAGTGTCCAGATTCATGGCGGCAGCGCGGGAATTTTGGAAAACTCGACCAGCGCCGACGCTCCCGCTTGCTTGTTCATCATGTCTTGTGGAATGTGATAGCTATTTATGCATTTTTCAATATGGATTAACGAAGAATTATTATGTCAATATAAATTTTATCATTTAGTTATGTTTTGTAATTAACTGCTGTACTTGTACAAAGTAGTAAATTAGTTCAATTTTATTTATGTGTTATACCTTAACCAAATACCCCAATACCAAGGTATTAATTAAAATCCTAAAAATGAGAATTAATACTACAAAATTTTCTATTTGGAAGCCATTTTGAAGTTTCCTTCGCCGTGTGTGACGCAAATGTCTAATTATAAGCTTATTTATTTATCTATATCAATTTCTCAACGCAGACTCTTTCGTGTATGCTCCCAACATTCTTATGGTTTATTCCAACTTTCCAACTCACTCGTTCAAATACATCCCCTTCCGAACTACATCAATCGCCCTGATGATACCGAAAACATGAAAAAACGCGGCCGTATCTCGAATCTCGAACACAGTCGTAAATTGGTTATGTCACAACATGCAAAAACAAGTCGCAAGCTGAGTATGCAACCCTGACCTGTGCCAATCTGCAACCCTGTCCAGCGTCTACTTGACGTTCGCGGAAGTAGCAGGCTCTGCGCGCGCCCCCTGCCATCCACATTCCTGTCTGTCCTTCGGAGAATTCAATCGATATTCCCGGTATTGTTTGGTTACCTGCACGCCCTGTTGCCTGTTGCATCATCTGTCGGGGGTGGACAATGGGGCGGCAGGGCCGTAGCCCAGACTGAAGTTTGGGGCAGGTATCCAACACAAAGAATAAGAATTTATATGTGTTATAATAATATTATATCCGTACCTATATAATTATACAGATGTTTAGAATATAATATAAATCAATATATATCTTTTCTGCCCCTGGGGCGTATCTTTAAGAACCAACTTATAGACGAGAGAGAAAGCAAATCGTTGAAATTTTTGTTTTCTTCTAAAGGGGGCGATGGTCCAGAAAAGGTTGGGAATCACTGCCTAACATTTCAAAATACTCGCCTACTGAGACTATAGATATGAGCCTAACAAGAAAAAAATGGTGTTAAAAGTTTTTAAGTAGGTATAACGAAGGATCAACCAATGAAGGCGATTTAGCGATTAACGGCAATGCAAATTTAGGGGGTGGGAAAATCACTGTGTTGAAAACATGCGATAAAACATTACGTATAATTTTAGGTTTATTATAGGGTTATAGTTTCAAAAGGCACATAGGCATATAGTACAGTATTGCATCCCCTCAACCCCTCTGCCTACGACCATGTGTATATTTGCCCGCTATAACACCAAATCAAACAAACGTTATGCTCGTTTTGCCACGTACATAGCAATTAAACTAGTAGTAAAATACGCCAAACGGCTAGACAAAAACGAGAATATAACGAAAACATTCCTGTAATGAGTCACTAAACGCATGTGCAACCATTTAATGCATTAGAAAATGCCTCTGTAAAGATACATACATACGTGTTTATTATAGGTTATTCGCGTCTGCCTTTTAACATAACACAGCCGTTTACTACAGCAGAGTTTAGCGACCCTCGCTTACAAAGTCTGAAACGATGTAAAAAACGCCCTATTTCAATGTATACTAATGTACGAGGCGTTCTATTCAACGGAATAAATGTTTGTAAGTAAACCTTTACACAACATTGGTAGAAATGTAACACACTGCCTAGTCTAGTTTACCTTTATATGAATGTTCCCTAAAATAAACCAAAATAGACCAACAAGTTTGTACATGTTAACCACATGAAAGCACAGAATCTAGCAAAGAAAAATGCATTGTATTGTATTCCATGTTGCCTATTTAACCAGCCCCAAATACAAAGCTTAGGAGAAAGAAAATATATCCCCTCTTGTGCTATGAATATACGAAAGTATGCATGTGTGCACGTATGTAGTTTGTGTTCTCTCGGAAGGCTGCTTTTCCATAAAGACCTTTGGAGTTGTATGTTGTCAAAACGAAATAATTTACACCAGAAAGAACCTACCTCGAAAACTATTGTTAACAGGTACACTGAAAACCCAAGTTACATTCAAATTCTTTGCACACAGGCGATCATGCATATTTGTACGAATGTATCGCCAAGAAGCATAATAATAATAATCACTTGCACGATATATTTTCAAAAAACCGTAAAACTATGTATAAAACGTTAACGAAGGCAGAGAGAAAATACTGTGTAACTCACAAGGAGCTGTTGGCCGTTGCAAGGGCCTTTGCTGGGGCCACCACAACCAATTGAAATAGGTAATGGTATTTTCTGGGTTTTCTATACAGGGTGATTCAGGTTTAATCTTGATAACTTCAGGAATCAACAGAACAGAGCAGAGCAAGAGATCATAAGGAGTGTTTGTGTTCCAAATTTCCTTCAATCGAATGAGTGGTTCAAAAGTTATTAGAAAAAATCGGTAAAAAATTCCTACTTCAACGCTCTCTATCTCCGAAACGATGGGATTTAGAAAATAAGTTTATATTATGAATTAACATTATTTTAACCTGTTCTATCAATTTCTGAAGTTATCAAGATTAAACCTGAATCACCTTGTATACAAGGTGTCCACCTAGTGCGCGTAAGTCCAATATCTGGGTTAATAAAAGAGATAACTTAATTTTTTTTTCTACAGGGTTGTCTAATATCCCGAGCTGCACAAAATGAAAATATATTTACATATTCAGGGTGTTCAGTTTTTCCTGGACAGGTACCAACTTCGTTTTTCTAAATGGAAATATATATTTTTTATTGCTTTTTCGAACTAAACCCTTGATTTTAGTAGGACTTTCATCAGCCTTCCCTATACCTAACTTAAACTGTTTTTGAAATATTGACGGGTGAATATTGACATTTTTGCAACTTTGACACCCTGTAAAATCTAAACGGTTTGAGATCAAGCAAAACGGTTTGCACATTCCTATCTTAACTTTTTATAAGCTATCGTTTGATACTAATTTCAAATGTATCCAGGAATTAAAAATTTTCCGAAAATTTTGAAAATTTTTAATTCTTGGATAAATTTGAAATTAGTATCAAACGATAGCTTATAAAAAGTTAAGATAGGAATGTGCAAACCGTTTTGCTTGATCTCAAACCGTTTAGATTTTACAGGGTGTCAAAGTTGCAAAAATGTCAATATTCACCCGTCAATATTTCAAAAACAGTTTAAGTTAGGTATAGGGAAGGCTGATGAAAGTCCTACTAAAATCAAGGGTTTAGTTCGAAAAAGCAATAAAAAATATATATTTCCATTTAGAAAAACGAAGTTGGTACCTGTCCAGGAAAAACTGAACACCCTGAATATGTAAATATATTTTCATTTTGTGCAGCTCGGGATATTAGACAACCCTGTAGAAAAAAAAATTAAGTTATCTCTTTTATTAACCCAGATATTGGACTTACGCGCACTAGGTGGACACCCTGTATGTAAAAGGAGTGAACAAATCTTAAACAAAATAGAACTTTAATCTAATGGATTCTATACCTGTTTCATATTTTTTTACTAAAATCTATCCAAGGACGATTCAAGCAAGATTATAATCTATAAAAAAAAGATCGGCTATGATTATTAACACTCTCACGGGACTGTATCTTAAAAATGAATCTGCCTAGCATACACCTATGTACATTATACCTAACTTTTCCAAACTAATTAATACAGTAATGTACCTATGTGTGCGGAAATCAACACTATATATTTAGCCACAGTTCTTGATATTTTGCTGTTAGGTACTAATAACACAAAACACAATTTAAGTAGGGAGGTACCTAGTCAATATAAATTTAACCTGCCTGTACAATATCCTTGTAACGAGTATCTGAAGTTTCTACATTTTTCTCAATCTTATTGCAAATCTATACAGTCGACGTTTGTCTATAGACATTCACTGAAAAAAAATCGTGTCTAGGTTACCAAAGCATAATATGTACCTCTTAAGCTTGTCCTTATTCTTAAACCTTCGACTGAAAGTGGCAAAACTAGCCCTCAGAGGGAATTTATGTTGTTTGTTCTTCGTCATGCCGACACAAGACATCTACGCGTCCATTGGAACACTTTGCACCTCCTAAGGAACTGATTTTCTTTTACTACTTTGGCAAACGTCACTCATTCTCATTTTTCGTTTCCATTACCATGCGTCACTTCACCTAAATGACACATACTGTAAGAAAACACGCTAAAAGCGTTAACAACGATGACTCACTGCCGAAACGTGGAGAAAATAGGAATAACAATAATAATTTAATTTAATTAGCCGTTTACGAGTATACCAGGCTTACTAAATGTGTTTTTATATTAAGTTATACGACTGCTCCCGAGTGTAAACAACACAATGTCAACAACTGTCAACAACGGAGCAGACCGTGGTTCGCGGCAGCCCGAGTCAAGGACTGCTAGTGAATGAACGAAAGAAAAAGTGCGCGATCGCAACTGGGTTACTACCAGCGTCTACTAAAAACGGTGCCGTTTTTTCGCTGTCTGTGGAAAAGTAGTCTCGTTGATTTTCCTTGAGTTTGGAACGTAGTATGGAGCGTGGAAAATAATTCGAATATCCCATGGGGCTTTTGAATGGCATTTGACAGTATTAGAAAAATAGTAGGACAGTAGTTGTGGAAATCGTGATAAGTTTCCATTGGTGATTCAAATTACCGATGAGGGCGCTACAAATTGTAAACAAATATGGAGGAAGACGAGTAAAAATGTTGCATTTCATATCACATCATCATGTGCTAGTTAGAGTGAAATAAATGATAAAAAGAGTGGTAAAAGCAGTCAAACGTCCCATAAGTGCTTCATTGCTAGTTATATAAATTTTTTGGATTGAAACAAGTACCCTAGTTTTTGTTTACTTACATTTTGGACTAAAATAAGTGTGATAAACTGTATGGTGATACCATATTAGTGTTTGTTTTGTGTTAAATAATGTTTAAATTAAAATATATTCGGCTTTTATAAGACTAATAATAGAAAAGTATAGACAAACTGCAACAAAGTGGTTCTGTTGTGTAAATAAACGAGTTCCCTGTTATTAAATTGTTACATGCCTTTTGGAGAAATAAATGAGAAACAGTTTCTGATACTAGGGCCAAATTTCTATCTATCACACATTTTTTACGGAATGACACCCATAAACACGGCAGTTTGTGTTGTGCTGATTTCTTTTGAATGCCATTTTAAAATGTAAAATAAAGATGTACAAATAAACCACGTCGTTTTTAACTTTGTAATACCAAAAAATCACCAGCACCACTAAATTATTACGTTAAACAAACCCAAATACGTGTTATTTATCATTATATCAGCAATAAGCCTCCAAAAATTACCTTTTACGGTAATTTCAAATATTTTCACGTAGAGGACGCATTCATTTTTGGAATCGCCAATAGAGTACGACATTTCAACAGATTGACGTTTATCATCAACACGCATTCCTAAAAATTCATTAAATTGTGGACATTTTTTTCATCACTGATTATTTTTTTTTAACTATTCACATAACATCGAGCCTTGACCTTTTGTAGAAGTTCACAGGTGAATTACCCATTGATTTCAATGTGTAAACTAAGCCAACTTCAAGTGTTTTCTTTCTACCTAAGTACTACCAGGAATTCCTAAAATGGTACTGAAATAATTAAAATCAAACTCTCTCATCTGCTAAGAACCGAGTTTATTAGATTCGTTATCTATCCCATAGAACAGTAAACTAGTATTTATTGTACATTCCACAACCGCGATTATTATGAAAACGTGACTGGTTAAATTATACGTTTTAACTCAAACGAAGTTTCTATTTCTGAAATCTGAGTACGGAACCGGAAAGCAATACATGAATTATTACTTTGAAATAAGTTAGACGCATCATATATAGCACATAACTAATCACTTTATGTAAAAAACGAGATTTTGTAGAGTTAAGTTGAAAAAATATTGAAAAGTCCACAAAGTTATTCTGAATAGGTATGGAAACATACTATAATCAGTGACTATAGAAAGAATAGTCACTGCTATAATGAAGTTACGCAATTATATAATAAATTAAACGCATTCGCAACAACACACTGTTGTGTTTATAAATCCAACTGCTGCAGCTGAAGAAAAGCGCTTTGTTAGAACAAAATGTTGTTTAAAACCAGTAGGTATTAGAGTGTAAGTTTTTTATTTCGTACATTATAAGTTTTTATTTTATTAATTACAATTTTCACCACCCAAGTTATTTTAAATCCCTCTTTTTATCAGGCGGTATTTGGTGACATTTCCAACAATTCCCCTACATAATAATATCCGAGGCCAGGCCCTAACGAGCCTATTTCTTTGAAGTCATAAAATAGTAAGTGCCGAGTATACAACCCAGGTAGAATTGCTAATACTTTCCTGCGCCTGTATACATTCCTAAAATACTGTGTTGTTTGGAATAATAAACAAATGCCAGATTTGAACCTCCATGTGCGAGTAATGTAGCCTGTGCGGCTAATAACTTTGTAATACTTTGTATATTTATAGTCGCGGGAGTTTATTGACTTGGGCACATATCGCAGTAAACCATTTTTTACGGCTGTAAAAATTTTAGGATGTAGCCCTATATTGATAAAAATTAGCTAAAATGTAGTCTGCATTTTGGCAAAGTGATTTTATAGGGAAAATATATTGAATTGAAGGTCTGACTTCCGGTAAATTCAAATTGTGTCGTGTATGCGAACCTTAATAAACAGACAATACCTTTGACTATAAACTCAATGACAATACTTATTCTTCTGTGTAGCTTTTGTTGATTTTCTGAGGAGTGCAAGTTTTTGTATGTATGGTTTGTTGACCACAAACACTTTTTGGAATAGATGAATAGATAGAATGGTTTTTGACCTTGGATGGTGCCCCTAATAGTAATTATAACCACCATAGGTTAAGTTTTTGTAAATGTGTATGCAAATACAACATTTATTTTACAATAATTGATATCTATTTGCATCAAAAGCTGAAGCGTGGTTGGACTTCAGAATTTCTGATAAAGGCGCACTTGTAGGATTTGTAGCATTTTTGACCCTCATTCGTCAAGGATACTAGAAAGTGAATGTAAGTTTTTACCAAAACCTCTCGTTTTAAATCACATAGTTATCAGGGAAAATTGTTAAAGTGTCAGTTAGGTTTCTTCAGAGCCATGAATTATAGGGGGAAAAATTTTACCGGTGATAAATATAATATGTACTTACTTAGGTACATCAATTTATAGCTGGCAGTACTTTAAAATATACAGGTTCTTTTTATGTGAAATGCTTTCTATCTGACGAACGATATTTACCATTTACAGTTTGTTATGATTCAATGCCTATAATAAATACATTTATTTTTGAAAATTACTGTTGCGTCACCCAAAGTCGTACACATATACAGGGGCTATCCTGACTACGGGTCGTATCTGAGAAATCAATATAGATTATGTTGCTGTCATGTTGTGAACACACAAGTTAAATATTTTTATATTTTTCGAGTTATACAGAAAAATTAATTACAAAAAATCTGTCCATAAGAAGGAATACGAAGATTCTGACATACCTCAAAATTATTATGTAGTAGAAAGTATAGTATTTATATAAAAAATTTGAACTACACCATTTTTTTGCACGAGGAAACCCTGAATGGGGTTTTGGATTTTCACGACTATCACGTTGAAACACATATTTCATTCATACAAAATTTAATTATACTAAAAGTTGAAAGTTTTACTGGATAAAATGGTTAAAAAGCTTCGAAAAGATAAAAATCCACTATTAATCTTCATTTGGATACGTTAAAAAACCCGGAAGTCACCGAGGTGGTCTACTTTTGATTTACACCCAGTATATGGAGAAGGAATGTTGGTCAGTGGACTGACTGTTCAAGGCTTCGATCCTATTCGCGGCAGAATGAACAAGACGGACGAATTTGGTAAAAAACAATATCCGGCATCTACATATGGACATCCGCTATGATTTACACCGTCTACTAAGATTTATGTTTTCGCTTCTTATACTCGAGCGTGCTTATTTGGCATTTTAATTAATAATAACAATTAAAAAAGTTTTTTAATTAAGCGTTCGACGAACATATTTGCAGATTGAGCAATTTTATGGAGAGAAATTCCTCAGGGTTCCATATCAGAGCCCCTCGTATTTTTTCCTATTGCTAATGCCTATTAGAAAACAGGCATAGGATGCCTTTGTAAAAAAATAATTTTAACTGGATTCTAAATCAATGATTATTAAAAATCAGCTGGAGGTATTTATTGTTAAGAATAGTAACGTAAAACTTTTGTAAGAAAAAAGAATGTCAGCTCAGTTTAAAAAGAAATACATTCCAAGTATTAAGCATCTCAAATAGGTATGTTAAAATACCTTGGGAAAATCCTCTGCATATTAATTTTTTTCAGTTTACAAGGCCTCATTTGCAAAAATAAATAAATTACCCAATATTTATTATCTAATTTACTGCAAAATAAGTTTTTTTTTGGAATATTCCGCAATAAGGATGGTAATTGATGATCCTTGGTAAATCTAATAATAATTGACTACACATTGCCAGTGAATGAAGGCAAGATTTTTATTTAATTAACACTACACTTCAAATCTATTATTAGTTATTATTAAACATTGCAACAAGTTTACTGCAATATTTGCTTCAACTTTTATATATATTAAAAATTATTGAAACCCAATAATTTGTATAAGAATTTTATTCAAGTGAAAGTCGTAGAAAAATACAGGGTGTCCCAGTTTTACGCTGAAAAAATGCCAAATCTTTACTTCCACAAAAACATTCAGCTCGACGGGAATAGCCAGTGGCGTGCAACCTGCACTCTTCGCACTCCTTTTCTAAATATATATGTTACGCCACTGACTAACGTTTAAAATAATACGATATTTACGATTTGGAAGTAAGTTTATATAGCAAAATCCCGTTATTTTAACTGATTCTACACATAATGAAAAAAATAAGTTAGAACTGCTACTTATTTATTTAAAATGTATTAAGTTTATCAAAGATATCATTATCAAAACTCTTTAAAGCAACCTCATTAGTATAGAAGGTATAATAATTGAAATTGCCTGACCTATTAGTTTATCACAATAATTAGAATATAATTTAGAAAGCTACTAGATATAAACCTATTATAGGCTATAAATTTCCTCATCACATATATGGCAAATTAACAACCATGTCAAATTGAAATATTGAACTTTTCTGGGTGCATAAATATATACGCAGAAGGCAATTTCTAAAGTATCCAATATAACGTTATTATACATTGGAAGAGCTTTATTAACAGCTTGTTTATTATTACTTTTTTCAGCCGAACCTTTTTAGGTCATATAAAAAAATGTAAAAATTAAGAACTACTTACTATACATAAGTACAGTGTGATTTCCACCACAGATACAATATTTTATTCAGATGGAGGTAACAAATATATTTTTTCCGACTGTTTACTGATTCACATTGATATTTGGCGCAGTTTATGTAGGATTTTAGATAACCAGCTTAAGTTGAAAGTATTTGTTGAAGCAGTTAAACATCTGGTTCACATTCTTTGTTACTTGCATATAATTTCAAATCTATTATTATTACAAGTATGTTTCCAGTACCAGACCTAATACGTTCTGCATCACTGATTCTTAAAATTAAACGACTTCTTATGGGTTTGTTCACGGTGTAATAAAATGTGTTCCCCTTATCTAAACATGGAATCTAACACGTCAAAATCAATTGAAACAAGTATCTTGTCTATTAGAGAATTGATACTGACCGATAGGAATTTCTCTCAGGAAAATTTTAATTAAATTAATTAATTCTATGGCTTTAAAACTTTTATCGGCAATCATCTTAACTGATCAATTAACGCTGCTGATTCAAGTGAGATGTGGCATTCGAATTCTCATAAATATCCTCCTCTCTTAATTGTTCAATTTCCAATTCACATGACCTTGGCTACTTTCTACGTTTGTCACGACGACAATAATAATTGTTCCCATTTCATTTTACTTGCATTGCACCTTTCCCAATCAATACAAATGTAGTACAGGGTGACAAGATGCTATTTTAAAATTAAAAACTGCCAACTACATATCTTTAAAATGTCTATGCAGGTAAAGGTGTCTACACACTGTCGTCACATGCGAATCCAAAGCCTGTAACATCAAACAACAGCTGTTTCAACCTATTAGGTACCTTCAATCTCGGTGTGATGCAACTCTAGAGACAGCACATCGAAAAATTTGTTACCTACGCGGATAACAGTTGCTCATTCTGAGACCTAAATACGGTACTGAAGAGATCTATAAGTCGAAACATATATGCCGTTTGGTACGTGGCCAAAATAAATATACCTTTGTCAATACAGATTATATTTATCACTGGTTAATTGTATCCATATACACGGTGGGCCATTTTAATCTATGCACCTGAAAAACTCAGTAAGTTCGCATCCTATCAAAAAATGACCTTTATAAAAGTTGTAGGATACAAAGGGGGTCAAACAATAGTGACCTTGAATTTGACCTTCAAGGTCAAATGAAGGTCAACTTGAGTTTTTTAAATGGAAACCCCTATTTTTTACACCGGAATCGGAAAGGGCGGGAAATTTTACGTCCGAATATGCTCTCAGATCATCTGACCTCGATGACCTCAAAGGTCAGATGAAGGTCATAAATATGAAATAATCGGATGGCTATGAAAAATCTTAAGTTGGGTATTGCCGAAAAAGTAAAGGTCATTATTTAAGTAATTTTTAACGTGAAATTCAGTGGTGACCTTTATTTTGACCTTGGCGATGACCTTTAAGGTCAAATAAAAAATAAAAGGTGCTTATGAGGTCAAATACTGGTGACCTTGAATTACACCTTGAACTAAAGTTTTGTTGTTTCTTGCACTTACTTTTAGCGTTACCCAGAATCATTGACGAGGACGTAGTAAGTTTTGTGTCCTTTGGGATGCTTGATTAACGTGAGTCCCCTTGCCTCTCAGGATGGGGTGCTTGACCCCATCGTGAGAGGCAAGGGGACTCACGCTAATCAAGCACCCCAAAGGAAACAGAATTTACTACGTCCACGTCGTTGTTTCTGGGTAAAGCTAAAAGTAAATCCAAGAAACAACAACACGTAAGTTCAAGGTCTAATTCAAGGTCCATTATTTGAACTCATATGCACCCTTCATTTTTTGTAGAAGTCATTTTTTGATAGGATGCAAAATTTAACGGGTTTTTCAACCTGGATTTCGTTTTACCCCATTATGTCCGTATGGGGTAATCAGGACCTCACCGAAAAAAACATTATCTAAACGTAAAATTTCGCGCTCATTCGATTTTTAATGTCAAAATAAAGTGTTTTCATCTAAAAAAGAAATTTTACCTTGAAATAACCTTGAAAGTTATCGCCAAGGTCAAAATAAAGGTCAACACTGAATTTCTCGTTAAAAATTACTCAAATTATGATCTTCATTTTTTCGACAACACCTTACATAAGAATGTTGACAGCTACCCAATTATTTCGTATTTATGACCTTCACCTGACCTTTGAGGTCATCGAGGTCAGATGATCTGAGAGCATATTCGGACGTAAAATCTCCCACTCTTTCCGATTCCGGTGTAAAAAATAGGTGTTTCCATTTAAAAAACTCAAGTTGACCTTGATTTGACCTTGAAGGTCACTGCCAAGGTCAAATTCAAGGTCACTATTGTTTGACCCCCTTTGTATCCTACAACTTTTATAAAGGTAATTTTTTGATAGGATGCGAACTTACTGAGTTTTTCAGGTGCATAGATTAAAATGGCCCACCGTGTATATATTTATGTAAAATAACCATGAAAAGTAGGAGCCTCAGGACAGGTTCACCCTGTACGTCGAGATGTTATTAATTACAAGTCTTTCCATGCAAGTCGGTACCGTTAAAACCGTGCAAATTTTTAATAAGCTGTCGGTTATCTGTAAAAGCAGTCCATTACTGTAACAAAGAATGGCTTGTGCTCCCATATTTAATGCATAAGTGGTGAATCAAAATTAAACAGCATTGCATTGCAAAATTATTATAATAATTTCTTACAACTGAAAATGATTTGATGGTATTTAGGTCATGGGGAGAAGTATTCGTTAATTTAACAAATAATGCACAGACGAGTTGAAAATGAGATTTTAGATATGATTTTATCAGTTAATGTGTAGAGAAAGAAAGTAGAAGCCGAATTTAAGACCAAATGGTTATTGTTGAATTATTGTGTTTCTAATAACACAGACGTTAACAATAATGAAAAATGTCTAATATTCTTGCAGGAATATGTACCTAACTGGCCATTACCTCAAAACTATCCACTGTATCGTCACATAAGTCTAGTAAAATAAGAAACTGAATAATAGGTGTACCGTGGGACTTGACAGTGAAAAAAATTATGAAATTTTCAATTGTAATCTCCAAAGTGATCGATTTATTTCCGGAAATTTATCCTAAGGGAACGAATATTTTGAAAATTACAGACGGGGGATAATTTTCTTAAAATATTCGCGACCGAGGAAAAATTTCCTGTATTAATTCAGTCACAAGGGGGATCCGGTAAGACAACCGAGCCTATTAAAATTATAATATTTTAGAAATATTGAACATTTTAATCACTAATGAAAAAATCAAACTTAAAAATAAAAATAATTAATTTAAAAAGTTCAGTTTTCACTTCTATTTACTCCCTACTAAAACGAGAAGAATTCTTGTTATAATTGCAAAACTACTTCAATTTAGTTACCTAAAAATTGGTTACTGTTCAGTAAACATTAAATAAAACTAGAAATGGGAGAAAATCGCTATCGCGATTTTCGTTCCCATTTCTAGCCCTGCCGGGGGTCACCCTTCGGGTGACAAATGCATCTAAAGTAATATTATTTTTAAGAAAATACATATTAAAGAAATTTTGTATCTGGAATGATGATGTAATTATACTAAACAATTTTTCTTAATATTTTGATGAATTGTAAGGGTACTCTATTCTTGATGGTAAAACATAATAATTTTTTAAGTGCTGAAAGTAGAATTTATTTTTCAGTAAACATTATTATCAATTTTATCAATGGGACCAAAAATATTGTAGATATTTACTTTTGTAAGCTAAAATGATGAATTTAACAGACTGCCTTAATGAACGAATTAATCCCAAACTTTACGCGCAGAAAGAATAAAAGCTACGGATAATGAAATAGAATGACTAAATGCTAATACTAATAAATAATTGGAATTAAAAAAATAAAAAAAAGTTTGCCTCCAGCGTGACTCGAACCAGCGAAATCAGCATCATGAAGTTTTGAATCCTACGACTTTCCCATTGCGCTACCACGCCTGTTGTCAAATGTTTACCTTGAGACGTTTAAGTATGTAAACTTTACGTGTCAACCTGAAAAAATAATTTTTACCGATTTTCTAATTGGAAAAGCATTTCGCTTCAGTATTTTGGTAATCGGAAGTGTTTGGCAGTCAGTACTATTGATTCCGTTAGCAATATTTCTCGTAGGAAAATAACCTATCTGAAGTTTAATTAATTTGACAGTTTTCGTGGGAGGTGCTTGTCTCGTTAGTGCACTCTCACATCGGTAGACAAAATGAGAAAGAAGTTGAGACGGACGCGACTTGAGATTTTCGAAGACGAAATCGACGTAGGAGTCGACGTACGGTCTCGAAAAAAAATCTCAAAGGATTAGAGAAAGGACGGAACTTTCGTGTGAAGCCATTCTCGAAGCCCCAAAATTAGAAATAGAGTCTAGGGAGTCCCGCGAAAAGTCGGTATTTCGGGGGGCGTGACGGGACCATTAGGCGCGAGGACAAACGCCGGTGCTAGCCGCATCTCTCTCGCCGAACGGCGATCGATGAAAATTTTGCAGAGGTTTTTTGAAAAGGCGTTTAAATTGGGAAAACGCGTAGGAAACGGCACGAAAATACCCCTACGCATTGGAGAAAGGCCGGGGGCGACCTCCGGTGGTCCGCGGGAATCGTTCCGAGATCGCCCCTCGGAGGAGATATCTTTGAAACTTTGTGGATTTGGGGACGGAATTTAGAGCGAGACAGAATCGGCGCGTTTTAATATATATGGACGGATTGGGAATACAGTGGAAATGTTTTTCGTTGGCATGGTAATGATTCGAAATAAAAGTGTGTGATTGGATAGAAAAAGTGAGTGCGAAATTTTCAGAAAAAAATTGAGCTGAACTCCCAATATGTAGGTACTTCTAACGATTTCAGTCAAACATCCTGTAGGAGAATTTAGTTTGTCCTTGGCATGACGCCCTTAAAACTGTGTTCTTGTTTTAAAAAAATCGAATATGTATTTAATAAAATCGTAGTGCATGTCACGTCATACACTTTCTATAATTTTTTAAAACCGTACGAATCCCTAATTACTATCAATAACCAATCTTGTTAAATGTTAACGACTAGTTACGTGAACCAATTAAAGTACGTAATCTAATACGTGGCATACACCGCCCTCGCGCTATTACATTTCATTAAATTCGCTAAAAAGCTGCCATTCAATTCAATTCGATTAATTACTTCGGTATATATCGCGGCAGCAACCACACATTGAGCTCGTTCCGACCATTACAGCTCCATTATGTTTCAAGAACGGGCAATCTATCTAATCAAATCATCGTTTAAGGTCGGCGATGATGGACGGTTGGGTAACTAACGATGGTTGTGTCTCGCGTTGGCAAACACGGCTGACCGCGATATTCTTCGCGTTTCACCGACATTACTTATTACTTACTTATATTACCGGTTTCCATTATTTGTAACGACTTACAACTTTATTTCACCATTCTGATGTCCAATTTCTTACAAATAATACAAACGAAATTCAAATTCTATTTTATGGACATTCAAATTTCCTTCTGTTCACCTATGAAATCAAAAATATCAGAGAGCAAGCTTTCTCGTTCTCATCAGTCGTGGAGAAACCGCTAGTTGCAGACGTACGTACCCCGCATGATTTTCAAACCCATATGTAAACATTTGGGACAAAAAACCAGAGAGAGAGAGAGAGAGAAGGGGGGCAGATGAAGACCAAAGAGATATAGAGGGAGTAGAGAAATGCCAGAGAGAGAGAGAGAGAGAGAGAGAGAGAGAGCCGGAGAGAGGTAGTAGAGAGACCAACCATAGAGAGATGACAGAGGGAGATAGAGAGAACAGAAAGACTAGAGAAGCAACCAGAGAGAGGGCAGAGAAAGACCAGGCAAAAACAGAGAGATCAGAGAAAGACAGATACAGAAATAGCGAGAAATAGACTAGTGGGAAACAGAGAAAGAGAGAGAGAGAGAGAGAGAAAAAGAAGCCAAAGAAATAGTTTTAAGCGAGTGCTGACTCGTAAATAAAAAAACAGTTATTTAAAAAGTAAAATGATTTCAATTAATAATTTATTAATTCTTTTTAGTTTACATGAAACACAAATTTCCCCGTCCCCTCATCCTCTTCCATAGTCTTTGACTTGCTCCAGTTCCAAAATTTGCTTTGCTAACTGAACTAAAATATATTCTACGAATAACCTTATGCCTTCATTTTACTTGCAGATTATCCTTTACTACTGCATACTTTTTTTCACCATGTTCCGTTTGCAACAGTATACAGTTCAACTGAATCGACCGGTATATTTTTCAAGAACGGCAGTCGGTAGTCCAATAGGTTGAGAAATCTAAACGTCATCGTGTTACTTAAAATATAATAGGGGACACATTTTCTTACACAAGGTAACATTAGAGAAGGCTTATTAATTCCTATTTCAATTGCAGTCAATTGTGTACTACCGACATTGAGAAACTCAATAACCTTCATGTATAGTTATTTTATTATATAACATGTAATAGCGACACGTTAAATTTAAATGACGTTCATTATGGCTAGATTAAAAAAAATATCATTTAGCTGGTATGGTGCCTTGACAATTTTTTATAGATGCGCGTGTATGAGAAATGTATTATTTTATTACCAGTTGGTTTAACTGTTGACTGAATTAACGTACCTCATCGTGTTTATTTATCTTTTTAAATATACTGCCCGTCACAAATAAAGTAGGTAGGTAGGTATTTAAACAATGTATAATCAACCGGATAACCTTTACCCTAAACAATGTTGTTTATTTAAAAACTATCAAGCCATGTTAAAGATTGGCTTTACACGTATGTTGTGTTAAAATTAAATGTTAAATTAAAAATTAACCAATGTTTTCCTTTTTTTTAATATGAAATGTTTAAATATTAAATACACCGTATAAATTACAGAAGGGTATACTCTTCTCTGATTTTGAAAAACGTAAAAAACACTAGGTATTTCATAAAAATCGTTATCTGTATGTGGTTATATAAATTTTAAAAAAACACCCTGTACATTTTTGCGTACTTAATAAGCTGTTCCTCACAATCCCATTGATATAGACGTTGATAAATGTTATTGTTAGGTTATGGTTAGTGTGACTCATCAACTCTAAACATCAATGGGCTCGTAAAGCTGGCTTCCCACGGCCCGTGATATCGCAAGCCGGGTCGCATCAGCATGCGTCAACACTCCGTGGGGAGAGCGTTCAATCCGATTCTGGAAAAAATGTCCATCAAAAAAATCAATGACGTTTACTAAGATGGAAAAATATTAAATTTGTATACGCCAATTGACCTATTTAGATGACGGATCCTTATCATTTCACATTATAAATAGATGGATATTAAAACTGACGAAAAATGTTTTAAGTTTAAACCGAAGGTAATATAAATCAGCAGAAAGTTTCATCTGGGTTTTCGATTAATAACGCAACTTTGTAGCAGTTATATGTACCTATATACGAGTTGTGTGGACAGATTTGCCTTTTAAGGGAATTTTCTGAGATCCCTCATAAATATTAGTCGAGAATGTGCACAGGAGCCAGAAACTTATGTAGGTTGTCTAAGAAAGACAAATTAATTTTTTAGGCACCAAATATACGCTGCAGAAAACGGGGCCGAAATTACATTACAGGAACCTGTAAAATACGTCTTGTAATTTGTCAAAAAATCAAGCAGACAGCGTGTTCCACCTAAACGCGAGGAATTCGAGAATTTCTTTTCTGAAATCATTTTGAATTTGAACAAAATATATGAATGATTCAAAAAACTTGTCTAACTAAGTGAACAGAGATTAGAAATATTATTAGTCATAAGTATTAATTGTTCAAATTTATCTCGGTAGATTGTTATTAAGATTTTAGAGTACAGGGTCATTGGTTATATTTTGGCCACCCACCTAGAGGTTCTCCCTTTAATCTGAGGAAAAAAAATTAAATACAAAAAATTGTAGAAAATCAAGCGTATATCGATCGAGAAACACCTCGTATATCGATCAGAAACCATGAAACCTCCTTTCAAGGTGTTCTTCAAATTATGAAACTGGGTCACACCTATTAAATTATTGCCTCCATACACACACTATTACGATATACTTATTTCACATTATTAGCAACAACTTAAAATTCCATCCATCATTTTGCAAATAATTAACATAATCAGCCCTATGATGCATCATTTGATGTTAAAATAACACCAGTGTTAAAGTGGTATTTAACATACTGATTACATCTTTCTTTATATAGGAATTAAGCCAAAAAGTTAACTAAGAGATACATTGTTAATGAAATTATCAAATATTAAGGTTCTATAAAGTTTTTAATTTCCTCTTTACCTATAATCTATAATCCTAGCTACGCAAAGGAATAACCTTATTATTTTTAGATATGTCGCTAACAGTTACTTTGTGTGCAGTATGCACCGCCCAACATTGAATTACAGCGGCATATCTTGACATAACCTCACTTATTGTCTTTAATACATTTTTCTTTTCAATAGTGTTAGCTAGATTTTTTAAATGATGATGTAATGTATAGATGCTTGTTTAATATTTCATTATTTAAAAAATGTAGATAACACTATTGAAAAGAAAAATATGTTATAGACAATAAGTTGAGGTTATGCCAAGAGATGTCGCTGTAATTTAATGTTGGGCCGATAATTCAACGTGCAAATTTATTATTATAATTCGCATACTATCAGCTCAAAGACACGTAGCTGATTGGAAATTTAGCAGCGTTTATCGTTCAGTCTATGTTAGTCACAGCGGTTAATTGTTTAAAAATAACGCGTACGTTAAGGAAACACTGTGGTATTGTATAATCGCGATGGAATGTTTCAGAAAAAAATTACACAAAGCAATGAAGCCAATAGCAATTGATATGTTTCTAAGTTCATCGCAGGAGTAAGAAGAAGAAACTTATGGACCTGTTGAAAATTATGTAGTTAGGTTATGTCGTATGATCTTGAGTTGACAGTTAAATATTTTTGTGGCCAGTCGCCAAACAAGGAAAAAGGATCGCCAACACAATGAAAAAAGTCGCCACTTTGGCTACCGATCGTCAAATCTGGTAGCACTGGAATATCTGATGGTTTTCGTCGCTAAAGTCCCCACAGACTGTGTTTCTGCACGACAATAAGCGACTCGTCGTGCACCAATTGGCGATTCCAAAAATGAATGCGCCCTCTGCATGAAAATATTTGAACCTACTTAAAAGGCAATTTTTGGAGATTTATAGCTGATATAAGCATAAATAACACGTATTTGGGTTTATTGAACGTAATAATTTAGTGGTGCTTGTGATTTTTTGGTATTACAAAGTTAAAAACGACGTGTATAGTATTTGTACCTCTTTATTTTTACATTTTAAAATGGCATTCAATAGAAATAAGCACAGCACAAACTGCCGTGTTTATAGGTGTCATTCCACAAAATGTGTCAATAGAAGTGTTTAAGATTTAAATAAATAAATAAAAATAAATAAATAAAGATTGAAGATAGGTAGAAGTTTGGCCCTAGTAAAAGAAACTGTTTCTCATTCATTTCTCCAAAAGGCATGTAACAATTTAATAACAGGGAACACGTTTAATTACACAACATAAGCACTTTGTTGCAGTTTGTCTATACTTTTCTATTATTAGTCTTATAAAAGCAGAATATATTTTAATTTAAACATTATTTAACACAAAACAAACACTAATATGGTATCACCATACAGTTTATCACACTTATTTTAGTCCAAAATGTAAGTAAACAAAAGCTAGGGCACCTGTTTCAACCCAAAAATTCATATAATTAGCAATGAAGCACTTATGGACGTTTGACTGCTTTTACCACTCTTTACATTCTTTATTTCACCCTAACTAGCACATGAAGTCACTATATTTATGGCAGTTGAATGCTAAATCGCTAGATGATGTGATATGAAATGCAAAATTTTTACTCGTCTTCCTCCATATTTGTTTACAATTAGCAGCGCCCTCATCGGTAATTTGAATCGCCAATTCCGGATTTTGCAGATATTTTGATCGGCGATTCTACACGACGGATTTAGTCCATAAACCACGATTTGGCAAAATTCGTAGTCTGTGGTCGGCTTTAACGTCGATGTTAATATTGTCTAGAAATTTTGTTTTCGCAGGTGCCTTCGCTGTGCACGGAAAATTACCCCGCGGATCATCCCTTACAGAAACCTAATAAAACTTTAATTTTAAAAATAAGGCAAACTGAGGCGCAAACTGATCTCTTTAAAATCTTTCCCTATGATGGTCGAAAACCTTTTAACTAGTGCGTATATACACTAGAAATACCAGCAGTTGCTATTTTTAGTAAATAATAACAGGGTAAACTTATGGCGGTCACGTGACAGGAACAACCAATAATGGTTCCCCCTTTACTTCCGAAAATATCACTCCCTCCTGTGTACGGGTGGATTTAAGTTAGATTAGCAGAAGTCACTGAACTTTGATCACCAACATCACACATAAATACGTTATTCTTTCAAATAAAAATTGAGGTTATGATATATGTATTTCAGTCTAGTTGAAATGGAAATTATTTAAAGAATTGGTTTCCAGTAATTATACTTAGAGGAATCAATATCAACCCATAGAGTTATATCATATCTAATCTAAGCTACTGAGAACCAGATTTATATTTTGTTTTTATTATTCTCAATCACCTCTGTCGAATTTTCTGTGAATGTTGAAGCTTCACTGTGAGCTTTTCATTAGTAGATTGGGTTCTATAATATTGTTATTTATAAACTTGGGTAGCATAGCATTTTGAGTAGCCTCTAGTATTTGTTGTCGTTGGGTCATATTTAAGGATTGAAAAATTTTTAGTCGTAGGTATCGAGGCATGTATTGATAACTCTAATACAAGATTTGAGAGTGATCGATTTCTAGATTTTTTGGTACTGTAGATTCTCCTAACTATATATTATATTAGATAGGGTTACCAACCGTACTCTTTAAAGAGTACATGCACTCTTTTGAATTTAAAAATAATAAGTACTCTTACTTTTCGGCTTTAGTACCGAAATGTACTCTTTTCTGTTTCTGGGCAAAGGTAACACCATCATTATGAGTGAGAGTGAACTAATATCACTCTTATCCAGACAAAATAATTATCGTTCCTGTATTATCTACTTTATACTTATACTATCGGTCACCTCACTCATAGGTGGTGCTATATATCCGCCCCTGCTTTGGGGAGTTTACAGTTTACATTCTGTAACCTGTAATACTATTTATCTACTAAAATTAATAAATATCTTGCGAAAAGTCGATATTTTTGTATAAACGAATTCTACTTTAAAATTCCGAAGTGCCAGGAAAACGCGTGACCTTGAAAATTTCCAAATTTTTTTCCTACGGCGCTAGAAGTTTCGGCACTGGTTGTGAGTAATCCGGAATTTTATAGTCTGCCAGGGAATTTGTACTCTTTTTTGAATGGCATGAGCTGGTAACCCTAATATTAGATTTAATGGTACCTATCCTATTTTGACGAGTATATTTATTCATATAATTAAGAAAACTTCACAACACGTCACAACATACGCTTTCCCCTTTTTATCTAGTCTCCTATGAAGGTGGGATGCATTACAAAAGGAGGGATTAAAATTTAACGAGACCGATTTGTATGGATTGCACTTAACAATTAATTGTTTTAGTATTGAAAATACTTCTGGGCGCGTGTATATGGGAGCTGTCTCCTAAAATATTAACGCTTAGCGACATGCAAATACGAGCGACCTCGACAAGGTCACGTGCTCATGGAGACGACCTAGCTGTGTTGTTATAATTATAATAATCAGTCTATGATTAGTTTTTATGCTTGGGTTATATGGTTCCTTAACTTACAGAGATTGCTTGGTTGTATCACGGTAATGGGCCTTTATAATTCGAGCACGTTGAATAAAAAACTTACCCAGTACATGTAACAGTGATTTATGAACTGATGTTGAATGTAAAATAAACGTTTGGTATGTACTGATCGTTGTACTAGGATGAACAGGTTTTAGACTAACATATATACAGGGTGGACTAATATATCTATATATACTGTAGGACATAGAGGCCACCCCCCCTCCCTCTAATTTTTGAACCACTGGGTATATTGTGATGAAATTTGGAACGATAATATATGACTAAATTCTGCATTTTTTGACACATCAATGACAGCTCTGAATGTCAAAGTGATAGCCGGGAGCAGGGCGCGCAATAGGAATATTTTTTTAAATGGAAATGGGGGTCGAATAATAACTCATTTTGAAGCTATTTTTATGCTCAAAACTTCCCCAATTTTGAGAACATTTGGTTCAGTAATTTCCAAATAAAAAGCAGTAATATCGATTTCTGTTATATCATTTTTTTATATACATATTACAAATTATTGTAAATTATTCAAAGCAAAACAAAATTTAAAAGTAAACAAATAACAATAAACCAACCCTAACCTAAAATAACCTAAATTAAAAAATTATGAACTAATTTAAATTAAACGTAGAGGCAGAAACAAATTTAGAAAACACGTGTTACTGCAAAAGATGATGGAAGTGACCACCATGAACTTCCTGACAAATAAATGTTCTATGGGTAAGTTCTATTATAAAGATTACGTGGTAAAAAGATTATGTTACAAACTGATATTACTGGTTTTTATTTGGAAATTACTGAACTAAATGTTCTCAAAATTGGGGGATGTTTTGAGCATTAAAATAGCTTCAAAATGAGTTATTACTCGACCCCATTTCCATTTAAAAAAATATTCCCATTGCGCGCCCAGCTGTCACTTTGACATTTAGAGCTGTCACTGATGTGTCAAAAAATGCAGAATTCAGTCATATAATATCGTTTCAAATTTCATCACAATATACCCAGCGGTTCAAAATTTAGAGGGGGGGGGACTTTATGTTCTCACCGTATATACAGGGTGATTCATGAAGAATAAGTAATCTCTAAACTGGAAGATATAGTTTTCTAGATACGTCAAATGAAAGGTTTTGGTATCACACTATGTATAAATTATAAATATAATAGACTATGAAATGTATTAAGTGCGTAACAAAAATGGTTGTTTGTGTCTCGTATTTTCAATACGCCTACGATATTTGCGTAAGATGCAAGATCTGTGAATTTTTAAATCAAGAACCTAGGTAAGAACTGTTTTAAATCCTTGGTGTCCAGGGTTTGTCTGAAGTTAAGTAATTTAAGTTTTCGTTATCAATAGCATCGACAATTGTCACACATTAATTAAGTATAATGTGTATTTGACAGATAAAATAAATTGAGTTAGGTGTTCGTACTTGTAGGCAATTTATCCAAGTATCATTATTTTACGGTAATTTAAAAATCGCAATATATTGCCGCTGGGTACCCAGTCGCCATAATCATTACTCAGTTAGCACCTGAGTTCTTATCCCACCATTTTCCAGGAAATGACTAATTCTCTTCAATAGTTTGTCAACGCTGGGCGTGTAGCGCAATGCCATTTTAATCAATGCTGGCAGTGCCTACTTGGCAAGCTCGATTAGGATATTAGAAAGCGACATTTTGTTGTTTCTGTTTCGCAAATACCGTTTTGTTGCACTATTACATGAATTAAATGATAAATAATTAATAAAATAATAATAGTCGGCGATGCGTGATGCACATACTAAAAGAGCCTGTGACCCAGTTGTTTAAATGTTATTTATACAAGTTGCTTTACCTTATAAATGTTTTACTTTTGTATAAAAGTATTGCGGAAAGAGTGTTAAAAATTCTTCCTCAACCAAAAATAACCTTGATAGACTTAGTACCAAGTCTATCAACATTATTTTTGTATCACAAAAAGCGGTCATACTTTATATACATATATGATTCTTCCTGACCAAAAAAAAATCTTGATACACTAGGTACTAACCTATCTACAACAAACGTGAACTGATGATAATTGGTAACTTTGAGGGTACTCGTTACGTGACATTTTAACAAATTATTTGTAAACACCAGTTGTAGAAACGCTTCAACGAGTTCTCTCTGGTTTAAATCCTAATATTTATTTGTTGTCCCTCAAGTCAATGCCTTGCCATACTAGATACATACCGTAAATCTAATATTTTAACCACGCTTCCCGTCCAACGATTGCGATTGGTTGTTTAGCTTTCAGTTTAGCCAATGAGCGAACTTGAAAAATAAAAAAAAGAATTCTACAATCGATCTAAAGTTTTGATGGTGCATTGACCGGCAAACATCAACAAACATTATTTATATTTACGTTTATCATAAATATTAGTGTGCATACAAGTCGGGTAGACCAAGTTGTTTCCCGTTGTTCTGTGTCAAATGCGAAAATGTTTTATTTACAGACTAAATTTTATATTTCCTCATTTCACGAACTGGATGACTTTCCTTGAAAAATGTCAATGCCGCCCAACATACCGGGAGTGGATAGAACGTGTTAAGGTTCAACTCATTGAAAATATTGTGTGTCCCTTACTGATTTCATCCATCATCTGAGCAGACTTCAGGTGCGTAGCACGGTTAGGGCGCTTCGTGGGCATTTTTTATTCGTGTTTTTGTGCCTGCTACTGTTTACTTAAATCGAAAGTGACATAGTGCAATCAGTGCAACTATTATCGCACTATCGGAAGTCTGTCACATTATCGGAAAACGCCCGTTGGTTATTAAATCGAAAGGTGTGTAAGTTGAATAACCACTTTAGAGATTATTAGCTAATTACTTCGCTTCACAGACACTAAGTTTTTCTTGAGACTAGGCTTAATTACACTTTTAATCAGTCTGGCATCGATAAATTGAAATGTAAATGTAAAAGTTACGTAATTATGTTAATCATGGGCAAACGTTTGTTCTTATCAACGTGGCTTTATAGTTACTATATTAGTTATTTAGTTATAGTTACTTTATAAGTAACAAGTGCGGAAATGCTTGTGGCATAGCATACCTCACCGCCTGAAAATTGTTTGACAACACTTCAAGTACCTGAATACTAATCAAAAACAGAGTAGGTAAATTCAATGGATTTTCAATCGATACAATCGTCTGAGTTTCGTTTGCCATGCCTTTCTTCCCCTATTCCACAGAAGACAGGGTGCGGCATTCGTTTCTAGGGTGGTTTTAACATTCCTGAGATGCTAGAAACATAGTCGGTTGGCTTTGATGTTTATCTGTTCTTATCTACGGCTACGGTCAAAAGGTTAACGGGGCCGGTCTACAAACCCATCTGTGACTTTTTGGTGCACAATGAACCGTCTGTTTACTTGGCTAGACTATTAAATTTAAGGCCAATAAATAAATAAAAATTATGACGGCAATGGCTTATACACAGTTAGGGATTTTGATGATGGATTAAAAGTATTGTTTTACCTCAAAATTTTTGGACAGGTAGTGTAGAATTTAATACCTAATATAAAATAAAGTATAATATTTACAAATAGAAGGGTGGGTCAATTATAATTGGGCATAATAAAAACCGGAATTTCAGACATCAAACTAATCATACCTAAGTAGTACCTATTTCTGAAAATTTCCTGATAAGATACTTTTCTTCAAATCACTGAGAACGATGGGTGTTTTAAAATTGTCGTTATCGTCATGGCATAGGAAACTCTCGGTATATCTACCTAGATATATTTCTCACATTAATATACTACTTTAGTGAATAAAAATAGGCACAGCTTTTAAAAATTGAGTTGTTTTTGTTAATAATATTAAAATGTTTGATATATCTACATCTCCATCAACTCAGATCTTGAATTTATTATTTTTATAACATCAAAGGACATCGACAAAGTGAGTAGGTAACAGGCGACCTTACTAACGAGTTTATAGATAGCTAATTATTATTCAGGATTTTCCACTGTTGGCTAAAAATGTAGGAATAATCGCCGGGTCCCTTACCTTGCAAAAAATATACAGAATACTTGTTAATATACTCATGCAAATTAGTTGGTCTTTCTACCAGACAGGTAGAATGCAAAATCGGGCAAAATTAAAGAGGCCAGCCACGTAATTGAAAATTTAAAAGAATAAAAAAAATAACTATTTAAAAACGCTCTGCCAATAAAGTCAACAATCAGTCTGAATTATATCATCATAACATAATATATAAAACGTACAGCGTAAATAAAAATCAAAGAAAAACGTGTTATTTCTTAGAAAAATTATGAATCCACAGACACAAAGTAACTTTTACTTTTCTAGAATAATAAACACACGTATGGAAATAGAAGTTTACGTTTTACCACGCTATTTCGACGTCTATATGGGTCTAAAATACTAAAAATTGTAGGATATTCTTAAATTGCTTAATGCACGTATTAAACAAGTTATTTATACCACGCATAATATTCATATTTTCTCCAAATTCGGCGTCGAAAACAGTAAAACATATTTATTTACCATTCGGCTTGTTACCTATAAACACAAACCACCAACCACCTCGAGAATCTCACAATTTTGCTACACAAAAAATACACTCTGAACAGTTCTATCCAAACAGACTCTTCTTCACCAAAAACAAAACTTTACACACAATTTATAGCTTCCACTCCAAATGAGTCAACTTCAGTTGAAAAAAGCGTCGAAACGCTACTAATTGCATTGTATACGGTACGATCTAGGCAGGCAGCTCACTACAACTTACTATGGAACATAGTAGGCATAGTAGGCAATGTAGGCACTGGTACGATGGCAGGCCCGCCCCATCCGCCGTTCGCATGTTTGAATTTACAACTTTCGGACACTGGGCGACAGGGACGGACTAGCATTAATAGATGATTTGTCGAAAGAAATGTTCCATGTGCATTCTTATATTGATATTTTTAATCTGTACGGATGTTTGGGAGGAATTATCATTACAATACATTATTAGGCTTACAAAAGTACTGCTTCCAAACTATTGTGTAGGTAATTGAATATGAAAAAAAAATCACATCAGATACAAAACTGAGCCATTCAATAAAGGTCGTATAGGAATCTTATTTATTATAAAATTTGGATGAATTTCGATATGAGGTACCGTTTCGGCTCAATTAAAAACTGCAAAAAGGCATTCGTCTCTTAGGGTTTGCCCTAAGATAAAAATGAAGGAGCTTATACTAAATTTACAGAAAAAGACAACTATAGAAAACACCCCTAAATTTTTAAATAATCATAGACACATTTGTTCCATTTCTAACCAGATTTTCAGTGGGAAAATTATCAAACTCATCGATAGTTTGAGCAAAATAAGAAAATAGACTGGATTGATACTTTCTTGCTATTAATACTAAAATGTAGAAACAAAATCTTTTCAATTTCCTTGCAAAAATGCTATTACTTGCATCAACAGTATTTAGTAGCAACTATTTTTGCTAATATCCCCACAAAAATAATTATTTTCTCATTACTAAAACAGAAACAAAAAATATGTATGTATGTCTTCCAATCTGATAAAAGTTCAAATTTCGGTAAGAAAATAAATTATTCTGAATCTTCTGTTGTTAAAAGGTATTTTAATGATCACTTCATTCGTCTGCTTTAAGAGTCCATTCACTAGGTCGAAATAAGCCCTAAATCGGCGTTCGTCTCGTGTCTAATTATAAAAAAACTATAAAAGATAGCGCCTTTTAGTAAAAAAGTATTGAAAGATAAGACTTTAATCTAAGTCCCTATAGTAGTAATTTTTGGTATTTCTTTTTATTTTTAAAATTCCAGGCAAACAATCTTGTACTAAAATAGCGTATTTTCAAAAATTATTTTCTCTAAAATACATGTATTAAACAAAAATTTACTACTATAGGGATCTAGTTTATCTTTTGATCTTTCCGGTGATATATAATTTATAACACTAAAAAGAAATTTTGTTGCAATTATAAGACAAATCCGGTACCCTTGCAATGAGGGCTAACTTTGTTTCCATGTGCCTTTTTACTTCGGCTTTATGTGCACCTCCGAAATCTTAATAATTCGATACTTGGAATATATAAGTCTCCACCCATCGGCCACCCATCCTCTCAATCCGACCCAACATTCATGCCTGTCAAATCTACAGAGAATGGACCCTTAAATAGTAATAGAATAAGGGCTACGCCAGATTGAAAATTCAGAGTCTCATCAAAATTATAATTTGTGGATCTTTATGGGTCATTTTTAGCCTTTTCCAACGTATCTCTAAACCGCTTCTGACACTTGAATTGATTAGCGTTTGAAAATAAAAGCGATTAGCAGAAATTATCGAAATAAAAAATGTATTTAAATAAATTCAATCATTAATGGTATAAAATTTGTTCAAAGCCATTTTGAAAACTCCGTAGGCATTTTAAAAACCGTACTGATTGTTTATATCTAAAATTTCAAATATTGCAACTGAGCTGATTCCTATCCTGACCCGTTGTCAACCTTCCCACCGACCCCAGCTAAGCGGAACCGTGTTAGAGGTCTTCATGTGATTGTAGCTATTTTCACACTACACCATAAAGGTGGGAATCGTCCATGGAACTTGGGGCGAAGTATGCGTTTCACCCCTAACGGATTATAGGAAACCCGTCAATGAATTTTCTATTTCTGTTTCTACAATATTGACTGGAGAGGATTAGATTTCCGAGAGTCAGTCCTAGAAAGGTCAGTTTACGTGGGGAGTGGATTGGAGTTGAGAGGTACAAGAAGTCACTTTTATTTGTACAGAGGATTTCATGGTTTAAATCACAGATTTAATATCCTGTCCGAAGGATATTAAATCTGTGGTTTAAATAGATATTCAGTTGGTGAAAATAAAAAAAAAAATTAAAGAAGAGTTACGTTAAGTTAGCTATGTTATAATTTACACAGGGATTTTAGATTTCAAACGCGAGGAAATGAAACTGTAGGAATTAAAGTTTATATGGATGTAGCTTCATTGAGTCATCCTCTAAAAAATTAAATATGTATATGTAGAATAAGAGCAAACATAATAGAAAATCCACGGGTCGAGCGATTTTTCAAAAAACTGGGTATTTATAAAATAATCAAGTTATCCACTACTTTACGAAAGGGCTATATAAAAAATAATGTTCATTATTTATAAACTATCTTATAGTTCTTGTACTTAAATCGCAAATACAGGATATTTATATTATCAAAGCGAAACCACAAATATAATCAGTACTGCAATTTTTAGAACTTTGTATATTTCGTGTAGCGTGAAACACGATAACAAATCACAGTAAGTAATGTAAATTAATCCGTTGGTCTCTATCTATAGAAAAGAAAAAGTACTACAGGGTAACATTAATTTACTGAAAAGTGGCCACGAAAACGGCAAATATAAATTTCATAATAGGACGCATTAACTGTTCCATATAAAGATACTAAATTTATAACAGCCAACATAAAAATCCCTAAATTTCAGTTTAGTAGTACGATTTTTGATTAAAATGTTACAATTTGTTTGGCCGATTGTATTGTCAGTGCGACATCTATGTTTCGTTTGCCTAACTTCACACTGAATACGTTTAATTCATTTTTTGAGAGTTTCGTCGACAAGAGGGTGCAAACGCGCCTTTAATACACAAATTCTCACTATCATACAGTCAATACAATAGGAACAAAAACCAAAATGATGTCATTGAAGTGAATGTCCAGGCTTTTGGACAACCCATGCATATAAAGTAATAGTGCTACTCATTTGCATGTTTAAAAACATTAATTAAATTTTATAGTTATGGAATTGTTAAATTATCGGTAACATTATCAGTATTAATTAATATATTAGAAAAAATTGACGGACACTTTCTCTTAAAAAGTAACGGAAATATTACTGCCTAATTACGAACTAAACGACATAATGTCTAGCAGATAAAGATCAAGCCGTATAGTGTCTCATATCCTTTGTTTTACACAGTGGACCTAAAAATGTATAAAAACAGCACATAAACTAGATAACCACCAAATAAAATCCAAAGCCACATGTTGCCCGGAAAGGGGTTACACATTAATTGCCCGTTAATAATTGGATGACTCATTATTGAGGTTTGTAATTCCCCCGTAACATTCCATGTGCGTCGGCGGCGGGGGAATGAAAACGCGGACAGCACTATCTGTTTTTCACCCCCTGGGACCCATTTCAAGTTAATGATTTTTATACTGAGTAGACTATATGAGATGGGTATTACGTGTACCAAATGAGAAGTTGAGACGCTCAAAAATTTTCGAGAAATTTGAGATTGCATGGAAAATTGAGATTGCATATTTTGGGTGCTATCTGTTTTTCACCTCCTGGGACCCATTTCAAGTAAATAATTTTTAAACTGAGTAGACTATATGAGATGGGTATTACGTGTACCAAAGGGGAAGTTGTCCTCCTCCAGTTTGTGATGTAGCTCATCAAATGAAGTAATCGACATTTGAAAATACATAAAGAATTTGCGGGGATGTTCTCGCGAATCCGAATAGAGGGTGATAAAAGCACCTTTTATTGGCCTTTCAAGGCATAGGGGATGCATCCAAACTCTTCCAAGATTTCGATTTTTTTTTTCGCCTCTCTATCAACCTTTTTACGCATAAAGCGACAACAATGTGATGCTCTGCACTTTCGAGATACAGGTTAATGACTGACCATACGACCTCATGTGAAACCACTTGTATAAAACTGATGATCAGTTGCGACCGATTGTCAGCACCGATCATCGGTCCCATGTGAAACGGTTATTATTATTGAATAACCAACTTATTGTTATATTATTTATTTATGTACCACGGCGATGCGACGCCTATGACTACTGACACAAATTACCAGCCTTACTTATTCTCATTATTAACAGATATTGCCAGTGCCGGAGCTGCTGGGGATTGAACCCAGATTAGATATAACTAATAGCGAATTCGGGTGGCTTGCATTTATTGCGAACTGAGAATAGCTCCATCCTTTATTGTTGAAGTTAATAATAAAGGATGGAGACATTCGCTGTAAGAAACATTGTGACAGAGACATGCTGCCGCAACGTGGTCTAGCACACTACGCTATCGAGGAGGCTACTCTTTTTGTCCACCTTCTAATCCTTTTTATCCTTACATTCCTTTTGTATTTATAAAATTTTAATATACCATTCATAAATGAATACTTTTTCAATCAAATAGATACTGTAGATGTTAATAGCCGAGTTTTTATATTTATTTTATCATATTGAACAAATTTCTATTTAAATACTCAATTTATACAAGATAATTATTTTGTAGCAGTAAATGAGCAGCAATTTATTACGTTGAAGATAATATTTTGCTTCTAAACGCACCCTGGTTCCCACCACACTGACCACACTGTACATTGGTCAGGTAGTTTCAAAATTCGATCCCAATCATTCAACCCGGGCATGCAAGAGTTGACAAGTTTTATGGTACTATGGCAATTCGTTGATATTCTACACCCGTACCGATAGCCGAACACTGGCATCATCGATAATATAGAGTGAAAAATTATCTAGAAATTTATATTTTAGCCGTTCGATGTTCTACTTTCCAACCGGGTACGCAAACAGCAGCCTTATCAAAATAAGCGATTCGAAAATGTGGGACGAGAATACACGAGTGAATAGAAAAAAATAATGATTTGATTAGGTAGAAGGTAGATAGTTAATTGTTGCAGTTTTCATAAAAGGTAGTGCGGTTTTCATTGCGAATTCGAGCGTATAAAAGCTTTCATTAACACTATATCGTTTATAATGTTATCGATTTTAGTAATTTTTTTGCCATGTAGATCTTGTTCTTCTTTTATGTTATCCTGTCTTTCTTTCTTTTTTCGATCAAAATACTTGATCTATATTTTATTGCAGTTAAAAACTAGTCTAAGAACTTGTCCTAAATTTTCTTAATTACTCGTATCTTTCTTGAGTTCCCACTAATTCAATCCCTCCTAAATTCTAGCAATCTCGCGAATTTTTCATTCCTGCCAAATTCAACAACTTTTTTCCAATTCTTGTTAATTCCTCGGAATTTCCTCTCAATGAAATCGTCCTTTGCCAGTTTATTGACACTGCTAAAGTTATATACCTAATTTAGTATTTCTCAAGCAGATAAAAATTATACCTATTTAAGTTTGAAAAATATTAGCTCAAAGTTACATACAATAATTAATTCCATAATCTAAACTGATAGCTCGGTACTCCTTTCCATACTCTATGTTATAAATATGAATATTTTTCTTTGAGAGTTACAGTTCTTTATACCACAGACCATCAATCATGGTGCTTTGAGCTTCGACCAGAACACAATCATAAAAAGCACTGGCTTAAAACGTGACTTAAATAATCTAATCATGCCAACCCCGATTTATTATACAAACCAAGATTAATTAAGCATGTCAGTGGCTAATAAGGAATTCAGATAGCCGGGAGGAGAGACATCATCCTAATCTCTACACAATGCGAAATAAATGTTCACGTCAAAATTACGACCGTAATAAAGTTAACGTACATACTCTTTAACATAATTAGCAACTATTATAATAGTCTCATGATAAACAAAAGCCGTAAACATGCAACAATTAGGCGCATCGGGCTGTAATTAAAATTAGTAGACCATAAGAACTATTCACTGCTACAAAATTAGTCGGGCGGGTACGTCTAAATCGCTACGATTGATTGAAGAAACAGCCAGAATATGAAATAACAATTGCTGATTTTTACTATACTATAAAAAATGTATTGTAATAGTATTGGAACTTGGAATTGGTGGAGGGTAATCCACTTAGGCCCTGGTGCAGACATCACCGAGTAGTTCATGATCTTACGAATTTCCTGGCAATCATTTCGTGGAGCTGCTTATATCGTCACACAATACATATTTTTAAATAGCTTGTGAATGTTTTCTTAAATATTTATATAATTGTTTTATAAGAGGGGTTCGGCTCCTGTTAGCTTCTTTGTTAACACTACAGTGTGCCTTTGATCCAACATAGAAAATAATGTTTATTTGAAGGAATTATCACTTATAATATCCCTAGTGCTCAAATTATTTCCGGAAATTTTTTCGAGGTCATGAATATTTTGAAAATTATAAATAATAGAAGATAATTTTCTTAAAATATTCATGAACGAGGAAAAATTTCCGGTTTTTAATTTCAGCACGTGGGATATTCGGTAAGAAAATTTCACACCATTACTTTATAAATATTATGCCAAAATTTAACATTTTAATTACGAATGATAAACATTAATTCCTAGTGAGCCATGAGCAATACCATGGCAATACCAAACATTTTTTACGACTGTCAAGTACGGTACCTTGGTCAAGTTCTACCAGTTGTCATCGTGACATTGTGTTTGTGCAATTTGCTGATTTATTAGATTGTATTTTTGAAAATGTCCCGCTTTGGAAAGGAAACATTTATTTCTGATAATTATTCTGAAGTACTTCGAGCATTGCAAATATTATGCTTAATAAAATGTGAGTTTTCTTAGTGAAATAAAATGTCATTTTCTAACATTAAGTTAACATTAGTTACATACATATTTTACAAATAACTTAAAAACATATTATATTTTTGTTTCTTATTAACTTTGATCTACTAATATTGGTGGAACATCATTTATTTTTGATAATTATTCTGAAGTATCTACCTCAAAATTTATATTTAATAAAATGCGAAATCTCTTAGTGAAATAACATACCATTTTCCAAGTTTAGTTACATGAACTTTTTATAAATAACTTAAAAACATTATATTTTTCTTTGATCGACTAATATTGGTGGAACATAATTTAATTTTGAGAATATTACTTAAATTCGAGCATAGGAAATGTATTGATTCAACTCCCGCGTCTTTATTTTGACACTTTAAATGACAGAAAAATTTCCACTTATTAATTTGACACAACGTTAAAAATTTCCGGAAATTTTTTGGGTTGGCATGGTAACTGAAGAAAAAGAAGCCTCTGATTGGTTAAAATATGGCGGTGTGAAATTTTCGAAATAATTGTCAGACGGATAGTAGCACAGACCGGAAGAGGGCACTACTATGTTTCTCACCATTAACATCGATGAGGGCGCTGCAAATTGTAAACAAATATGGAGAAAGACGAGTAAAAATTTTGCATAAGTTTTAACCATTCAAACTTTGAGCACCATGAATTCAACGGCAATGAAAATACTTGTTTCCACTGCTATTTTTTAGCTATATCCGCCTTTCTATCATCGGTATCGTATATTCCACCGCACTGTCTATTAAACCTTTCTTACGTTTTTTCTACACCAACGTACTTAACTAATTCTAAGAGGCATTTTTTCCTGTGTTAAATGTGTGTTAGTGCAGAATTTAACGGTACCTACTAGCTCAGTTTTTTGCTCGATGGGTTTGTCTGGATCTAAATCGTGGTTTACTTTTATACTCTAGGACTTTAAGGTGCAGCTATAATGTTAAATTTAGAAAGCATATGAATATAAATTATTATTATTTTTTTATATATAAAGTGAGTTGTGATTTATACTAACGGCTTTAAGTATTAAACGGTTGTCGAATTTCGAGGAAATATTAATTTTTTAATGGTAACTTTCTCATTTTGTAGAATTATAGAATTCTGTATAGAAAAATACATCATTAGATTGGTTGCTGACAAGTTACTCCTGATGGTACTCGTCTTTTAGATATATTCCACTCATTATTTGAGAGCAAGAAAGAAATTACGCCTTTCAGACCTTATATTATTATTACGAATCACTTTTTGCTACTCTATCACTGAACAGAACAAGATGATAGATGATCACCATCATGCTATCTGGAAAATGCGCAGTTTTGAACTTATTTGGTTCTTGTCAGTGTGGAATAAGCATAACTACAACAAATTTAATTTTAAATAGAATGCAAATGGGCAATGTTTTCCGGAAAATATGATTAAAAATTTGTGAAAGTGTATGTGTATCTATATGGAATAAATCAGTAGGATCTGGGTGTTAAGCAGTGGCCACAACATTTAGAGAAACGGACACATCCTAACCTTTTAGAACACCTAACTTGTAATTTTATATACATTTAAACGAATAAAATCATTCGAGACAAAAACAAAACTATATTTCACAGTTTTTGCATAGAAAATCACTGTATCAGATTTATTTATTTTATTACCCATCATATATATATATTTTAATGAACATACATTATAAGCCAATTAGTTGTAATAGGGGGTCACTAATATTAAAGCAATCTAATTAATCAGTATTTATTTATGTACCTATGTATATATTTAGCCGCGATGGAATAAAGAACAAGGAACAGTATGCAACCAGTAAAACATTCGAAATGCTTAAAGTTACGAAACGAATGCCCCACTTTTGCCTAGCGAATGTTCAGATCAAGTAAAACTCATATTTTCACATCATCTTCTCTCTTCACATCATCCAATAGAATGTCCAGTGTGTCCGATATTCGACACATCACCTTTTGTGATTACAAGAGATAGACAGGATGTTTAAATGTTTATTGTATATTTTATCAGTATCGAGATAAATCATAATTTGACATTTTCTTTTTCTGCTATACCAGGAAAAAATTCAGATAGCTGGTTTTAGACTAGTTCATTGGGGCAGTCTTTAAATAATCGCTTGATGCGGTTCACGACTGCTATACCTTTTTTACAGAAAGTACCTTTTTACATAAAAAGTCGTACTTCTTTATTTCTATCGTTAATGTTACCGTATTTACTTAGATAAAAAAGTTTTGTGAAAACAACCCAGTACCCCTATGAAAACTATCCTTGAAAAACTGTCACGGCTCTTTTTACTAGCACCACTCGCTTTGGTATAAAAATGTATGCCAGAACACCAAATTTTAAAAAAATTAGTCTGCGACTGTTCCTAAAAATAAATTAAAATCATTATTTTTATGTAGCGTTTAAAGGGTTCCAACTCCCTTAGAAATTAATGCATAGGAACTTTTATTTTTATTTTTAGAAGCCCGGTACACTATTTTGTACGGCAGAGTGCCTTCAAGTTCCCGATAAAATAAATTAATTCTGATAATAATATAAAAAATAATAATAATAAATAAAATACAATAAATAATAATAATAAAAAATATAACTCAAGGTACATTAAAAAAAGACAACGGATCAAATGATTAATAATAATCTCAATTAGAATCAGTTAGTCACATGATAATAGTAAATCCTCTCTAGGGAGGAAAATAATTACTTTTCATGATAAAACAAGGCCAATAAAAATGTACTATATGCTATGACCGAAGAAAAAATAACTTTCACATTACCTATACATCCTCGATCCAGTTGTTAATTAATACCAATAGATGCCACTCTTAAAAGTCCTGAGCTTTGAATTCGTTCAGGGTAGAGCACGCTTGAAAATGATGAAAAACCGATACAATTTACTGCACAAACACAAACAAGCCAGATATTCCTTCAATAATAATTCATATTAACCAGTGATTAATGATGAAGGCACCACCCTAATCCTTAAACAAACTTCATTTAACAATTACAATAAGTGACGCATCCCGCAGATATTTCTTTATGTATTATGTATATGCATAAACCAATACCTACTGAAATACGTGATTGATATATAACGCCCCACGGAGGTGCCCGATGTGCTACTGGAGGTTTATAGTCTCGTGTACGTGAAAATTGTAATGAATTAGACATCTGGGTAGATCTCATTACCATTCAGAGCCGTATTTTCGCGCCGGCTCATTGAATCGCCTCACTGTCGTGTGACTCTCCCGGTGATAGTCTATTGTTGAGCGACGTTTTAATCAAGAAGTTAACAATTAACGGCATACCTACAACTTATTTGACGTGCAGTTGGTGAAGTCGTTGTATTCTTTTTTTTGGGATTACACAACCTGTAAAATAATAGAAACCGCAAACAAAAATTTGTAAGGGCGCGTTTACACTTCCTTTTCGATAAAGCTGTCAAAAGATGAATTAAACGTATTCAGTGTGAACTTAGGTAACCGAAACATAGATGTCGCACCGAAAATACAATCGACCGAATAAATTGTACCATCTTAACAAAAAACCGTACTGGTCGACTGCAATTTAGGGATTTTTATGTTTCACGTCACACATTTAGTAGCCTTAAATGAAACAAATAATGTGTCAATAATAATTAGAGCAGTTTCCAATAGGCGATTCAAATTACCGATGAGGGTGCTGCAAATTGTAAACAAATATGGAGAAAGACGAGTAAAAATTTTGCATTTCGTATCACATCTAGCAATTTAGCATTCAGCTGCCATAAATATAGTGACTTCATGTGCTAGTTAGGGTAAAATAAAGGATAAAAAGAGTGGTAAAAGCAGTCAAACGTCCCATAAGTGCTTCATTGCTAATTATATGAATTTTTTGGGTTGAAACGGGTAACCTAGTTTTTGTTTACCTACATTTTGGGCTAAAATAAGTGTGATAAACTGTATGGTGATACCATATTAGTACTTGTTTTTTGTTAAATAATGTTTAAATTAAAATATATTCTGTTTTTATAAGACTAATAATAGAAAAGTATAGACAAACTGCAAGAAAGTGGTTATGTTGTGTAAATAAACGTGTTCCCTGTTATTAAATTGTTACATGCCTTTTGGAGAAATGAGTGAGAAAGAGTTTCTTATACTAGGGCCAAACTTCTACCTATCTTTTATCTTACAACACTTCTATCGACACATTTTACGGAATGATACCTATAAACACGGCAGTTTGTGCTGATTTCTTTTGAATGTCATTTTAAAATGTAAAAATAAAGATGTACAAATACTAACCACGTTGTTTTTAACTTTGTAATACCAAAAAATCACAAGCACCACTAAATTATTACGTTAAACAAACCCAAATACGTGTTATTTATCATTATATCAGCAATAAGCCTCCAAAAATTACCTTTTAAGTAGGTTCAAATATTTTCATGCAGAGGGCGCATTCATTTTTGGAATCGCCAATAATTGTATTAGCGCTATTTGTGTTGTCGCCATTTTCTCAGCCCTTTGTATATTATACATTTAAAACGAGATGGACATTTGCATTTTAACAACCAACAGATCTCCCGTGCGGCTCATTTCTGGGCAATATGGTGTGCGCAACGGACCGGGCGGGTGTTTGTTTTACTCTGCCTGCATTTCCATAAAAAATGCAAAAAGTATAAATAAACACAACGTAAACTCGCACCGAAAATGCGTTTGAAATAGCAACGAGTTTTCATTCAGTTAAGACTACAGCAATCAGGCCACCGACGGGGCCGCTGCCTCAATACAAACACAGGCGGTGAGCGGTGACGGCGCTGCCGTTAATTAAAAAATACGCCGATGTTCGTTGTTCGTTTGTTCGATGCGAGCGACGCTAGCGCCGCGCATCAAACGAAGCTAATATTTGCATTACGCTCCCGCGTCCCGCGATCGCAAAGGCCGGCCGGCGGAATCAGACCACGTACTACACACAGAGCGATTGCATACTAGAATAAATTGACTACTTTTTTCTTTGTTCTACTACCAAAAAAATATAGTACTCGTATGTTCTTTAGAAAGAAACGAAGATCAGGCATAATTGAACATCAATAACAAAATAATGAATACTTTTATTACGTATTTTTCCCACACCTTGGAACGTTTTTGAAAATAATATACAGAAAAATTGAAAATAAACACCCGCGCCAAAGGGAATAGCGGGGTTGGTTTCTTGAAACATAGTTTTATTCAAAAATACATTTTCACAACTGCTAATATTTAAAATTATTCTATACTGACGAAAACAAAATAAGTTTAATTACAACTGAGCACTTTGCTGACAGTAAGATGCCCATAATAGGCAGTCCAATGGTAGAGTAGCAGAAAGTGGATTTGTCCAATCGTTGCTTCCATTTAGTAGATCGATATGGGAGCATAATAAAAGCATCTAGTTCTAAAGTCAGGCATTGAATTCTGCCTCAACATTTAGCAATACCAAATTCCTGTACTAGATTCTTAATCGAGATCAAATAAAATTGACTGTGCATGGAGTAAAACTTGCGATATTTTTCATTAGAACACTTACCTAGACACGTCTTCCGCACTGACAGCTCTAGGGGTGGAGGGGGCATGAAGCGCGAGGTTCGACGAGTGCACCGAGTGCAGGGAGTCGGCGTATCCATGAGACGCTTTCGTAGCTAAAAAAAGATAATTACAAATTTTATCACGTAACACTGAGTGCGAATCGACAAAATTTGAAGAAGAATAAGGCCAATTAAGTCAGTATGTACATTAAAAATTTACTCAGCTCATTATCACCGATGAAAAGAAACATTTGACTCTATAATATTCAAACAACTCAAATAACACAAAGTGTATATGAGGTACCTCGAGGAAGTGTATTTGGACCACCATTACTCTCAATTTATATTAATGATTTCTAATCGTATTGTAAAACAAAAAGAAAGGTAAACCTTTCGTTTTGTCTCACAGTCCCTAAAGAGGGTCAAAATAGTATCCCTGGGGTGACCAGTAAGGTCACAATGTTATAATGAAACAGAGATTCAAATTGGACGACTGGATATAAAGGGGAAGCTGTTAAAAGAGGAAATATTTTTTTGGAGATTTAGGAGAAGAGTTCTTTAATAATTGATCACGTGATTTCAAAGTTCACCTAGCCACTCAGGATATACAGGCTCTTGAGATACTGGAAGGCCTTCTATTCTTGTCACTGTCAACTAAATTGTAATGGCTGAGGGTAAGAAAGAATGTTGCCAAAAGGAAGAAGTGTAAGAAGAATTCTGTTGTGTTTCATTGTTCTACCTACCTATATTGAAACTTGTTTTGTTTGAGCATGAAAAAGTAAACGCAGCGATACTAAGAAGCATCTATTCAGCGTTTGGAATCCTAATATAAAAGAATCAATTGAAAAGAGTGTTCAATAGGGGAACGACGTGGAGCACCTTAATACCACCTCCAGATGTCGCTGTGGGGAACAAGGGAAGTTAACTTCGTGGTTCCAATAGTTGCTGCTACTACTAAGTTACTAATAAAGTGGGTACTTACATAGCTGCGGCGAGTAGGAGGTATCTGAGGCGGGGGCGGTGAAGGCACTGTCTGGTTTGGCGACGACGAGAACGACACGGTCCTGAGTGGTTTTTAGTGTGGCGACGGCATCCTCGTGAGTCACGTTCTCCAGATTCACTTCACCCTTCTGCAATACAAAACAAACATCTATTTTGGTACACCCTATGGAAGAGTGAATTCAGTTTATAACGCACGCAGTCAATAGAAGAGAATTATTGAACCATTATACCTTCCAATTCTGCCATGCTTTGAACTTTAAGTAAGTTATATGTTCTTTGAATCTAGTTAACAGTTATCGCTTTGTTTGTCTCACATATATACTTCAGCTGCAGCAATATCGGTTTTGGAGATTCACAAAATTAGTTGTTGCTATAGGTTATGAATGACATAGGAGATTGGATGCATGGACTACGATGTTAAGTATCTTGGACAGACAGGGAAGATCAGGATGAGCTAGATTCAAAGAGCATATTAGTGCGTTCAATGTAAGAATTGAAAAAACTTGTTTCTGAACTGTAAAAATTGAAAATTTCTTTGAATTACACCGAGAATGACACTCAATTATTATTAAAAACTAGCAGGAGGGTACTCACCACGGCGTCTCTGACCGCCACCAGCTTATCGCCGACGAGGAGCCGCCCGTCGACTTGGGCGGCGCCTCCATCCATAACCTTGGTGACGTAGATGCCGTTGTCGCCGGGGATGTGCTGGTTGCCGATGCCACCAGCGATGCTGAAGCCCAGACCCTTGTTTCCTTTCACCAGCTCGATCTCCATCAGACGCATGTTGCGCGGTTGCCGCCTGCGCCGTACGCACTGCAAATGGGGAAAGGAGGTTAGACTTGACAATCGAAACCGAATTCCAATTTGAACTAAAACCATTAAAATGGTCAGTTTATTTTAAGATTTATTTGTGGAATATTAAACTGTCAAAAGAAAATAGAACAAAACTTTATACCTATAGGCTATGTAACTATTGATAATTAATATTAAATTTTATCATCACACATTTTTTTCTGATATACTATTAATGGGCCTTTTCCACATCTTTTTTTTATTCGCTTATTATAAAATATACGCTTAGTTATGTCTAAAAAGTATTTTTTAATATTTTTCTTCGCCAGATATATTTTGGAAAAATTGTTAAAATTACCATATATTTCAAATAACGCGCCATGACGTCATACTCCAGTTCGTTGTTGTCTGTTGGCTACCCTGCATTTTGTGTTCTGTCAAGTGAAATGTGCTTAACCTAACTTTCGTTTTGTGTTTTGATTAATTTGATTTAAAATGATTAAAATTGAAGAGGGATATCTAAGGCTGATTCAGACCATCTTGACAATGAAATGGGTAACGATTTCTACGTCACAAATATGAACTTTCTTAAGTGCCGAAGTGTGCAATGTTAAGACAAGAAGGTTATGTTTTATAACTCAAGTTATCAAATCATCATTTAGTTGATTCTAGCATAGATTGTGCAGTGTTCACCTTTGGCGAAAAATACCTAAAAATTATTTTGTTCAAGGGATAAATTGTAAAATAATCATGTTGATTTGCTTTAGTAATAATTTATGGAGAATATTTCACCTAAAAATCCATATTTTCATTTCAAAATTACCAGAATGTAAATTTAATCGTTGCCAAGAAAAATGTAAAATTATATATGGCAACGTGAAGACGTTCTTTAACTTGTCTACATTTTATTGGCTACTGGAGTGTGATGTCAGCGAACCGCGCAGTTTGAAATGACTCATGAAGGCCGGTCACTTTGTACTTGGATAACTTCGCTAAATTACAATTCTTTAATAAATTGGGTTGATTCTACCTTTACTTATGTACCAGTATAACGTTTGATGTTAATGAAATAGTAAAATTCAATTTAGTGGGAAAAACCCATTAGACACTAACAGGAAATCCGTTGGATTTAGGCGTCGAAGATGGTTATATCAAATTGTACAACCACTCCAAATTTGGATACGATATTTCACATGGTTCTGAACATGTTCTGAAATTACAACAGGCGTTACAAAACATCGTTTCTTTTCTATAATTCAACTGGTATGTTTCTAACAGAAACATGTTATAAAGAGAAACATGTTATAAAAAAATGAAATAATAAAAATAACCTCTTGATGTAATACACTTTTTAATCACAACTCCCTTAGTATTGCAGTTACTTATCAACTATTGCATCAATATATTCTTAACAAAAAAATATATCAAGATTTATACAGATTGCCCAGGCAGGTATATGCCCTATAAACATCGTGATCGAGGGATTCGTTTTAAAGATACAACTGTTAAAAATGTCACGTACAACCCACTGACTCGGCTCCTTAATCCGGAATTGTCGGAATATCGCGATACCCGTCAGGACAGTATCACGCCCGGACATGTTCTCGGGACACAGCAACGCCAACTTCGACGTCTCTGGTAAATAAAACACCGACATGCCGGAACAGGTGACGGACACAATTTTTTGCTTCTCTTGAATAGACCCGTTCGGAAAGAAATTACACGTACAACTAGGCAAAGTAGGAGGATATAAACGCAGTAAACGAGGCAAAAATTGAATGCAAATCGAGAGGGTGATAGTTAATTCGACATAGTTGATAATGCTAGGACGTGACAAAAATAATTACTTTTTCCACACAGGAAAATAGTAACCTTCTAAAAATGGAATTGTGACGTAATGATCAGCTACCAATCGGCGATAAGCACTTTACAGGCTGGCAACAGTGTTCAGCCGTAGGTCATATCACCAGCTTGTGTTGACAATTTTAAATCCAGCCCAGTTTAGGATTTCCCTCTGCAGTAAAGTGAATGCCGTTCCAGGCAGTCAATGTTATCTGCCTTCATAAAGCCGTAACAAGTGTCTAACTCTAAACAGTCTCCCATAACACAGCACGCGATGCTTTCAGCCCGACTTCCGGTAAATGTTAAATATCTTGTATAAGTATCGAGCTAAATAACCTCCAGTCCAACACAGTGTATAAAATGAATATCAGCAACAGAACACGAGTGAACTACCTATGAAAATATGCTACCGACCAATAGCAAAACTAGAGATGAAATTTGTGTTTTGAAATGAAGAGTTCTGACTTATCTGATCTTTTACCACAACATGACATATTCCAAGTTTTTCTATCAGCAGAGAATCCGCCACTTTAAGTACTATCTAACGGTGCTCTAAGCACTTATAAGGTGGATTGAACACTTCTCAAGAACTTGAAGCACCCTTTTCAATTCCAATTGAATGAGATTCAGCATTTTTCACTCAACGTAATTACTAAGAACTTACTCATTTAATTATAGAGATATCGAGACCCAATTACATACAGGGTTATTCAGAACGTATCTCTAATACTTTGAGGATATGTGCATGCTTAAATAAGAAATCGATATCACAAAAAAAATGTATAATAAAAGTCTTTGGATTTCCCGTAAACAATGTTAAAAGTTATACCATTATAAAGGACTACGTAGATGGGCAACTGTACTTCAACGACATCTGATGTACCACATTCCTATAAAGAAAGTTTTTGTACCTGGAACGCCTGGTCAAGACCGAGCGAATAGAGTTGGAGTGGGGATAATATCTCTATTGTCTATCTGTGTCGCTCTCTCAGTGCCGATTACAAAACGAGGTCAGCCCAGCCTAGGTACTGGGTCCATTAGAAACAAGAAGTCAGTACTGTTGTTTGTTGTTTTATTTATCGTAGGAGTGTTAATCTTTAAAATTTTCAAAATGGCTCATGTGTACAGTAATGCTGAGTTAATGGACATGATTCTTATTTATGGTAAAGTTGGACAAAATGCAGTGGCAGCTTCGCGCTTGTATGCGGATCTATTTCCCAATCGACACACGCTAAATTATGCAACTTTTACGGCAGTGGTACAACGTGGCCGTGATACTGGTAATTTACGTACAAATCGTGGACGAGATGGTGGCCCGGGACGACCACAACGTATTTGAGCAGCGGAAGAACAAGTGTTGAATCTGGTCCGTGAAAATCCGCGAATAAGTACAAGTCAGATCGCTAGGCAGGTGCCTGGGGTATCCCAATCAACGGTGTGGCGCTTACTACACGAAGCTCAGTTTTATCCGTATCATATCCAGCGTGTTCAAGCACTGTTACCAGCGGATTATCAATTACGAGTTAGGTTTTGTGAGTGGTTGTTGCAGCAAAATGCTGAAAATCCCCAATTTACTGCTGATGTACTAGTTACAGATGAAGCTTTGTTTACTCGAAATGGAATACAGAACATTCACAATACACACGTTTGGGCACTCGAAAATCCGCACGCAATTCAACGAAATCACTTCCAACACCGTTTTTCGAACAGCTTTTGTAACAAGGTATGTGCAAATTTTTTATAAATTTCATGTTTCTAATACCTAGTAATCAAGTAGCGCAATTATTCAAAATTAGTGGAACAAAATTTTATTCATTTTAAAGACACGTCACTGAAAGATACATGGCCACATCTATGTATCTTTCAGTTTATTTTAAAGTAAAAAAGCTGCAAATCTTTTTTGCGCCGGGTGTCGGTATACTCTCAGAACTTCCGAAGTTTTTTTCGTGCTATATGTGACATCGCCAGTTTGCATTGTCAGTCCCAAGGTCACTTCATTACAGTGGACCAGTATCCAGGGGCGTGCAATTAAATTTTTTTAAATAATTTTGCAGTACGCGCCAAAAAAATTTTTTTTTGCACTACCACATTTGTACATGTATGTTGAACATCCTCAAATTTTATTATGGATAAGTTCTGAATAACCCTGTACGGTAAAGAGGATTTGAGGCAGTGTCTGAAGCTACTTACCAACTTGACGGTGTTGCCGGCCTTCTTGAGCGCCTCCACGGCGATGGCGTGCGGCACGTCCACCACGGCCACATCGTTCACCGAGAGGATGGAGTCGTTGACGCGCAATCGGCCGTCCGCCGACGCCGCTCCACCAGGTATCAGTTTGGTGATGTAGATGGCGGTGTCGTCGCCGATGTGGGGGTTGTCGGTGCCGCCGGCGATACTGAAACCGAGCCCGGCGCCGCCCCTCTCGAGGATGATCTCCTCGTACTCCCACTCATCGTCGCCGTTCACCTGGAAGCAACAGAAACATTTTTTAGGATATTTTTCCGGTCAGGCCGAAACCTCTTAAATTTAACTTAAGGTCACGTTATCACACCGCCAATGCAGTGTTCCATTTTGTCATTTATATAAGAAAGCATTGTTTTATTAAAAAAAAAAAGGATGAAATTGTATTAGCCTCGGCGTTATTCTTAATTTTTCTTTGTCGTAAGTTGTCAAATAATATTTTCCAAAAATGACGTGCTACGACCGATTCATTCAACAGGCACATTTTACGCAATTTTACGAAATTCAATGAAAATTTATCTTCCTTCAGACAAAATTGTTTAAACTACATAAACTAAGAAAAAAATTGTGTACCATGCGAATTTTTCCTAAACAATGCGAGAAAGTCAATAACAACAAAGAACATTTCTTGCTGTGGATATAATTGCGTAATTGTTTCAGTATGTTACTGCTAGATGACACTGCTGTCAAAAAGTAACTAAATTATTTAGGGTTATTTTGTGCTTAGTGCGAAGAGATAGTGCGCAGAGACAGGGTTTAACAATTTTAAGGGTGGTAAAAACGTATTGGAAACTGGCCTACTTATTCTTTGGCTATTATAAATTTAATAATGTAACATATTGACCCTTTGACTGTTTACTAGCTATAGCTGTAGCGCTGTAGCTGATAAGGCTACTAAATTTGAGTCGTACAACATAAAAATCCCAAAATTGCAGTCGACCGGTGTTTGATTAAAATGTTACAATTTGTTTCGCCGATTGTATGCCCAAGTTGTCAAGAGTAGGATATTTCACAATTATCTGACTCATATTTTTTTTTTTTTATACCACTGATATAAATATTATTTCATATTTGTTTTTCCTGTTTTGTCGACAAGAGCGTGCAAACTCTCCCTTAAGAAAAAAATTTGAATTTATTAATTTTCTATTATAGTCTAAAAAGCATTCAACATAATTAACAATACCAATAATTATTACTATTCATATGTTGCTAAATTAAAATTTTATATCATTACACATCGCACTAAAATTTAACTACCCATTGTTTGATATTTAATTTTAATTTTAGAGTTGTGTAACTTTGTTCGTTATTATTATTACCGATTATTGAATTAAACATTAAAAAATAAAAAATATGCAGCAATAGTAATAAACAGGATTTAATAAGATGGGAATCTCGTCAACAAAGAGAATATCGGACATATTTTTAAGTGGAGTTAGAGTGTAGTAGAACACAGTGGAGCACGTCAGGTACCTAGTTATTGCGGGGAGGACAAATTTAAAGTTTGCAATACACTTACATTGCTCGTGTCAAAGGTGGGGTATAAAGGTTTGACAATTCCCGTCAATTATTTTTATGCGAATTCAACTGGCAGTTTTCTATTGGCGATTCCAAAAATGAATGCGCCCTCTGCATGCAAATATTTGAACCTACTTAAAAGGTAATTTTTGGAGGCTAATTGCTGATATAATGATAAATAACACGTATTTGGGTTTGTTTAACGTAATAATTTAGTGGTGCTTGTGGTATTACAAAGTTAAAAACGACGTGATTAGTATTTGTACATCTTTATTTTTACATTTTAAAATGGCATTCAAAAGAAATCAGCACAACACAAACTGCCGTGTTTATAGGTGTCATTCCACAAAATGTGTCAATAGAAGTGTTTAAGATTGAAGGATAGATAGAAGTTTGGCCCCAGTATAAGAAACTGTTTCTCATTCATTTCTACAAAAGGCATGTAACAATTTAATAACAGGGAACACATTTATTTACCCAACATAACCACTTTGTTGCAGTTTATCTATACTTTTCTATTGTTAGTCTATAAAAGCAGAATATATTTTAATTTAAACATTATTTAACAAAAAACAAGCACTAATATGGTATCACCATACAGTTTATTACACTTATTTTAGTCCAAAATGTAAGTAAACAAAAACTAGGGTACCTGTTTCAACCCTAAAATTCATATAATTAGCAATGAAGCATTTATGGGACGTATGATTGCTTTTACCACTCTTTTTATCCTTTATTTGATCCTAACACCCTAACTAGCACATGAAGTTACTGTAATATGCTAAATTGCTAGAGGATGTGATATGAAATGCAAAATTTTTATTCGTCTTCCTCCATATTTGTTTACAATTTGCAGCGCCCTCATCGGTAATTCGAATCGCCAATACAATAGATACCTACTTTTAGTGCTCAAAAGTTTTCTAAAATAAATAAAAACCATTCTTTCTATCCAGCGTTTAAAGGGCTGTACTGTAATTCCCTTAGGAGCCGGTTTAGGGCATATGCTCATAGGAACTTTTATTTTTATTTTTAGATGCAGTATCACTCATGGAAGTCCGGTACACTATTTTTTACACCCTGTATAAATTTATTCCATTTGATCGGAGTGGCGCTGTCAACATTTTTCATCCAGTGTTTCGATAATGTTGAACTTTATTATACAGGGTGGTATAAAAACCTCGGCATCAAGGGCATACCACACTTATGCTTTTTTAATGGAACATCCTTCAAAGGGCTTATGATGTCTTTATCTTATGAATGCATTATCATATAGTGTTTGCTAGGTAAGTCTCTTATCTCCTATATCTTACCCATCTTAATAATAAATAAATAAAATAAATAAAAACTGATGTGGAGTACGAAACAAAATGTTCATGTCATACAAAAGTGACGAAAGTAGGAACTAGATTTTATCAACTACAAAAAAATTCAGAGAAACCATATCAATTTGCAACATTTTATCTTTATTTTATAGATATTGGGAAAATCCTCAAAATATAAACTATAAATAAACCAACGCGAAATCGTTCCGACAGCTGGTCATGGCTAAAAATACCACCCAGTAAATGTAAAAGTATGTCAGTGGTGTCAAAAAGTGAAGGGAGAAATATTTAACAAAATAACATGTGGCGACAACATCCGAACAATCCATCACGGATGGCCGTACATAAACAAGATGATGTGAAAAAATTAGGTGCTAAAAGTTAAGATATCACAAACAAGGTGGTTGAGTTGAATCAAATAGTGAACATACATAATGCCAGAGCTGGTGTACACATCTATTTAACACCTTGGTTTAACAAAAACATCCTAGATGTATTATATACTAAATTTGTTTTGTGTAATAGATGGTTTTGTAACAATTAGACCGACACTATTTGTTTTACGACAACGTTATAAGTAAACATTAAATATTTCACGTTATAGATTATATAAAAATGTAAACCATTTACAGGTACAGGTGTTAAACCTCGACTAATTATATCTGTTCCGTAATATTTAATGGGTACCAGTTTCTATAATTGGTTTTTCATACTTAAGGGCTCGTTTGCACTCTCTTGTCCAAAGATGAATTAAACGTATTTCGAACTTAGGCAACCGAAACATAGATGTCGCACTGAAAATACAATCAGCCAAACAAATTGTAACATTTTAATCAGAAATCGTACTGATCGACTGCAATTTAGGCATTTTTATGCTGCACGTCACAAATTTAGTAGCCTTATATGAAACAGTCAATCTCTTTATTAAATTTATAATTGCCAAAGAATAATTAGGCCAGTTTCCAATACGTTTTAACTGTCTTTAAAATAGTTAAACCCTGTCCTCTACAGAACTCACTAAACACAAAATATCCCCAAATAATTTAGTTACTTTTTGATAGCAGTGCCATCTAGCAGTAAGTTGTATCTCAGTGAACCGTGATTTACTAACCAATAAAGCGGACTAAATGAAATTGGCCCTCTATCACTATTCATACTATTTTTACACTTTGCAATTTCCAAACTCCCAAATGCATCCAGCTGCCTGAAATTTGTTAACAGTCTTAAATTGCTCCTATACTATCTATTTTATCTTGAAAGGGGTTGGAACCTTGGGTGTGAAGACAACACTGACGTAATTTTCCACATAACACCAACACACCATACTGCACTCGACGCACGTTTCGACAACCATCTATTTTATGGTGCTCTCAAACGCATGCTGGGCAACACTAGACATGTGTCATATGAGATGAGCCATATGTTCCTTGAATCTTGTTTGAATTGACCTTGTAGTTTGTCCAACATACTTTTGATTGCAGTCTTTACAGCTAATTTCGTAAATCCCCGACTTTTCCTTAGGTGGTGGTGGTAGTGATGGTGGTTTTGTTTTTAAGAACAACGTTTTTTGTAAGTGACAAAATGGAACGTGACATTGGCGTTAATTACATGACTTTAAGTATTAGTTCGACATCTTGATGCGTAAATAAGGCGTAGAGGTGGGCACACGTGTCGGAGCTAGTCAAACTACTACACATATACAAATAATAAATAATGACATAAAAATTAATGCTATGCATTAATTACTTCAACCTTTCTTAACCGAATTTCCGTAAAATCAGCTACGTGATTGTTTTCTGCTGCAGGATAGTGTGACAGTTCATGTAGCTGGTAGATACAATTATTTAGGCGAATATTTTGATGACAGAATCACTAGTATAAATATACCCTGTCGTTGTGATTGTTTTATTAGTTTTTTAATGGCTCTGTTTTTGAAACACACCCTTTTCAATTATCCGGGAAATGATTTTAATCGAACTGACATTTAGAAAGTCACCTCACCTCAATAATTACAAAATGTTTTTGGAGTAGGTAACGAAAATATGTAGATATGTGTTATGGCAGAATTTTCAGCGAGAACATTTATTGTGATTATATTAATTCAGGTTCAGAAATTTATTTCGAAATTGCTCTAAAAAACGATGCATACACCTGAAAATGATAATTTCGTTATTATTTAATCCCAACATAACCTGTAATTAACGTAAGAAAACTTTTTCGAATCGTAACTTTTTCCTCCACAGTCCTAAACGCCTAAAACCGATGACAATTTTAAAGAAAGCGGCCCTGATCGCAGGGCGCCAACCGAACAGTCGAATGGCAACAACACCCACCGCTAGCTTGGATCCATCGTAGCGTCTCGTTTTCACTCCGCAGCCCATCTAGGTTATGTTATGTCACAACACAAACGCACTACGACGATCGCACCATGCGACACACTTAAGACGCCAATCCGGTCGTAGTAGACACCGAAATAACAATGGACGAACGAATCACTAACTCATCATAGGCGGCGCGCACTATTTTAAAACACTCGAACCGCGAGCAAGGTCACGGCTCACGCCGTTCTTTAAAAATAGACTGCGGTTTGGACGCGCTACCGGTAAGAAAAACACGTACGCGCGAAATCGTGCTCGAAAGTTAACTAAACCCAAAATCTTAGCCTACCTTGCGGCAGTGGCAGTTATCTTTGCAGTCATTGCGTTTGGTTTCCGCTAGTTTGCAGGCGGCGCACCGAAACAGTTGCGCCACTTGCCAATGCCCTCCATCCTCCACCAATGCCTACTTTGTGAATTGTTGCGTACTGGCAAAGAATATAAACTAATTATTGTCTTTCGTATTGGTGTAGGACTTCTATTTCTGGGAAAATTAAGTCGTAACGGAAATCAACGTCTATAACGCAAAGAAGTAATGGAAAAAATTAACAATGAGGAAACAATGCATGGATTTTAACGGGTTTTAAGAGCCGCGATACTGTGAGAACTGAGAATAGGCACAGATTAAATATTATATGTTTACTCTGTGGGATAGGGAATATGTACAAAATTCAGATTTGCAGATATCGTAAAAAATCATTCAAGTTTTTATCGCTTTCTTATATTTGTATTTTTGCGTAAACTTATAGTTTACGCACTATTGCGTGTTCGAGATTGCGATTATTATAATTAATTAACCTAATTTTGTAATAAAAAATTAAAAAAATATATGTAGGTATGCCATTCAGGCAATATTTAGGAAACTATGGATTGGTACACAAATATCTGGGTAGAGAAGTAGAGAAACTGTAACGCATTTTTTTCTAATAATTAGTAATACTACTACTACTAAAGACAGGCTACCCAGTACTAAATAGTAAAAGTTAAGAATTATTTTTAAACTCCATCAAATTGACCAGAAAATGTATACAGTATTAAAATACACTACAACTTATTACATATAACAACAACAACCAATCATTATAACTGTTGTTAAACCATGATGACTTTTCTTGAATTCAACAATTTTCTTATTGATTTGGCAACTCGGCACATCACGGCCTATACTTTTCTAATGCTTCCTTTCCCATTCTTCGCGTAGGGGATCGGGCTGCGCGAGCCATAGTTTTCGACTCTATAAAGTCACCCTGTATATACTTATCGCTCGGCTTGTGTCCTTAGGCCGGTCGTACATATATGCAACATTTGTTTGCAACACGTCTGCGAAATGTCGTTTCATTTTAAAACACTTGATTATTAACCGAGATTCGTACATCTGACAGGCTTGTCGCGAACAAGCTCTATCTTGTCGACGACAATTTTCATACAACAGTGCATACAGGGTTGCCAGATACCGCGATTTTTCGCAAATTAGGCTATCTTTTTTGGCTAATTGCGACAGATTTTGTCGTTATGCGATGGGCGACAGTTTTAGGCAACTTTTTTGTGCGATTTTTTAGTAAGTTAAAATAATATGTAACAATCTTTGGCTGTGTCATGACACAGCTCCAACTTGAAATCTATGACTTTAATCTTCAATTTTTGCCATAGAAAATTAAAGCAGATTAAATAAAGTAGATATTAAAACGACACGATCTCTTGCTTTTGGCTTTTGATTTTTCAACAGATACTTTTGTCAAAGTATTATTTAAATGTTACCATCTATGCTTTATCCTGTCTTTCTTTACCTACTAATAACGTGATCGTTGAGAGAGCATTTTCCCTAATGAATGTAGTAAAAAATAATGTTCCGAACAGGATGCAGTTGAAAAGATTAAATGCAATATTACGCATCAAAATAAACTTTTATGCAGATAACACCTGCCGTGACAGTTTAAACCTAGCACTGCCATGCTAAAAAAAATTTAATCAAAAGAAGTAAGTATATGCTACGGATGTAGAAACTGAATGTGATGCTGATATACTAAATGGACTTGTTTTTCTACCGATAGCAATTTTTTATGAATTTTTTATGTTATTTCATTTGTTTTATTTTAAAATATATATTTTTGTTAAATATAATAGTATTTTCAAAATACCCGCCATAATAGTTTTATAATCATCTGCTTCACCTTTCACTATGCAATTTTCCATTGGACGTCGGTCATTTAGTTTTTCGTTATTCTTGTTAATCGGCCAATGCGCGATTTTAGGCTATTTTTTAATCATGATTTTCTGCGATTTTAGGCGATTTTTTTTACATAATTTGGCGATATTTTTTTCCTATGGTCTGGCAACCCTGAGTGCATGTTCTAATTTCAAGCGTCATTTGTCGTTTATCTTGCGGTGCATGCAGTATGTACTTCCTAGCAAATATATGAAGGACGGCCCGGCTTTTAATATTAAATTCGTTAATATAGTGGCAAAATATGAAGTGTTATATGATTCCAACCAAGAAAATTATTGAAATCGACAATTTCTCCTCTGGTAAAATAGCTTCACGAAATTTTGAATCTTGTTTCTTAATTTTTTATCCAACTTTATCAAGAAGTACCTTAAAGTTCATCTGTGTCACTCTATAAAATGATAAAAATTTTGTCGAATCCTCCATCATTTCTTTTGATTGACTAGTTTTGAATATGTTGCGATGTATATGCTGAGCTGAATATGGATGTATCCAAAATCTTCGCTTACTTTTATTTCTTTTTCTTATTCGTACTAATGCCACTAGCAGTAATGTATGCATCCTCATTCGACGACAGGATTCACTCAAATGGACGAGGTCTGTAATTTCTTTACGACATTTGTCTGATGAGATGTGTCCACTATATGTCTTATCAAAAATGTTGCAGACATGTCGCGTATATGTACGACCGGCCTTACATTTAAAACGATTACTCAATTTGTTCCGCCACGAACAAATACCTCCAAAGCTTTCCATTTGGCAGCTTTGCAATTCCATTACCGTTTAACAAATAATAATACATTAATGGCCCGTTTATATTTGTGTTCCTTTAAACTCCTCCCACGGAACTGAAATTCTAATTTTTGTTTATGTTTCGCTGCGTCGATCGGGACGTTTACTTTCACGTTTCACCTAATAAAAAATGGAGAATGAAAACATTTACTTCAGATTTTACAGAAAATTTATGTATATAAGATTTTATTTTATGATACCCCGACTCTGTTAAATAAATTATTACATTACATATACATATTTCTAATTTTAAATTAACAGTCTTGGCAAACGGACAAAATCTTAATTTCGGACTAAACATCCAAGCAACCGTGGTACATGCATTATTTTTAATTTAGGTATAAATCTCGCCATCGCTGTATGTTCTCATTGGATACTTTGTCAAATTATATTTCTCGTAAGCTGCGCCTGGTACTTCTGAAAATATATTATGAAATTAGAAACACATGTCACCAGTATTATAGTATAGCAGAGCATAGCCAAATCTCCGACCTATTACGCGATCTCTGTAAATAAAATAGTATAAATCTCGAAATTGACATCATAGTTGGAGACGCTCAAGATCACGTTGTGCCTACCCGGCATCTACCAATCTTCGAGCTGGTAAGTGAGGTTAGATTAGCCAGATGAAGACTTTGGATTGTTTCGAGTTGACTGCTGAAAGACTGAATAGGATACTGAATTCAAGACTTTATATACCCGAACCAAATTTGGTATTACGTGGCTTTGATAGACACTTCATTATGGAACAAAAATTAACAAGTTCCTAGTTTTTCTTTAAAAAATTAGATACAGTTTATATTATTTTTGGTTTAGAAACGATCTTACTATATTTCATGTATGAAGTATGGCTGCTTTTTGTGACTGAGTATACACTTCCTTCTTTGATATTTTATTGAAATAATTTTTGTAATACATTAAACCTTAAATCCAATTTTGGATTTTTTAAATCTTAGCGTATAAGTCGGTGTATATATGCCAAGTGTTTTACCCCTCCCCATAGCACACCACTGGTTTCAACTACTTTACAAGACCAATTTGAAGCAACGGAGCTATTATAAAACATCTGGAATAATTATTAGTATAAAAAATAGTTAGGAAGCAAGGCTTGTAATTTCATTCCGCGCATAGTCTAGTAACTATCATATTATCTTTTTGCTATCTTATACTTACGGGTTTGTCCCCGGAGCCCAGCAGAGGTGAGTGTGCCTGAAACAAGGAAAAATAATATCAGTCGGTTACGCTCCAATTGTGGGTAACACGAATATATATATGCTTAATCCATTAAAGTTATATTAAAGCAAATACGACGTCATGTCACTAGTAATTTTATTTACCTAGTTACTTTTATGAGAAACATCTCAAAATTATAACTTTCGTGTACCTTTTACCAACTCTATTCAATTTCTTAGTTGATACAACCGAGTCACATTTTTTTTATAATAGACTTATACCTTATAGCGCTTATGTTTCTACTTTCTTCCTTAAAAAATAAACGGACTGATCCCTGGACATACATTTCCCGCTTCCAATTGTCTTCACTTTATTTCAATTGGAGTATGAAAACCTGAACTTCCTTTACCGAAGAAAATAATGGCCCTGAGTTTTACTAAGAAATCCTACAGGAACTGCGCCATTTCGTATTTTATTTAACTTCACTTAGGATGTTATAAGATAACAGCGCTGTGAATATATTGAAATGTTACTATAAAATCACAAATGGATAACGTTATACCATAATGTATATCGATCAGAGCGCCGTACTTGACCATATCCCACATGTTGCACACGTAAATTGGGGCTGGGTTACACGAGAAACTAATGGTTTCTGTGATTAAATTTAAGCTCGAATTTAGGAGTTTCCGATGGCAACATTTATCTACTTTATGTGAGTGGCCCTAAAGCCAATATATGCACTAAATATGCGTTACGTGTAACAGTTCATAGCCGGGTATATTCAGCTCCTCCGCTTCACATATACAGATATTCGGTGTGTTTAGTTTGACGCCTGCCAATCCAAATGGCCTTGGCCCTCGCCTGTGCTATATTTTGCTAGATAAAGTGACATTTAGTGTCACGGGAAGCTCAAACTTCCGTAACTTGTGTTTATTTTCTTATAAACTGCACTGGTATTTACTTTTTAAAAAAATATTTCGGTATGAAATGAATACAGGAACACGTTTTCTATATCTTCTTGCTATATTCATTATCTTTGACTATACCACAGCTTATATACATAAAGCTGTGACCATACTACTACATTATGTCAACATAGTTACATAGTCAGTAAAAATATCTGCCGGGCACGGGACAGCCATGTGCGCTACCAGAGATTTTCTAAAAAGGGTTTAACTATTAGAAAATTTATTTTATTTATAGCGTCTAACAAACATCTGCTAGGATATTTTATGTCATAAGAGTGTCAAACTGAAGTGTTCTTGATCAAACTTGTTGAATTTTACAGCGTTTATTTTTTTATTTTAATTACTTCATATTAAATGTAATTCAAACGATCACAATATTTCTGCAGTGTTAAATTTATGTAAGAAACAAACCTATTTCTGTTGAAATTTTATTTTCTCCATGGGCGATGATAAGAAATGGGAATGAATGAGAAGACGAGATGGGAAGATAATAAAAGGCGACCTTATACAAAGAGGAAGCTATTTAAGAATTTCCAAATTATGTTAAAGTAAGGCATTGTTAGTATTAAAAAAAAAAATCTGGAGAATAATATTTTTAAAACTAATGGCATTTTAAGACATTAACTGACTTTTATATCAATTTATATATCCTAAATAATGTCTTCGAAGACATAAAAAAGCATAAAATTAATGCATACCTAAATGCTAATGGGCAACAAACACTTTCAGCATCTTGTATAATCTTTAGCTTATTGGCGATTCCAAAAATGAATACGCCCTCTACATGAAAATATTTGAACCTACATAAAAGGTAGGTAATTTTTGGAGGCTTATTGCTGATATATAATGATAAATAACACGTATTTGGGTTTGTTTAACTTAATAATTTAGTGGTGTTTGTAATTTTTTTGTACTACAAAGTAAAAATCGACGTGGTTAGTATCTTTACATCTTTATTTTTACATTTTTAAATGGCATTCAAAAGAAATCAGCACAACATAAACTGCCGTGTTTATAGGTGTCATTCCACAAAATGTGTCAATAGAAGTGTTTAAGATAGAAGATAGGCAGAAGTTTGGCCCTAGTATAAGAAACTGTTTCTCACTCATTTCTTCAAATGGCATGTAACAATTTAATAACAGAGAACACGTTTATTTACACAACATAACCACTTTGTTGCAGTTTGCCTATACTTTTCTATCATTAGTCTATATTCTAAAAACAGAATATATTTTAATTTAAACATTATTTAACAAAAAACAAGCACTAATATGTTATCACTATACTTCGTGCGAGCGCGGAGTTTAACAGGATCGTACTAAGGTTACAAATGGAAATATCAATAAATTATGACGCAATGTGCATATTATTATTACCAAATGCCACGAATAAGTCAAGGATATAATAAGTATCTATATAAATTAAGAAAATACCTACGTAAAAGTGACAACTCTTACCTGACAATCCTTAGTGTTCAGAGAAGGTTTCGCTGGCAAATTGGCGGTTGTTATAACATATTATCACGTGTTTCTCTAAGTGTTCTGGAGTGAAACGGCGACGTCTATCACTCAGTATTAATTTGTGCAGGGAAAAAGACCGTTCAACGTCTACTGAAGATAACGGGCAGTATGGAAAATGGTTGAGGCATGAACTGTACATTAGTATATTGGCTGGCAACTCCTGACAGGTCCCAGCTAACACTTTGCTTATGTTTTCCAAAATGGGATATCCTGTATTCCTTTTTAACACGTTTTGCATTTTTTCTTTTATTGCATTACCGACTGGACGTATATTACTGGCATCGCATATATTTTTCTGTCCATCTTCCAATATGCGAAACTGTTCTTTTAACGGTAATCCATGTGTTTCCAATTTCGTGATTGCAGTAACTAAGAAACCATAGTGTTTATTAATGTAGTGTATGTCATCGCGAATACTTTGGTCCTTTAGTATGTCACGGAGTCTGTGTATGGCGCTGCTTTCATTTGGATTAAATCTACAAATAACATCTTTGTTATTGAGTAGAGTAGTTATTGTCATCTTTGAAATGTTTGGCATAATACCCTACAGCTTCTAACCAAGTACCCCATCTAGTTATAACTGGTTCAGGAGGCAGAGGTATGTCTGGTAGAACCTTCCTAAAAACATCCCTTCGTATAGGCGCCTTAATGAAAACCTTTTTGACGGTTGATATGAAAGTATTTACTAAAGGGAAACTTTCCCTTATTTTCTCTGCTACCCGATTGAGTGCATGAGCAGCACATGTAAAATGAACCATTTTCTTATATTTTTGGGATAAAATCTGTCCTGCTTTTAACATGTATGCGGCTGCGTCACTTAACATGACAAGGACTTTATCAGAAGAATCTTGATCGGGCCACATATATTCAAAACAATCAATAACAAAACTTATAATGGTCTCATGATTGGTTTTGTCCAGCACCTTAGAAGCCAATAGGTGGCTATCACTAGCAATGTCACTTTTTAACGCACCAATTAAAAAGTTGGCGACTGAACGCCCACAAGCATCAGTTGCTTCGTCTATAATAAAATACACAAAATTGTCCGCAATGTCTTCACGAATTGATGTCACTACATCGTTGTAAACCCGATCGACATATCTTAATCTTAACGTGCTTTCATGTGGCAGTTTTCGGTCAGTATATTTTTCTAAAAACGTACGTAATTTAGGGTTCTCTAGTTTGCTTAACGGAATATTACTTGCAAGAAAGGCTTCTGTAAGTTCATAGAAAAATTCCGAGTTATCAGCGCTGGACGGGGCATGGCTCTTCAAATGTCTATTCACTTTAGTTTTGTCAGAAGAATTTATAATGCGATCACACACAGTACAAAACAAGTCACTTTCTTTAATGCGTATGTCCTTGTAATATTCAGGATCACTGTCAAACCACATTTGAAATACTTCACGTCTATTTCTTCTCTCCTTTGGCATCTTACTTGATTTACTTCTCTCATTAATAGTTATTGATAATAATATTAGTAAACGTTTATAGTATACACGGCGAATACGAGCACGCTAGAACGTAAAAGACGTAAAAGAGAAATTTATTTATGCGTCACCGACCGATTATTACAACGTTCCGTAAATAACTAAAAGTTATTTACGGACTGTCAGTCAGCTGGCAAGGCCAGTGACCTGAGTACGACTCTGTTAGACTCCGCGCTGTACGAAGTATAGTTATCACCATACAGTTTATCACACTTATTTTAGCCCAGAATGTAAGTAAACCAAAACTAGGGTACCTTTTTCAACCCAAAAAATTCATATAATTAGCAATGAAGCACTTATGGGACGTTTGACTGCTTTTACCACTCTTTTTATTCTTTATTTCAAACTAACTAGCACATGAAGTCACTATATTTATGGCAGTTGAATGCTAATTGCTAAATAATGTGATTTAAAATGCAAAATTTTTACTCGTCTTCCTCTATACAATTTGCAGCGCCCTCATCGGTAATTTGAATCGCCAATTGCATTTCCTTACGGATTACATTTTCTTTAAATAATTAAGTAAGCCGTCCACTTTATGTAACGTTTGGTTTTGATTTAGGTCAAATTGACAGTTGATAATGTTAAGTATTTAGAGCAATGTACGTAAAACGAAATGCCGGCGTGAACTTTTTACACTATGAACTTTCTTTTACAATAGGTTTTACTTAAAAATCTCACAAGTGCACATCGCCAATTATAAAAAAATATTTAAGTACTTAGATGTAGGTAAAGCAAATCACTCACACCATCAACAATTTCAGCAAGACCCACCCCCTCCTGGCCCCCCGGGCGCCGTCTATGACACCACATACTCTCATTTAAATTCACTTCCTCGACAACACAGATCTCTTCGCAAGAATGTCGTCAGCTCCGTGATGGATCATTGTTTAGAATTTAGATAGTACGCGTGGATGGGCCGCCTCGAGCAGCGTCGCCACTCCATTTATTTCGCGTCACGAGATCTAGATAGGCGTTGGGATTTGATGGTCGGAAATGAAGGAAAAAAAAACTCAGAGCCTTGGCTCAGAGGTGGTTCAAACTTTCTTTCGGCGTTCGTCCCGGGTGAAATTAGATATCTGTGTGGTGGAATCCCCTTCCTGATTTCCGGAATTAACGTCATCATGCCATTACGAGCAGTGGCGGCAGCAATTGGCGATTCTAAAAATATGCACCCTCTGCATGAAAATATTTGAACCTACTTAAAAGGTAATTTTTGGAGGCTTATTGCTGATATAATGATAAATAGACGTATTTGGGTTTGTTCAACGTAATAATTTAGTGGTGCTTGTGATTTTTTGGTATTACAAAGTTAAAAACGACGTGATTAGTATTTGTACATCTTTATTTTTACATTTTAAAATGGCATTCAAAAGAAATCAGCACAACACAAACTGCCGTGTTTATAGTTGGCATTCCACAAAATGTGTTAATAGAAGTGTTTAAGATTGAAGATAGTCACAGTATCCTGGAGATGATTTCAGATGTCATGCCTGCAAAGACCAACCTTGAACTGCCCTTTCATATTCTCTTCCCAGGAAGAGATGAATGGGATCGGAATAAGGCTGACCTATTAAGGGCAGATAGTTGTTGGTTTACAGACGGATCCAAAACACCAATGGGAGTTGGAGCCGGAGTATATAGTTGCAACCCAACGGTGAAAATATCCTCATCCCTTGGCAGTTATGCAACTATATTTCAGGCAGAAATTTATGCCATTGAATTGTGTGTACAGAGGCTGGAACAAAGGTAACTTACACGCAAATCGATAAAAATCTTCTCAGACAGCCAAGTAGCTCTTAAAGCTCTTGGTTCCTACCGTTGCAACTCAAAAACGGTATGGAGCTGCCAGCATGCACTTGCTCAATTGAGCAGGAAAAATAGAATAACTCTGGTCTGGGTCATGATACAACTACACAGATATGCTCATAACTTTCGTTTGTTTGCGCATGACGTCATTCGTGAGGAAAAAAGGTAATGCGATGCGAAAATTCTTATGGGCAGTGATATAATTATTTTCGTGTTTATCAATTGTTTTTTCCTCGTAACTGACGTCACTATGCGGATTGGCATATCTGTGTAGTTGTATCATGGTCTGGGTCCCAGGCCATTCTGGCCATGAAGGGAATGAGGCAGCCGACTCTCTAGCTAGGGAGGATGCTGCTTCTGAATTTGTCGGACCAGAACCGGTGCTTGGCATATCCTCGAGTACTGCCAAAGCAACGCTCTTGACCCGGGCTGAGGAGCAAATCCTCCAGTACTGGCAGGAACTACCACGATTAGTTCATTCGAAGGCGTTTATAATAAACCCTTCAAAAACAAGAACTAAAAAACTTCTAGAGTTAAGCAGGTTTCACCTACGAACTCTAATTGGCCTATATACGGGCCACTGCCGTTTAAAATATCATCTGTGCAAATTCGGCCTAGCAGAAGATGCTGAGTGCCGCCTATGCTTAGAAGATGTTGAAACGGCAGAACACATATTGTGCACCTGCCCCGCTGGGGAAAGGATCAGATACTCATTATTTGGCAAAGGACAACTTCTGCCAGAGGATCTGAACAAATTCTAACCCAATAAGGTGATCAGCTACATTAAGAAGCTGGACCTGTTGGGTGAAATATAAGTAGGTGTGAGCCACAATAGACCACATGGTCGCGGTGGAGGGTCTGGTTTTCGGCCCACTCACTTTTGAACCTAACCTAACCTAACTAGGTAGAAGTTTGGCCTTAGTATAAGAAACTGTTTCTCATTCATTTCTGCAAAAGGCATGTAACAATTTAATAACAGGGAACACGTTTATTTACACAACATAACCACTTTGTTACAGTTTTTTCTATTATTAGTCTTGTAAAAGCAGAATATATTTTAATTTAAACATTATTTAACAAAAAACAAACTAATATGGTATCACAATACAGTTTATCACACTTATTTTAGTCCAAAATGTAAGTAAACAAAAACTAAGGTACCTGTTTCAACCAAAAAAATGTATACATATACTTAATTATCAATGAAGCACTTATGGGACGTTTGACTGCTTTTACCACTCTTTACCTATCGTAAAAATGCGCCCCTGGATTTTTGACCTCTATTTAGGAAACATCCTGTATATTGTGGGGTGCATTCAAGATTTTAGGTACCTATTTATTTTGTACGGCAAACGATTGTAAAGAAAATAAGTGAAAAAAAAAATCAAGGAGACACGAGCCACTGCAACTAACAAAACTGCGATCTAGCGCAACGCGCAACTAGATTAAATTATATTATGTTCGCCGCATTTTGACATTTCCTGCCAGAGCCAGGCTTCACGGGAACGAGACAACAGTTACATAAACTACATACTTGAAAATCACGTCACGCAGAATAAGGCTTAGTTAGTTTGAGCATGGCTGGTTGATGTAAATGACATGACATATCTGTCCAAGTTTAAAGAGAACCGCATGGTGTCCGGAGTGTCTGGTTACAATATCTACCTAGGTAACCATGAGTTATTTCATTTGTATGGAATGATGCTTTATTTAATTTACGGGAATAAATGAAGTATTGTACTTATATATTGCTCTAAAAATGTAAAACTGAACATTAGGCCAAAGTGTAAGATTAATCGAACGGTTTAAGACTCGGTTTAAAATTTCCAATATGCTTCAATTGGAAAATTGGAGGGGGTGTTTGTTTATTTATAACAGCTGATTGATTTATCACCAAAACACTATACTGCACTTGACGCGCGTTTCGCTCACCCAGTTGACATCATCTGGAGATTATTAAAACTGCATTGGTGATTTATTAATATTGCAAAAAGAAACATGCATTCCTAGCCCAAAAATAAGAAAACAAGTTTCTATGAAGATGTACTCGAAAACTCTTCTTTTTCGATATGCTGGGGTTTTAAAAATTTTTTATTAATACCACAAAACTTTTTGCGATTTTCCGAAATATTTTTCGTCATATTTACACAATCCTACGACATACTTAATAGGTATAGTAGTAGTATAGTCAAAGGTATAGGTTTAACGGCTGGAATAATAAAAAGTCGACAACGAACCTACCTTTTTAATTAAATTTTGCCTGACCTCAATGACATTAAGCCATGTTTGGCTACAGTTTTATGTTATGCAACGTGGAACGTCAAAAATGTTATTTAATAATGCGGGTACACGTCATTGTATTTTATTTATTGTAACACCAAACCTACTTTTACATAGACGTGTGGGCGACTTGTGATAGTAAATTCAAGCATTCATATACTTGCACAATAGCTATATAAAAAAAGAAAGTATACACCAGCACATTTCTATAAGTCTTTAAAAATATAAAGTGATTAAAGATTAAAGGTTTGTATCTATAGAAGCCTGGAACAGTCGCCGACAGTCAGGATTCTGCGCAGAACGTAGTGAGCGTGTTAACAAAGTTTCCAGACACAAGTTCCTACCAGAGTATACAGGGTGTTAATTTCAAAACTTCCCATCCTCATTTTCTCGATACTTGTGTATTTCTTTGAAAAATCCCGAAACACGTGAAAAATTTTATCGATAGGAACAACTTTTTATTCAAAAATTGACGCGGCCCTTTTACCCCCTGCTAGCGAGAGCTACCCCATTAAAAATCTTAAATCGGAAAGGGTGTCGAGTAATTCCTCATTTTAAAGGTTTTTTTAATCGCTACATGTCGGTGTTTTTTTCTTCTTTTAATTGATCGATCCGTTGTCGAGATATTTAGGAAAATCTTTTTACTCCTTCATACCTTTTAAATAAAACATTGTAGGTACGTAAGTAACTTCTAAAGGTAGACTTTCGTAACAAGCGACAGCGACAGGAGACCGAGACAGTCGACAGATACAGACGACAGCGACACTACCGATACAATGGAATTCAATGCGATTCCGTTCGAAGCATGCAAGAGCGACACGCAGCTCCGTGGTTGTCGCGCCTTGTCTCTTACAGCCTATCTCACGTCTGCTTCTAGAGCAGTAGTGTCGCTGTCGCCACGCAGATACAAGTGTATTTTGGCTCTGCAAACAATGGCTTCTACATCAAAAAAAGCTAAAATTATTTTATCACAGTCTAAGTCAATTGCTTTTTCATCTGAAGAAGATTCAATTCTAATAGACCTAGTTGTCTATTAGACTAATAGAGTAATAATAGTTTTTCCTCAGTTGAAATAATTGCTCCAGTTCTTTTTGGTTCCATTTCCTTCACAATTAAACTTAAAACAAAATAAAATTGTTGTTTATTTAAGCTACAATATTTTGTAAACATATCTTCATCAGATATTCAATGTTGCGATATTAATAGGTCAAAGATCCCTCATCTTTTCGTTTTGTAAATAAAGTATTTATTGACGCTCTTTCACATTTTTTATAAAAGTAATATAAAATCAGATCTTCATTTCCTTCTTCCTCTAATAGTATTTGTTTTAAAATAATTTCCTTATTTGCCGACATTGTAATCTAAACACTGCACACGCCTGTCGTACGTTGCGACGAGCTCTTTGGTCTCTTGTCCCGGTCGCTGTCGTCTGTCTCTGTCGCCTGTCTCGGTCTCCTGTCGCTTGTTACGAAAGTCTATCTTTAATCCTCCACATACTATTTCTGCTGCAACTGGAGTTTCCTGTTATTGGATAACGACTCGGACAACGATAAAGCTAGTAATATTTGTTTACAAGTACTCACACTACCAGTGGCGTGTATACTTAATGGAAGGGTGAAAGAAAATCAAAGAGAAGTGTTTTTAATTAGCACATTCCAACGATTTAAGATAAAAAAAATGATCTGTTAGATAGGTAGATAGATATAAGCTCGGGTATAAGCTACTTTCTGCGGATTAGATTGGAGCAAATCGATCAATGCAAATTAGACCATCTGTGTTGGCTAGACGCTAGACAAGATTCAAAACTTGTTCAAAACAGAACTAAATAATGTTGGCATCTGTTACCACTGAGTTTATACACATAGAACCCTTTCTAGAAGTTCTTGGGTGGTCACCGACCGAGAAATCCTGCATTTGCACAAGATTTCATAACTCGTCCATCCGGTAACGTATTCATTGTTCAGAAAACACATAAAAACAACAGCTAATTCACATTATGCCTTGCAAACAAGGCACAATCATAGTTTTTAGAAAACCTATGGGAACATTAGGTTGGTAATTCCAAAGTTTATGTTACATAGACTTTAGCAGTTCATAGGTATAAGATAGGACGTTCTAGGCGGGCGTAGCTTCCTAGATGTTAAGTTTGGTGTTAATATGGGAGATTAAGATCGGTTGATGTTTGACTATTCCTCTAACTCTGACTCAATAATTTGTGCTCTAACTACAGTCAAGACCAGAATTAAGCAAAGTGGAATGACCGGAAAAAGAGTAGATCTGTGTTGTCACATTTATTTCTAAAGTATTCTTATTTAAAACAGGAAATGTATTAATTACCTTATTTACCTATTTTTTTACTTGTATTTAACGTCCCTTATCTCTATTGTACTTTATTAAAGCAAACACAATGTTTAATTTGTCTTTTACTTAATAATATCACAAGTATAAAGATATATATCTTTATACTTGTGATAATATCAAGGAATTTCCGAATATGTGGCAACTGCGAAAGTCGTAAAGTTGACAACAAGCTGTTCATCCTTATTTAACATACACATTCTTGCATTTACGCTTTCTTTTCTCTGAGCTTCAACGACGCTGATTGGTCGAATCAGGAACCAACAAGCGACTGCGCTCGAGGTAGTAGGGAAACAGTGGCGTGATGTTGGGTTATTTCGCGCGCGTTTCTTAACGGTAAAAATTGTATATAAATTGATAATAGGTACCTATATTACATTTTTATATGTATACATGAGTTTTTTACAGTTTTCCACTGAAATTTTTCGGTACTTAATTAGCGTAAAACTATCAAAATTTTCTGAAATTTTGTCTACCACCATTTTCGTAAATGCTGCTATTTTTCCTCAAAAACTACATTCGTCCACAAAAAATAACTTTAGATTTGTATTCAGCATACCCGAAAATAGGGGGATAGGCAAAATTTCAGGACAATTTGAGAGTTTTACGTTAAAGCAAATAATTTATCACCTAATGACAAATCTAAAAATGTCTAAATTAACTAGACATTTTTAGATTTGTATTTTTTACCACTGGGTATATTTCAGTTAATATATACTAGAAGTATTCTATAGAATAGTATACGAGCATATATTAACTGAAATGTGCCCAATGGTAAAACAGAATACGCACGCCCATGCATCACCGCATTTTACCAGATCGGCGAGGTCATTCCACTTTGCTTAATTCTGGTCTTTGCTTTAGTCGTTTCCCGAGGCGCAAAAGCGGCTTATTGAATAATAATACTTAGCCACCCCCTCTCCCACACAAGTCACAGACTTCCTGGCTATTGTCTTCTTGTGGGTAGAATATGGGGTAGAGCACCTATTAATATGTACCTATAATTTCTTATAAATAAACAGTACCTTCAAAACTTGAATTAGTATTAGCGAAAGCAACTCACCGTGTCCAAATTAAATAGCGAAGACACTTTTTTCATAAAACCGTCCTTCTCCTGCTTACTTTTCTTCCTCCTAGTTGTCATTTTCTCACAAACTATTCGACCACTAAAAACTACACTACACTAAAAGATGTACGAATACGTCACGATTCATAATAGTCCATCAAAATCCAATCGAGATCGTCTAAAAACATTTACTGGCTTTTAAAAACATGGTTCGAAGGAATATCGTCGGGAGCATTTCCGAACTTAGGTACCACAGCACTTAGTTTTAAACACCCTAATAGAATCTGGGGTCAGTGAGAAACAACTCTTGGGTGGCTATATTATTTAGGTAACATGATAATATCAGCAACGAAATTTCAAATTTAAAAATCCTGTATAAAGGGCCCTGAAAAAATTATGCACCGGATTTCTTCAATATTTAAAAATATTGAATCTATGATTTGGGTGATCTCATTTTTTCCTGATTGGTTTTAGTTTCAAACAATCAACCTATTCTAAAAACCCTGACTTCCCCTCGTATAGCTATTTGTTGTTTATAAGAAAACTACAGTAGGAATTCAGTGATAGGAGTAGATTCTATTTGACCGAGTAAACGTTTGGTATTGTTCAATAGAGGTGATCTGGATCTGAGCATTTACTATTAAAACAAAACCATGAGATTGTGTACAGGATATTACAAAATATCCATGAAATATGAAAGGTCATGGCATTTCCCCGATAAAATTTTATTCTCATATCTTACCTACAATAAACTTTTACCCATATCATCATAAAAAACGTACCTATTCAAAAGATAAATATCTGTATTACTCATAGCTTATCTATAAATGCCAATAATAAAAGGCCTGAATTAAAAAGAGTTAAATGCAACTATTTTCTTAGGTTTCCCACGTTCTCAACAAATTATAAATAATTTATAGATTAAAAATAACACTATAAAGATACCCTGAGAAAGTTACTGAAGCGATCATGACCTGTAGGTAGGTAGGTTCGGATATAGGAAAGCGAAATTCCAGCACCTGTTAATGGGAAAACACAAGAATTTCTCAAGAAATCAACGTTGTTATCTCTTACAGTTGGTATTTGCTGATATTAACAGTGTATACCCGTTTTTCTAGCCTCACCATGGGCAATAACCTTTATAACCATCATGGTACAGTTACACCAAAACTGTATAAATATGCATTAGTAGTTACCTGATAAGTTTAAGTTATATAAGTTAGGTATTATGCAAACCCGTATCTTATCGAGCATTAAAGGAAAGGAAAGTCGTACAATCAGCGGATAAATGTGTACTTATAAGATTAGTTATCAAAGTTGCGATGCAATACAGGTTTTGATAAAAGGTAAAAAACGAAGCAGTAGGCGTAGGTAGATGACTGGAAGTGAAATCCTGTCAAATACCTGCTCAGGATAATTTTGAGGTTAGGTTGCACCACAACAGCCACATAACCGCTTGGAAACGGTATTATATTCTATTGTTTCACTACAAATGCACATTATACATTTTGGAAACTCGTATAGGTGTTTAATTTACCTTGGGAACACCGCTAAATGTCAATCAGTGGCACTTCAACAATAACAAACAAGTTTTAAATGAAACTGCACTGGATATCGCACTCACGCGCCATATTTACCGATCCCGGATCCCGGAGATTCTCCGGTTTTTTCCGTGCCGGAAAACTTGTTCACGTTTGCGGAAAATCCAACAAAACGAAAACATCGCACCGGTGAAATCGTCAAAAAGGGATTTTCAACCACTTGTGGCTTTATCAAGTCACCGCTGGCAGTTTGCCTGCATGGCGGCGTGCTACGTCACAGATAGGTATGGCAACGGCAACAGAACGGACTTTCAGGACCGGCTCGGCCCAAAGATGCATAAAAGAATGTCCGATGGTTGAACAAATTTTGTTTCGAAAATAATAAATAAGTGGTAATGGGGTTGAAGGTTTAATTTTTTTCAAGGCCATCTAACGTTTCAAATCCCAGATGCGTATTTGGCAATTATAAGTGGCAAGCAATACCCTGAACAGAAAATTGTGAAATTAACAGAAAAGTTACATACTAAAAGTTACTACATCTCGTGTTAGACATATTGTTAGCACGTTCGACGCTATTACTAAACAAATCGTATGTAAATAATTACAGCGATTGAAAACTATGCGTCCTATCGATACGAACCAAGTGTGTACCTTTTTTCAGTAAGAAAAATTGAAATTTCATATTTCCTAATCAAAAGTTGCAAAAGCAAAAGCACAAAAAAGTTGGAATTATATTTACCCCACTCTCCCCCGTTTGGAACGTATGCGATACAAATTTTGAAATTTTATGTACAGCAGCGGATTCAGCATATAAGACTTAAGAAGGATACTAAATTTGATAAATTTACCTCAACTGGTTTCGGAGTTATTTAGAAAACATCCATGTAATTTGTATTAGAAACATTCCAACGTGTGCCAGGCAAGAGTATTCAGACCCAAGTTGTCTTTGTTAATTTGTTGTGCCATTCTTCTATTTGTGATGTGATTTAAAGGACTGTTTTAAATAAAGCTCCTAGATAAGACAGGGCAAAGTCGTTCCTAAGGCGCAAATGCGGCCCGCGAAATAATAATATACCCCTTCTCCCACACAAGTCTCAGGCTTTCGGGCTAATCCTTCTGATTAGAATGAGAGGTAAAAAATATTATTATTATTATTATTATTATTATTATTATTATTATTATTATATAGGAGATGGGCCATCATCATGTGTCTATAAATTAAGTAGCCTTAATTTCATACCTGAGATGCGAGAACCGTATTTTTGCTATTAGGTAGTAACGTTGGATAATTTAATAATATATGTATGATTGAGAAGAAAATGTATATTAAATGGATGAAAAGTAGTCAGTTTATTTTTATTTAAATCAAACAAAAGTCGAATTTCCAAAGTACTTGCTGGTAAGTAAACTTTTTAAAATAATTTAGAATCACCATTTGGTTCAATTTGACTTTGATTGCTCTATTCACCATCACCTTAGTTATTTTTAACTGGGCTGTTTAAATATTTAGCCTATCAGAAATAAGGATTTTTCCTAAAGCTGATATTTGATTGGATAAGAATTTTAACAGGCCTGTTAAATATAACTTAAGTGATGGTGAATATGGCCCTGAATCGAATGTTTATCCGCTTAATATAAATATGTAAATAAAGCCTTCGAACTTATTTTTGTGATTTGCTAATGTCGTATATTGTAGCTATAATCATTTATTTATTATATTTTACAAAAACTTTTGAATTTATTAAAACATTTCTACCCCTGGATGCGGCCCTGTCATTAGCATTCGACAGAAGTCGGACTCGTCCGAGCTCCGAAAAGTAATATTTTATTTAAAAGGTAGATGGAGAATTGTTGACATTGCGGTGTGTGGGGATGTCGCAAACGCAAAGCCTTTGCGGCTTGCATGCCATGTAAAATGATTAACTTTTTTTAATTAGGGCATTTTTTATTGCTTTCCTGCAATATTCGTGCTGAATACTAAAGCAATTAATTAAATTCTTTATTCTTCAACATGGTCTAGCACAACAATTTACAATATTGAGGGCAAAGTTGTTTGGTTAGGTAGATAACTATGTGTACTTCCCTGTTCATATAAGGGCTGAAGTATTAATTTTATTACAACGTAGCCCTAACAAACCAAAATTGGAGCATCGACTAGCTAAAACAACTCCCTTTTAGTAAACTTATCAAGAATTAATTACGATCAACAAAGCGTGTTTTTTAAACTAGGTATGTATGTACAATTTTTTTATCAATGACTTCACTACCTTTACAGGTAAGGGTAGGTGGCGCCCCAGTCAATATTTTGCATAGGGGGCTCATCCACTATAACAAATGTTTTTTTTATACAAAATGATGGGTTTTCATTAGGACTTGGATTTTCTTAACCACTCACTCCCGGTTCCTTTGATATGTTATTTTGATGGAGAAACACGAGAAAGGGGGATCTTATCCGTTTTTAGGGAACCAAGTGAATACCTATGATGTAATTTTCAGATTATTGATAGATCTGTCATGATAAAAATATCCTAATATTTTTATTTTAATCCTGTTCGACACACGTTAATATATTTATACAGGGTGTCCACCTAGTGCGCGTAAGTCCAATATCTGGGTTAATAAAAGAGATAACTTAATTTTTTTTTCTACAGGGTTGTCTAATATCCCGAGCTGCACAAAATGAAAATATATTTACATATTCAGGGTGTTCAGTTTTTCCTGGACAGGTACCAACTTCGTTTTTCTAAATGGAAATATATATTTTTTATTGCTTTTTCGAACTAAACCCTTGATTTTAGTAGGACTTTCATCAGCCTTCCCTATACCTAACTTAAACTGTTTTTGAAATATTGACGGGTGAATATTGACATTTTTGCAACTTTGACACCCTGTAAAATCTAAACGGTTTGAGATCAAGCAAAACGGTTTGCACATTCCTATCTTAACTTTTCATAAGCTATCGTTTGGTACTAATTTCAGAATTATCCAAAAATTTTAAATTTTCTGAAAATTTTGAAAATTTTTTATTCCTGTATAAATTTGAAATTAGTATCAAACGATAGCTTATGAAAAGTTAAGATAGGAATGTGCAAACCGTTTTGCTTGATCTCAAACCGTTTAGATTTTACAGGGTGTCAAAGTTGCAAAAATGTCAATATTCACCCGTCAATATTTCAAAAACAGTTTAAGTTAGGTATAGGGAAGGCTGATGAAAGTCCTACTAAAATCAAGGGTTTAGTTCGAAAAAGCAATAAAAAACATATATTTCCATTTAGAAAAACGAAGTTGGTACCTGTCCAGGAAAAACTGAACACCCTGAATATGTAAATATATTTTCATTTTGTGCAGCTCGGGATATTAGACAACCCTGTAGAAAAAAAAATTAAGTTATCTCTTTTATTAACCCAGATATTGGACTTACGCGCACTAGGTGGACACCCTGTATATAGAAAAAGATTATATTATAAGCTATCTATCTATGGATTATACCAATGCATCTAAATTTATGAAACACTATAAAATACTTATCAGTGGTACCTAATTGTGGTTGTTGCATGATTTGACTTGCCACTTGCCTTATCTTTACCTCTTTATGTAATTAAGGCATACAAGCGCAGCCAGAATGTCGCGTTTGGAGCGCAAAATTCGAAAAATACAAAATTGCTTCGTTTTTTATCAGATTTTGAGTAAACCTGAGTTTACCGAAATTGAGTTTCATGTGAATTTTTCCTAAACAAGTCAATTAATAACAAAGAAGATTCCTTGTTTTAGGCATAATTACGTAATATTTTCAATAAGTTACTGCTAGATGACACTGCTGTAAAAAAGTAACTAAATTATTTAGGGATATTTTGTGTTTACTGCGTTACTGTAGAGCTTAACTATTTTAAGGACAGTAAAAACGTATTGGAAACTGGCCTAATTATCATCAAAAATGTAAAAAATATAGGGTATTCCATTTAAAATAAGTTGACAGCCATTTCGGGTATAACCGGAGGTGCCAGAAAAACGGAAATACTTCAGATGAATAGCACTTTCTCGAAAACCCCGGTTTCCAAATTTTCAAAAAAATATTCCAATGGGAAGTCCTTAAACTTTTAATGAACGGAACGGGCTGGCTGAATCACCCTTTACATTAAGATATAGGATTTAAAATCCCTTTAGAATAATATTCTTCAAAATGACATTTTTAATTTACCTACTCATTTACGGGCGACTGATAAATTATTTCATCTATGTTCAATATTTATTTAAAAAATCAGCTACCTCAATCGTGTAGCCATATCGTGACCTTAGATCATGATGGCTACGCCTCAATGAATCTATCTATATAATATTAGTTCCGCATATTAAATAAAACAACGTAGAATATATCAATAAAAGTGGCCGTTAATGGAAAAAAAAACAGTAGGAATGAAATGCATGGTGATAAAAACTGTGCACGTACGTGCTGTATCATATCCAGTAGATGTTATATACAATAGGTACCACATAATTAATAGTGGACTAAAACATTACATTAATTCTACTGTTTATGATGCCGGATTATGAATTGTGATAAATATGGAATTAACTGCACAAACTCAAATAAACGGCGTTCCTGCAATATTTGTTTTTGAAAATTTATAATTACAACTACCGTTACAAATCTGTCACATTATTAATAAAACCTATAATGATCGATAAAGGAATGAGTCATTCATGGGTCGTAATACATAGGTAGAAATGAAATGAATATTGGAAAAGAACCCTGTGAAACGCAAATGTAAAAATATTCTCTACAGTACATAGTTTTTCCTTCCTACAAAGCAATTTTTTAGATCCTATTCATATGCTAAAAAAAGTACCTACATACCTACTTCATAAGTGTATTAAAAAGCTGCTAAAAGTGTGCTACAAACAAGAGGATTAAACACAATTTATCGATATCACTTACCACTATGTACGGAATTTTGTAATAAACTTGGACTTTACAGTATATTCGCAGCATTATTCTTAGTATAAGAATGGGATATTTTTTTGTTGAATACACGATCTAAGAAATAATCTCGAGTAACTAACTATGTACCTATATAAAACAATCACAAATTAGAATTCAAATTATTGTGGAAGACATGCCTCAAAACTGCTCCCATAAACAGGGCAGCCTAGCATGTATAATTACATAAAATAAGTAGGTCCCTACCTATAAATAGGTAAGTTATAATTTCTATTAATACAGTTTGATTTTTCTTGCTGAAAAATATCCTGTGTCAACGTTTTTAGTTACGTATATGTGTACCTACTCCCAGATTATTTAGCTTCTAAAGTGCAGCGTTAGAGTTGCGACAAAAATGTTATTGATCTTTGCTTTATTAATTTCAAGTCTTCAACAGGTAAAATCGTTTTTGCCACTAATAAATAGCTATTCATTTACACTTTGTTTGACCTGCTAAGTGCCCTATTAAGCAAATACATAATAATAATAATAATAATAATAATAATAATAATAATAATTTTATTTGTCCAACAGTGTAAACACCAATTACAGAACAAAGTATAATATAAAAGAACATGAAAAGATCAAAAGTGAAAAAAAATACGTGTATGCAAACCTACAGTGTGACTTAAACCACAACAAAAAAAAAACATGTATATACAAGTAAGTGCTCAAATTCGATTTAATTAAAGTATCAAAATTTAAAGTTGACTAACGCTTCTAAAAACATTATGTAAACTTTTTACATTACAGTTAAAGATATCACAGGAGTTACAAATGCCATTATAGCTACGTGTCATAACGCTAATGGGAGACTTTAATCCAAGATTAGTGTCGACAGCAGAACAATAAAATGTTAGTGGAGCACGACTGGCTGATCTAACTGCTAGAAAATTTAACTGGCTTAATATATCAGGACAGTCGATATGGTTATGCAAGAGTGCGTGTAAAAATTTCAGACTGTGGAAGTATCTTCTAAATTGTAGTGAGTCAAAATTAAAACGAGTTAACAAAAGTTTATAGTCGCAGCCTCTTGCAGGATATCTTCTGTCTGAACGAAACGTGAGGAATTTTAAAAACCTTTTTTGAACCGACTCGATGAGATTGATATGAACATTATACATAGGATTCCAAACAAGTGAACAATACTCTAACTTGGAGCGGACATATGCATAAAATAACCTGAACAGTACATCATTACCGAGGAAATCACGACCTTGCCTTATCACAAAACCTAACATCCTAAGAGAAGAAGAAACTATACGTTGTATGTGCTCCGAAAATGTTAACCTATCGTCAAAGTAAACACCCAAATCCTTGATGGACTTTGCACGTATCAAGAAGTCTGAGTTAATTTCATAGTTGAAAAGTATAGGATTCAATTTACGTGTAAAAGAAATTACTTTACACTTCGACATATTTAAATGTAAGTTATTCAGATCACACCATCTCGCAACCGCATTCAAATCATTTTGAAGAAAAGCACAATCATCTATACTCGATATAGAAAAATACAGTTTTAAGTCGTCCGCATAGATTAACTGATTGCAATTGAGAAGAGTAGTAATGTCGTTAATAAAAATAGAGAATAGTAGAGGACCCAAATTAGAGCCCTGAGGTACTCCAGAAGTAATAAGGTAGTGACTCGAGTTGTATCCACTATATGTGACATAATGGAAACGACATGATAAATAAGACGAAAAGAGCTTTAGTAAGTTATCGCAAAATCCGTAATTCTTAAGTTTATGCAAAAGTATGTTATGATCAATCCTATCGAAGGCCTTCGAGAAATCGAATAATGTAATTAACAAATAAAAAAGTTACTACAGTTGCTTATTGTTGATATTTATTTATTTCAAGCACTGACAAGTAATGGCGATCTGATTTTTCCGTCTACTTAGAAATGCCCTCCTTTCTTCCACAAAATATAGACTTCACACAAAGCCTCGTACCTACTCTGATAAATGGAGCACATAAAATAAATCGTCTATGTATATATTCCGCAAAAAAAAAAAATGTAATGCATTCCTATTCTCCGGAACCACTCCACATCAGTCAACTGTAATGATATCTGCAGGCAGAGCGTTTTGTTCTTGGCGCAGGCAACCAACAATACAATGAAGTTAATAAGTTGCATTGTGCAATGAAACAGTTCTTCGGCATAATGGTTGGATTAGAATTATATTAGTTTTCATAGTTACCTCCCAATCACGAAATTAAATTGGATTTTTCTTTATTTCTGGAAGAATCAGATCAAACTCGTTACGTAATAATGCACAGAATGTTTTTTACTTAGTAGCTACGAGTATAGTGAAATGGAAATGATAATATGTTACCTAATGCAAGCAATAAGGCAAAAAATTAAGTTTATTTCCTTTCCTCACTTTCCCCATAAAATAGTCACAATCCAGTACCATAGATAGAAGATAGTCTATGCCAGTACTAAGAAATCTTTAAAAGATGCCCCATCTATTCCATTTGTTCTAAATTACAATAATTATTAAAAGCTCCTCCTAGATGGCCTCTTGTAATTTACGCGAAGTTCATTATAAATAAAAATATCTGCATTCAGACGGCAACCCGCAATGCACGTCTGTGCATTACCTATTGGTATAGATGTCTGAAAGTCGTTTCCCCTTCAATTTTTTTAATTCTAATTTTAATTTTAATTTTAAATATCTTAGTTATTTAGATTTAGTTTGTCTAAAAATAAATTTAAAATGAACCTACCTGGTCACTGTCGTTGCCTTGCCAGTTGTCGTTACCCTGAAAGAAAAACCATACTGTTAATATCGGGTATACTCTACTTACATTTGAATAATGATAATGAACATGCCACCAGTGAAAATTATCACTCAACAGAACTCGAGCATTATTCGGTCAGTTCGAGAATAATAATGAGTTATTATACTTGTAAAATCTCAGAGTCGTTTCTGTAAGAACAGTGTCGAATTAAAAATATCAGTCACTCAGAGTCACTGACTTTAATTGTCAGAGCAATTAAAAAACTTTTCTCTTTTTTAATTGCTCGCTCTTTAGGAGCATCCTCATCCAAGCTACTTTTGCTGAAATAACTTCTAGGACCAAGTAGCTGCTGCTTTATATCACATATGAAATCAAGAAGTCGGTGTGTATATCAAACCATCGTGACCCACTTCCAGACGATACTGCAGGAAAAATAAAGCACCCCATGTATCCTGAAACCGAGTCATGTACGATTCATCTGATATCTTATGCAGGTTTAGTGGTCCTAGTTTATAACTTTTATGTCGGACTGGAAGACGTTTACTTTATTTATTGAGGTGCAATGGGGCAATGGTGGAAAAATAACGCAGATCTAAGTTTTCTTGAAATATGGTGGAAAGTAAAGAAAAGGTTACTTATACTGTAGAGAAAATCACATTGACTATCTATTATTTACTACTACTATTGGCGATTCCAAAAATGAATGCGCCCTCTGCTTGAAAATATTTGAACCTACTTAAAAGGTAATTTTTGCAAGGTTATTGCTGATATAACGATAAATAACACGTATTTGGGTTTGTTTAACGTAATAATTTAGTGGTGCTTGTGATTTTTTGGTATTTCAAAGTTAAAAACGACGTGGTTAGTATTTGTACATCTTTATTTATACATTTTAAAATGGCATTCAAAGGAAATCAGAACAACATAAACTGCCGTGTTTATAGGTGTCATTCCACAAAATGTGTTTAAGATTGAAGATAGGTAGAAGTTTGGCCCTAGTATAAAAAACTGTTTATCATTCATTTCTCCAAAAGGCATGTAACAATTTAATAACAGGGAACACGTTTATTTACACAACATAACCACTTTGTTGCCGTTTGTCTATACTTTTCTATCATTAGTCTTATAAAAACAGAATATATTTTAATTTAAACATTATTTAACAAAAAACAAGCACTAATATGGTATCACCATACAGTTTATCATACTTATTTTAGTCCAAAATGTAAGTAAACAAAAACTAGGGTAGGTACCTGTTTCAACCCAAAAAATTCATTTAATTAGCAATGAAGCACTTATGGGGCGTTTGATTGCTTTTACCACTCTTTTTATCCTTTATTTCCCCCTAACTAGCACAAGAAGTCACTATATTTATGGCAGATGAATGGTAAATTGCTAGATGATGTGATATGAAATTCAAAATTTTTACTCTTCTTCCTCCATATTTGTTTACAAAGTGCAGCGCCCTCATCGGTAATTGGAATCGCCAATAAGGGGACCAAGTGAGGAGTTTTCATTCAAGGCCAAATGACAGCGGTGTCGGGATCGAGTTTTGGGCATATATGGTGTGATCTACAACTTTTTTTAGGGATATTTTTAGGATTGAAAACAAACTTTTTAAATTAATTAATACATTAATTATTTTTATTTTTAAGTTTAAATTTTTTCATTAGTGATAAAAATGTTCAATATTTCTAAAATTTTAATAGGTTCGAAATTTTCTTACCGAACCCCCTCTTGTGATTGAATTAATAGAGGAAATTTTTCCTCGGTCACGAATATTTTAAAAAAATTATTAAAATATTGGTGCCCTCAGATAAATTTCCGGAAATAATTGAATCACTAGAGAGATTACAAGTGAACATTTCCATTAGTGAAGTACTTAGGTTCAAGCTTCCATACTTTTTGGCGAAAAACACCTTTGTGACAAAGTAGGTACAATTTTTTTGATCATAAATCTCCTGCCACTTTCCTAAATAGCATTTAGATTGTTAAAGTATCGAATTTAGCTCCTTTACGTCAGGTGAAAATAAATAGAACTTCTAAACCGATATTTTCTTAAGGGGTGAGGGTGATTGATGAAAACCGGTCAGATTCACCGAAAAGTTACCTCTAATTTTTTAGAAAAGTTCACGTAATTAATGGTGGATACTTTTAAGAGAATTGCTAGTTTCCCTCCTGAAATTTAATTTAAAGAGGATAATGAATCGCATCCCGTCTGGAGAGGTGCCTGAATGTGTCAGATGTTCATAGTTAAAAATTAACTACTTTAAAGGGCGGTTTCAATCTAAATTAACTTTAGTTAAAGGTAGACTTTCGTAACAAGCGACAGCGACAGGAGACCGAGGCAGGCGACAGAGACAGACGACAGCGACACTACCGATACAATCGAATTTAATGCGATTCCGTTCGAAGCATGCGACAGCGACACGCAGCTTCGTGGTTGTCGCGCCTTGTCTCTTGCAGCTTGTCTCACGTCTGCTTCTAGACAGAGCAGTAGTGTCGCTGTCGCTACGCGGATACAAGTGTATTTTGGCTATTCAAACAATGGCTTCTACATCGAAAAAAGCTAAAATTATTTTATTACAGTCTCAGTCAATTGCTTTTTGATCTGAAGAAGATGAAATTCTAATAGACCTAGTTGTCTATTAGACTAGTAGAGTAATAAATAGTTTTTCCTCAGTGGAAATCATTGCTCCAGTTCTTTTTGTTCCATTTCCTTCTCAATTAAACTTAAAACAAAATAAAATTGTTGTTTATTTAACCTACAATATTTTCTAAACATATCTTCATCAGACTAGATGTCAATAGATGTTGCGATATTAATAGGTTAAAAGATCCCTCATCTTTTCGTTTTGTAAATAAAGTATTTATAGGCGCTCTTTCACATTTTTTATAAAAGCAATATAAAATCAGTTCTTCATCTTCTTCTTCCTCTAATAGTATTTATTTTAAAATAATTTTCTTATTTGCGGACATTATAATCTAAACACTGCACACGCGTTAGTTTCCAGCAAAAGGTGTTAATGCACTGACCTGTCGTCTGTCGTACGTTGCGAACGAACTTTTTAGTCTCTTGTCTCAATCGCTGTCGTCTGTCTCTGTCGCCTGTCGCCTGTCTCGGTCTCCTGTCGCCGTCGCTTGTTACGAAAGTCTACCTTAAAGTTGCCTTTCAATACCTCGGATACAATTGTTTCAATCAGGGCCGTAGCTAGTCGTTGGCGATAGGGGGGGTTTCGAACATATCATTTGCTGTTGTTTGCTTTTATTAGCGAGTAGATTATTAGTATATAGAGTAGGTTTTGTCTTGTGGGGGGATAGGGGGGTAATCCCCCATTTATCTACGCCCCTAGTTTCAATAATAGTATTAAAGTATTTAAAGGCAACTTTAACTAAAGGTACTTTAAATTAAATTATTAAATCGCCCCTTATACAATGACGTAATTTAGAATATCTACAGGGTTTTTCCTAATTGCTTGCAGTAAATCCTGGTGTGATTCTATGACTAAAATTAAGGTAAAATTGTTAAATAAACATAGGGTCCTAAGACCCCCCTTTTTCGAGCTACAGGGGTTGCAAAATTAAAAAAAAAATCATTTTAAAATCTTAATTTCTAAACCCCTTCAGATATTTTTATAAATTCGGTATATATTTTTAATGCTAAAGTGGTCATAAAATAAATAAAAAATCAGCTTTCATAAATAACCAGTAGCCGTGGTCAATCTTATGGGCTATACGACAACAAATTATTATAAAAAAAAGCAGCTGTAGCAAAATTTAAAACGACGGAGTGTGGGCCAGACTGTGAAGTCTGATGAGCTTAATTTTTCATTTAAAAAGAAGCTGGTGCCTTTAACGCAACATGCTTTGCACAATCTACACAACACGCAGATAAGATGGCTACCATTAATTTTAAATTAATATAGTACACTTTTTGCTACCCGTTACCCTAAACAGATAAATTGTAACCCAGTTGCTAATGACAGAGACTTCATTAATATACATGAAATATGATCGTTAATCTTCTAATTGTTTTTGATTTCCGCAGGAGGATGATACCAAAAGGCAACAACACAGAGAAAAACGAGGAAAACGTGGAAATAATGGATTTTAGAGTGGGGGGGATTGGTATCTGAATAATTTATTGCCCTTTTATTAACCCCTGTTAAACGTTGGCCATACCTCAGAGCGACATTTAGATAATTGAGCAAGAATAAAAAAATATGGTTACAGATAATGGCCTTTACTAAACTCATTTAGATGTAAAAATATTTTTTTTCTACGTGGGATATTGAACGATACAGGTCTCCAAATAAAAATATGTACAGTTTGAAAACAAAGATACAAGATGTTAGTACATAGTTAAGTAAAGATGAAATGACATAATACTAGACAAATACTTTTAATTCGTCATTTAGTGGGAGAACGCAGTTGAGAGTCACACCCACATACTACCTCTGGGGCCACACCTCTGACCTCTGTTACCCGTGTGACCACGCACCGTTTTTTTCTCTATTTAATACACACTTTACTAACAATCGACCCGTCCTTGTCCCCAAATTGAACATATTTTAATTTGACAATCACTAAATAGATATAGTCATATATAAAGTACATTCATGAGTAGAAAAGAAGACTATGAGATTTTCTCCACCAATAGCGGAGGGAGCTGTTTCAGGTCGATAGTTGGTCAAATCGATGATTGTCGGGGTCAAGAGCAACTACTGGTCTGTCTAACTGACACAAGTAGGTTATTCATAGAGAAATATAAAGAGGTTATTGATCGAATTCAGTAGAAGTCTAACTGGTTTGCTTAGATATAGTAAATGAGGAATGTAATTCAATATCAGTTAGCTTGACAATGCTTGGACATATATGATTATTACCGATTTTACTTAAAATATACTATACATACAACATACAAAAATAGAATACTAACATCTAAATTTAGATATTAAATGTCTTGAAATCTTTATAGATTTTCCATCCATTCAGATGACTCAGCTACGGTCAAATTATCGATGAGTGCAGCTTGCTAGTCCACTTTATGATGATGAAAAATCTACCTTTCATTACAACAGTTTTTCTTCTCTCGTAAAAGCGAAAAGGCACGTTGAAACACCGATAAATCTCCAGAATTTCATTATCCAAGCACGCTAAAACAGTATTAATTAAGTCACTCACTTCTCTATATTTGCAAAACTGGCCTGAAGCAAATAACAGGAAAAGGAATGTAACATTTTGGTTCTCGTGTATCGCTGCTCTATTTTAATATGAATAGCAGACCAATTATTGTCTTAAAATGAAGTCCTATGGGAAACTACTATGCAAGAAGTGGTTTGTTGAAGATTAGACTCGAAATGTGAGCTCTCTAACTTAGAGCTGAAAAAAACCTTTTCCATTGCCGTACGTGAATTAGGCACGAGGACTGCTGACTTGAAGTTTAGGGTAGCATACTGTAGATTTTTCGTATATGGGTTAAGGTACAAAATTTATTTCACTGTAATGACAAACAGGTAGAGACTAACGATTTTGTGATTTAGATTCAATAAACTCCAAAGAAGATCCAAAAGATAATATAAGAGAAACCTGTTATGAAAATAAAAGGAATTGAAAATCATCATTGAAATCATGTTTTATGCGGCAATTTATACAGCCCATTTCTAAAATATGGACATTATATCTACATAAGTTATCAATAAATGAAACAAAGACGCGTTTTTGTTATAAAACTCGTCGCCCATTAGCTTCATCAGCATTTAATTTATTGATAATCTCTGTCTTACATTTTGCATTTTGGTTGAAGTAGGTAATTGTTTTTTTTAGTATATTTTTGCCGAGACTTGATCGGATATTCGAGTAATATTAAAAATGCCGAGTGCCCATAAAGGCAGTAATTACCCAAGTAATTACAGGAATCACCCCATTACACGAGGGCTGCTGGTTTTGGCATCATCATATATTAGGGGTTGCTCGCATAAAGCGTCCTCCATTAAACCCCTACAGGTAATTGATTACAGACAGCGCGAAATGCACAGCAGGAAGTTTCAGGATCCGAAATGCGGTGCCAGTGGCGTAGGGTCCATGGGGTGACTTTATTTATGGGAAAAAATGTCAAAAACTTTTTAGGAAATGTGACTACTAATGCTGAGCGGCAGGTTTTCAAGATAAATATTTACTTATCCATCTTCTCCATGAAAATATAACTTTTCCGGGTATAAGTAAGTGCAATCACCTAAAAATTATTTGGCATAAAAAGCTTATAAGTGATGCGAACTTGGGGAATTAAGTTCCTTTATCTTATCTTTTCTTATCTTCTATGATCTTAGCGTTACAACACTTATGATTGTAAGCTATAAAAAATTGTTATAAGTTTTATAAGTAAGTTCAGTTTATAAGTAAGTGATAATTCAGATAGCAAAATTTTCAGAAAGAAACTATCGATCTAACTCTCCAAAGACCCTGTATAGTACCATTCCTTTTTGACATGGTTCTTGAATTTTTTGGGGCATTATTTTATATGATGCTTCTGAATGACCCAAAAGGTTTACACTACACAGTACTCTTGTGCTTAGCGGGTTGCCTACACCACAGACGGATCCAATTACGGGCTAACAACCCGTCAACTCGTTAATCTTCAAGGTGATTTAAAACCGTGTCCCGTCAATAGGTAATCCCAGGTAGAGCAGCTTTGCGGATGATATACGGTCGTGGGAGCTTAAGTAATGATGGATTATCCTAGAGAGCCGTGGAACAGCTGAAGCTACGAGTGCTTCAACTGTTTTACTAGTCCTTATATAAGGTGAAATGGAATCTACAGATGTTAGACAACGGATTTCTATTAACCAGGGATTATCCGCTTGTGTTCTTTCAGCTGCTAGATTTAGCTTTAGCGGTTTTTGAAGCAAGCTTGTAGTTAGTTGTAGTTTAATTTTCCTATGTTTTAGTGTTTAATAAAGTAAGTTTTTTGATTCCAAATGTAGTATTAAAGGAAATAATGTATAAACCTATTTTTATTAATATCATTTTTAAAATGATAATAATAATAATATCTCTACCCCTCATTCTAATCACAAAGATTAGCCCGAAAGTCTGAGACTTGTGTGGGAGAGGGGGCGGCATATTATTATTTCGCGGGCCGCATTTGCGCCTCAGGAACGACTTACGTTGGTAGGCCCTAACCACCATTCAGTGCTGGAATGAGGGAAACCTGGAAAACCTCATTAGTTAGGGGGACAAGTCAAACATCAACTGATTTTAATCTGTCACATTAACACCAAGTTGACATTCTTCCCATCCTAGGCCATCGCCAGGATAGTTGCCAAGCCATCCCTGCGAATAAGCCTTGATCTACGAGCAAACAATTTAATGAAAAATTGTTGGCGGAATGGGAATTAGAACCCACGACCTCTGGGTTGAGCGATCGAGACGCTAAGCCCGCCTGAGCCACCAGCCCGATCATGTCAATGATGTCGATGATAATGTCAAAAAACTCTTAGGGTTTTTGATAACTTAATTTTGAGACATGTATTAGAGTATACACATCTGTTTGATAATTTGGGCGACATGATGAAACTTATGTACATACAAAGAAACAATCATATTTCACAAGTGAATGGCATTGTAGATATATCACTCCGACAACTTAAACTTGCTTTTGTTCAAAATTAGAGTATCTTTTCACATAACTTAATAAGAACATTTGAGGAAAGTTTCACACCGGTTTCCACCTGGGGAGATAAAGTGAATGACATGAAATTGTAAAATAAGACCTAAATACCTACACAAGTTTAATCTACCACATTTCATGTGAAATACGAGTTTCTACATCTGTAACATGAGTAGACAGAAAGGTTTACTAAGTATAAACCCTATAGTTTTAAATAAATAAAGACAGACGCCTTTTGTTAACTAAAAAACATAAATAATTAATTTATAACTAAGGCTGGTAATTCTCCGTAACATTGCATGTGTGTTAGAGGTGGGGGAAACGGAAGCCCAAACAGGGTATACAACAAGCGATTGTGGTCTATCAGCCCTAAATAATTGTTAATTGGCAACCGGGTTACATATGCTATATGATCTGATCAGCTGCTGTAAAGATATATGCGACACTTATAATGTATCTTCGTTGGCGTTGATTAATATAAATATCGAAATTAGCTAATAAACAATAAACAACTGTTTAGTCGCCATGTCGGAAAGTTTTATATATTTAGTGTGCAAAAAAGTTTGTTTTGTTGAATAAGGTACATAAACAAAGTAGAAAAGCAGATTGCTAGAAATTCAGGGACTTGAAAAAATCTTTTAAAAATTGCTTGTATATGATTTTTATTTCATATTAAAGTTTTTTAAAGCCTTCTTCAATATCATATTCGTATACATACTAAGATCAAATATTAACTCAGAGATCCCCACCTCCGCCTCGCAATTTTGCTGACACATTGTACCCGTAACATTATATTAGCAAACATAAAAATTCATCCCCAATTCTGTTGATTTAGGATGACAATATGGCAAGGAAAGGTGATGACAGGGTTATTCCAACGGACCTTCATGTACGTTTTATTATTCGGGTAATATTAACCCAAAACTATAAATCTTGACTAATTTCCCGTGACCAACATGATATTGTGCCAGATTTAGTAGTAAAAAAAACCGCAAAAAATAACGAGATCTGATAAAGGTAATATCATATGGGAAACATTCACACATAAAGATAATAATTATTATAATAGCAATATTTATCATTCATTTAACATAAAAGCAAAGTATCACAGAAGAAATAAATAATTACTATCTATAGGCTGTCAGCAAACTTATTAAAATAAATCTACCCACCAGCAAAGGCCACCGAACCATCAGATACACCTTGGCTCGTCCGAAGAACCTGAACCTCCTTAGCCTCTTCAGCTTCTTGTCGTTGAAACCCATGGTCTAAGTTGTCCTGATGAGGACTACAATCCGGAACGCCACCGAAATGCACGTTTGACAAGGACCACAAATTCAGAACGCGTCCCGTTACGTCAGTAGGTTAATAGAGCTTACTTTGGGGGTATCCGCGCGACACATTCTGGACGAAAAGGGGAGGGGAAGTGAGCTTTTAATTGCATTACATTGTTCGAGGATACTTCATTACGTGCCGGTGTGGAATTTCTAATCATCTTCCTGTTTACCTCCACTAGATTTATGGCAAATATATGATGTTTCTGACGTAGTAGGCGATAATGTAAAGTCTATAAGCGGCGCTAGAGTTAGTAATCTATGACTTTCATTATTCCACCAGAAGCTTGGCCTGGATACGCTAAGAGAAACAATAAGATCTATAATAATCAGTTCACGACTTGAAACTTGAACTTGAAAATGTCATAAAGTTCAACTCGACAGAGTGCTTTGAAACTTGCAAAGAACCGATTCTATAAGTACGGAGAGAAGTAGCAGAGAAATAATAAAGACGAAGGAAGTTATATAACTATTGAACGTGAAGCACTAGCCTTAGTTTATATCTTACAAATATAACCTAAGAGTAAAGACGGACGGGTTTTTAATGATAAAGAAGGGACAATCTCAATGAAATTTTATTCTGTTAATACCATTTAGTACCAGTTGTAGTACTATGTAACCTTTTCTATATCTATTATGGAATTTTTATTTTATTGTTAATTTTACCGATATGAGGCTTCAGAAAGTTATTGACGCTGATAGTAAAAACATAGGGTCTATCTTTGGACCTTGAGATATTTACCTTATGGGGAAGATAATTATAGAATAAATAATAGTATAAAAAATTCAGAAAAACCTATTATAATTTTAGATCTATCTGTTGCATATTTCCAGATTTTGAGATGTTACTCTTCGGAAGTGACTGACAGTTATAAGAAACGTAGACTGCTCTGGAACTGATATGGATTCTAATTCGGTTCGAGGTTTTTATTCAAATTAATCGTCTGCTGACACTGAATTTTTCAGTTCCCTTTACGACACGCCATCACGAAATTCTGGAAACAATTTAAGAATAGTCACTTCTCTGCCGTATAGACCTCCTCGTACTTGGTACAGAAATTTTTGAAGCACGCAACCTAGTTTATCAAATTAAAAAAGGAATAAATAAAAGTTCTGCGCAATATGTCATATTTCAATGGGCTATGAATCTTAGTAATTTATGCCTTAAAACATTTTACACAGGGTCGGCTTAGGGCCCAAGCAAAGATGAGTAGGTGTACATAAAATTGAGATTAAGAAGTCTACTGTTTTGGATTTTGATATGTTTGTTTACTGTCTTGATATGTTTGTTATTTTGTTTTACATTTTTCATCTTTTGGAGACATTTATTTCATAGATTGTCGCAGTCAAATTATTGTGATATTTAAATATGTTTATTATTAATATTATATCAAGATAGTGCCCTCTAATTTTTGTTTCATTAGTATTAGAGATCAATAAATTATTAATTCGACAAATGGAAGAAGACCGCTATTTTGAGAAATCATTGGGACGGTTTTCTTTATAAACATTTTTCTGCAGCACTATTATATAGTGATGTATATATGTAAACCTAACAAAATTTGCAAAGAACTTTTTTTAATAGGTCTTATAACGAAAGACTTTATATAAGGTTTTAAAAGATGCCGATTTTTACTTTTTTTGAATTCAAACCAATGGCAAGACTCTTTATTAAATTCAAGATAAATTAAATAATTCTTAATTAATCTGACATACAGAAAAAGCAATTATATATAGAACATCACAATCTGAGATTCCTTAGTAGAAAATGATGTGCTAGAAAAGCTCACGACTCGTGGGACATACTGTATATTAAATTCACGAAAAAATTAAGTCCACAAGGCAGAATACTTAATAGAAAATCATATCTTTTATTTACCATTTTTTATGTATAAGATATTAAGCCATACAATAAATACCTCAGAATAAATAGATAGAACCAAATTGTTCCACTGTTAAATTCATAATGTATATATAATAAGATTTACCCCAATTTTCAACCAATAATGTCTATATATGTAAATTTGACCATTTTATTTAATGTCAGTAACTGCATTTTAGAGATCCAGAAAATGAATAAATGAAGTTAATGAAATGAAAACAAATTTATTATTTATGTTATTACTATTATTCAGGTATATTTATTATTATTATTATTATTATTATTATCGATAATTATTTTCCGAATATATATCTGAAAGTTCCGAATTATTTATATGAATTTATATAGTTCACCGTATAAATTTTGTACAAAGATAATGCGATTAGCAAGGATTGCTGTAGATTTTTCGGGCAGACCGCCGTGTTTATGAGCGTGATATCATCGCGGTTTTAGTTCCGGACACGTGAGCCGCGTCTGAATTACTGAAAACCGAAACTGAAATGCAGGAGGGATGCTGGCGCCGCGACGGTAGGCACGCGCGCGCTCACACTCACCTAGGCGGGTGAGACGCTACAGGCCCATGCTTTGGATCGCACTCGGGATCGCATTACATCAGCGTATAAAATCTGATTCAGCGTTCTTGATGTGTCACGTCACACATGGTCTAAGATGATTTCAATTGATGAACACAGTGTCGTATTGGCTTTTGCGGTAATTAAAATGGGTGGGGTAAATAAAAATTCACAGATTTCGCATCCTTGAAACCATCGGAGGCATTGGAAATGATAACACCATATATGAAACATAATTCGATCATCCTTTCAAATGAGACGCTACTCTATTAAGCGAGTACGGTATTATAACTGAACACTCCCCACTACTTACTCTTCACGCCGTTCGCCGGTCGAGTGCTACGCTATCTATATTAGTGGAGTAAAATCGCCGGTCTAACTCGCTTCTTTCTAGGGGTACACATCTATAGAGGCACGAGTATTCGCGCTATAAGCCTGAGTGCGCTGTAATACTTCACTCTGACAAACGCGAGTCATTTAAAAATTCGATAATTCGAATTCGAATAATTCGAATTTAAAAAATCGGTCTTCAAAGTCCTGTAGCTCCTTTATTTTTGAATTTTCCAAAAACTGTTATAGGAACATGGGACATATATTTTTCTTGTAGAATCACCCCCCCCAAATTTTTTACGCATCATTTTCGGACACTCTGTATATATAACTAATTTCTATAAATGAGTGACATGAGCTTATGAGCTACTGAAAGAAAATTACGTGAAATAGTGTACTTATCTCTTTTCAAGATATTTATCTCCATTACCAAAATTATTTCTGTTTTATTTCTGCTTTGCATATTCATTTTGAAGACATGGGGTTGATTACCTGTCAGTAACGACAAACTTATAAATGAATACACTCATGTGATGTAGCTTGAACAAAATATTGGAAATCGTTCTCAATATATGTATAATAGCGTTTTACAAAATGTGCTTGAGCAATTTAGAACCAATTACAGATTTCAATGTCATATTATAATGTCGCTGTGTTGTTACTAATGTGTAGCCTCTCATCTCATATGTAAAGTATATTAGAAATTATAAGGTAATATGAGATATGATGTTTCTTCTTTTGGTCTTTGCTATGATGTATGGAGGTATGATGATTCTGACTATTTAAAAACTTTAAGCTATCCTATAAACAAAAAATAAACATACACTTACAGTGTTCTATATTTATTTACAATAAGTTAAACTACAGAAATATATACAATTCACTTTTAAATATAGTATCTATTAGTTCACCAAATATTGGCGTATCTACCAAGGAGTGCTCCTTGCCAAGGACCACCATACACAGAAGAACGAAGCAGAGTAGAATCTCCTATTAGTTGTGCAGGAGCCAATCCTGAACCATACCAAGGTGCACCAGATCCAGCTATAGTAGATAACGGAAGAGTTCGCGCAACTGGACCACTTACTGAAAGTGCAGAAGGTAACAGATTCGAACTTTGTACCAATGGACCCGGTGCTATTCCTAATGAACCAAGCCAAGGAGCAGCTGTAGCCACTGGAACAGCTGTAGCCACTGGAGAAGCTGTGGCCACTGGAGCAGCTGGAAGTACAGAAATAGGGGCAGGTGCAGCTGCCACTGTGACAGGGGAAGATCTAAGGATACCAGCACCTTGTCTGGACACCACAGCGTTGAAACCGTTCGCGTCTGCGGTGTAGTCCACAACTCTACGTGTTCCATCTGCCTCCAAGAGGTTGTAAGACCCTCTGACGACGTTTCCACTGCGTGTTTCGACCTGGCCGTGGCTGTCTCCGGTAAAGGGGTCTTGGACGTCGTATCCATAGGAGTACTGCGGGTTTGGGTCGTAGGGTTCAGCTACTACGATTCTGCCAAGCGGGGTTGGTTGGGCGAGAGGTAGACCGGTGTGGATGAGTCCTGCATTTACTGCTGCAATGCATGCTGCTACAATGGCTAACTGTAAGAATGAGTCGATGTGAAATTGACTTATTTTATTTTTTAAATAGAAAGGTATAAAGGAAAGGAAAGTACATAAATTTTGAAGCTCATATCTGAAGCTGTACGAGCTGTCAGGTGTCTTAATTAGAAACCAACATTTATTTCGAAAACATATTAAACTTTCTTATATTATATTTTTAATATTATTTATTGGCTTATTTAACTGTTTACATCTTCCTTTATATAGGAATTAAGCCAAAATGTTAACTAAAGTCAAGACCAGAATTAAGCAAAGTGGAATGACCTCGCCGATCTGGTAAAATGCGGTGATGCATGGGCGTGCGTATTCTGTTTTACCATTTGGCACATTTCAGTTAATATATACTCGTATACTATTCTATAGAATACTGCCAGTATATATTAACTGAAATATGCCCAGTGCTAAAAAAATACAAATCTAAAAATGTCTAGTTAATATAGACATTTTTAGATTTGTCATTAGGTGAAAAATTATTTGCTTTAGCGTAAAACTCTCAAATTGTCCTGAAATTTTGCCTATCCCCCTATTTTCGGGTATGCTGAATACAAATCGAAAGTTATTGTTTGTGGACGAATGTAGTTTTTGAGGAAAAATAGCAGCATTTACGAAAATGGTAGACAAAATTTCAGAAAATTTTGATAGTTTTACGCTAAAGTAAATAATTACCGAAAAATTTCAGTGGAAAACTGTAAAAAACTAATTTATACATGTAAAAATGTAATATAGGTACCTATTATCAATTTATATACAATTTTTACCGTTAAGAAACGCGCGCGAAATAACCCAACATCACGCCACTGTTTCCCTACTACCTCGAGCGCAGTCGCTTGTTGGTTCCTGATTCGAGCAATCAACGTCGTTGAAGCTCAGAGAAAAGAAAGCGTAAATGCAAGAATATGTATATTAAATAAGGATGAACAGCTTGTCGTCAACTTTACGACTTTCGCAGTTGCCACATGATCGGAAATTCCTTGATATTATCACAAGTATAAAGATATATTATATCTTTACACTTGTGATATTATTAAGTAAAAGACAAATTAAACATTGTGTTTGCTTTAATAAAGTACAATAGGGATAAGGGACGTTAAAGATAAGTAAAAAAAATGGGTAAATAAGGTAATTAATTCATTTCCTGTTTTAAATAAGAATCCTTTAGAAATAAATGTGACAACACAGATCTACTCTTTTTCCGGTCATTCCACTTTGCTTAATTCTGGTCTTGACTGTAAGAGATAAAATATTAACGAAATTATCAAATATTATGTTTCAATAAAGTTTTTAATTATCTTCGTTACCTATACCCTAGGTACGCAAAGGAGCTTATTTATTTTTTAAGATATGTTGAAAACAACTATTTTGCGTGCAATATGCAGCACCCCCCAGTAATTATATGTCGAATTACAACATATAATGAAGAAAATTAAAAACTTTATTGAACCATAATATTTGATAATTCCATTAATAATATACTCTTAGTTCACTTTTTGGCTTAATTTCTATATATATATATATATATATATATATATATATATATATATATAAGGTATAAAGAAAGATATAAACACATTAAATTTTCTCCAAATACAAGAAAATCTAATAGAAAAAATAAAATAATTCAGAGAGTGAGAAATTGTAGCAATTACAGACTTAAGGTTACTTAAGTTTTGGGACATCTAGTATAGAATATGAATATGAGTACTTACCTTGTATGCCATGTTCACTGTTTGAGGTAAAGCTGTGTTGTGGTTCAAATAGCAAATCTGCTACAATTTATATTTGGTAGAATCAATTAATATTTTAAAAGCATTTCATATATTTTGCAAGGACAATAATTACCCTAACATTGTTTTGATTTCGAAGTTAAATGATTTATATAAATTTGGAGCCGTCTCGGAATTCTTGTCTCTAGGAAGAAATTATATATGTATATTGACGTTAAGGTGCACTTACACGGGCAATTTTTTAAGCAATAATTGCTCAGCAATAGTTGCAGGAGGTAGTGGAACAATCTGGAGCAATATCCTAAAATTGAATCGATTGTTTCGGCAGTATTACTTCTAATTGTTCCATTCCGCATTGCTCAATGTGGCCGATATGAATTGTCAAATATCCAAAAGCTACGGTAAATTTTATTAAATTTTTCTTCGATCTCGTTTATACGTACAAACATGTCTCGCTTTCAGGCTTTCAATCGACTGGCGCGGTAGCGGGGGGTTTTGTTGAATCACTTGTTGCCAGACATCGAAGGGTTAAAGCAAGCTTGTAGGTGCAGAAATGGTTCCCTTATGTTGATCGTCTGTTTGGTAATTAAGGGACCAACTTTATTTAAAAGTAATTCAAAATCACTTCGGGACATTCTGGTCAAGTTTTTGAATAATATATTGTCCAATTCATTACATAATGAAGATGGCTTTCGTCTTGATAGTCCAAATCTGTCTATTATTTCTTTTCTTTTTCTTTTTCTTTTTCTTTTTCTTTTTCTTTTTCTTTTTCTTTTTCTTTTTCTTTTTCTTTTTCTTTTTCTTTTTCTTTTTTTTTATTAAGTTGCTCCATATCGCTCGGTATGGTGTGGCGGTATCTCTAGCAACAATTGTTACAAGTTGCCATCGCAGTAAATTGCTGTATGTTGTCTTGACTCATAATTGACAAAAATATTGCCCAGGATTGAGCAATTTTAATTGCCCGTGTAAGTGTACCTTTATCGAAGAAAGCATAAATCAAAGCATGGACACAGGTACCTAATCTAAATATGTTCACATTGGATTTATAGCTAAATTTAATGATGCTGTGCTTTGTGGTCTTAATGCGTGGTCAAATTTAATTGACTTGTTAAGTTTATTTTTTATTTATTAGATAGTAGGTAAGTATAGTTGACATAGTGAGTGATGCAAAATATGAAGTAATTAAGTTAGACGTAGTTTTTCAAATGTTTACAAAGTATGAGTTTATTAATAATAATAATATCTCTACCCCTCATTCTAATCATAAGGATTAGCCCGAAAGTCCGAGATGTGTGTGGGAGAGGGGCGGCATATTATTATTTCGCGGGCCGCATTTGCGCCTCAGGAACGACTTACGTTGGTAAAAATCAAAATTATCAATGGTTTAGCAACAGCTATAATTGATGTAAGTTTTGGAATATATGTCACCGTGTTAAGTGTGTGTTCTATGTTTCAATTCTTCACAATTAAAAATACCTTGGACACGGCAGGTTTTATTATTTATTTGAATATTATTTGATCATTAGTACCGTCAGTCAAATAATTACTAAAGTGTCAATAAACTTTGTAGGTATCACTTGTATGTGACTGCAATCGCTGCTGAACCAAAACTCCACTCAATTACTGATTTGCAGGGTTTATAAATATTTTTAGATGTTCCCGAATTTTCTCGAAACATGAATTCAACTGAATAGAATCAAATGGAATATTCTCGATCTTCTTATGATCAACGTCGGTCCAAATGGGGTTTTATAAGGTAATAAACTTACAAATAGCTGCAAAATAATTAAAAAAAAGCAAAACAAGCATCTTAATAAGGTAGGTAAATATTCGTTCAGTATCTTATTAAAATTGAGGCAAAAAAATATATATTTTTTTACCTTCGATACCGCTAATCTGTTTTTAAAAATATAAAAATGTGAAATACAAAATTCATTTACATTTACAGCAGCAGAAGAAAGAATTACAGTACAAAATGTGAACAAATGGAACATCCACATGCGAAACTAAATCGTAATAGATCGATGTGCCACGCAATGTAAGGAACCATTTATAATTTTTGAAGATATATGTATATAAAAACATGTAAATTTGTAGAAATTATGTAAATGCCTTAATTTATAGCCCTTTGTATAAAAAAGTCTTTATAATCTCAATTGAAACTGCATAAAAAATTCCGACAAACGACACACGTGCGTAAACAAAGAGGCCGCCGTCGAGGTGCAGGTGTTTCTTTTGTCGGAATTTTTTTTACAGTTTCAATTGACATTATATACACTATAGAAGGATGTTCACTTTTTCATCTAATATTGCATAGCCTTGCAAATTTTTGGTTGAACTATCTGACTGAACATATAATATTTTCACTAATATAGGGTGTAATAAAACTAAGAGGATAAGAAGCGTTCTTAACCCATGTTTACATTAAGAAAAATCTTGTTCTAAGTCATACTTAAAATACTGTCTAGTAATTTCTGGACACCATGTATATGACAACTTCTAACGTAACATTACCTAGCAACAGGTTAAGGATATTAGATGAAAACTTGAAAATCTATCCTCGATCATGTATATGGCAGCAGAGGCTCAAAATAATATCTTGAGGTACATCGCATGCTATGGTTAGGTCAAATGTTTTATTTAATTTTCTCTATACAACCGTTCTGGTTGACTTACATTGCGGTGAAATCAGATCAATTTGTTAACCAGGTTGGCTAATTTGCTATGGACATGGAATAAATTATATCAGCACAAACACAATGTCTCTTGGGTCTACCTCGACGATATTGGTTGATTTATTGAAGAATATAATAAGGATTATTATACATTACGTTTTACTCCTTACTAGTAGTAATCATTTACAGTTTATAATTTTGGGACTTACCCTGTGTTGAGATGCAGTGTCCGATATTGAGAAAGTGTCCACGATGGAGTCGAAGCGAACTGCTTTCTTGGGAGGCGGTTTCTTCCTGGGGCACAGAGAGCACATCTTCTCCGGACAGTCAGTAGTCGGGGGCATATTTTAACTAGCATTTGTCACCTTTATAGTCGATTTTTTAGTTATTTAACAGCTGCCCAAGCTTGTCACTTTGGTTTATCAAACACAAAAGTTTTTATTTTGATGTATTACACAAACTCCAGTTTGAAGTAGCAGAAATTTATATGCTTGAAATAATCTGAGTTATTATAAGATTTTACAGCTTTTTTAAGATAAAATTGGACAAGGAATCTAATCTTTTTTGACCTGGTAGGTATCGTCAAAAATAAAAATTAGTACCATGTATTGAGTTTGATGTTTTGTAGAAAACTATTCGTTTTTGAGTTTTGTCCTGCTAAAGTCTTTTTCATAATACTTCGAAAACTAAAATTGTATTAAATTGAATGTTTGGTCAACTGGTATCCCTAGATAAACATTTATGTTGTGTATTTTAGTTGTATTGGTTGACTGAATAAATAATATTTCACTCAATGATTCGTACAGTTCTTTGTTAAAACTAAAATTACCGCATTTGTTTTAATGTATTGATTTGGAGCTGTATATTTCAAAACGACACAAATGTCTACATTTACAGTAATAGCAACAATGATATTATAACACAATACAATTTACCACGTGACATGCCTATAAATTATTTCAATATATATTTGCGCTCAATATTCTCAACACAAACATACTCATTTAAATTGCCAGTGCACTACCGCCCTCTACCATTAACCATCAACAACTAAACATCAAACCGCAAACAGTCGAACAGAAACCTGTACCGCCGTTAACTAGGCTATTTCCGTAGAGATGGCGCCACAGGCACAGAGTTTTAAGTCCATTCTTTTATTGATTGGATTAGGTTTCACAGGATTTTTTTTTAGATGAAGTAAAAGATTAGATTAGGGTTAGGGGTTGGGCGAGGTGAATGTAATCTGCTTGATAGGGTTTAGGCGGAAAAGGTGTGTGCTAGTGGGAAATGTCGCGTTAGAGGTCAGTTTGCAGGAAAAATGGGGTTTATAACAGTATTTTGTTGTCTTTGATGTTTCCTTAAATTACCCATGTAAATTCATAAGCCTTATGATGCATACGAAGATATTGTAAATGGTTGAAATAAATGACTCTTAAATTAATTATTGGTTTGCTTTTATAAGTTACATATTTTTTTGTATGAGTAAACTCATGCTTATAATATGCGTAAGAATTTATTTTTAAATGTAATATTTGATTATATTCAATTGAACAGTAGACTTGTTTTACAGTAGTATTAATCACAATGCCGAAACGAATATAATGTATAAAAAACCACCAGCTGTGTACCCTCTTCTAAACGTCTTTGTATACTTTTAACGCCTTCTTATCTTTCTATAATGACGTGCGCGTATGTTACGTTGGCAGCCACTGACAATACATTACAAACACATTTTTTTTTTAATTAGAAAAACGATAAAATATGTTCCAAAAAATCAAGTTCGCGAAATGCAGACAAGTACGAGTATTCTGATTTTAGAGTTTTTGCATTTCCACATGCTATTCTTTAATTAAAAATTTACTCGAAAAAGAATATGAAGTAAAAGTAGGCTATCTCCTTTCAGAAGGCTTGTGTAAACAACTTTGTAAAATAAATAAATATGAAATATCTACTCCATTGACACGTTTAAGTAATATAATGATACAGTCATTCTCTGTCGTGAATTTTTTGTTAATTAATACCAGTACTGTAAGTTTGGTTGCCTAACAACTGCGATTAGGTAAAACTGGGGAATTTCTGAAAACATGGGAGCAGTAGGGGCAAAACTTTAGTACTTTCGTGGTAATTATCTACTAGATAAACTGACATAGATATGTAGTGATAACAACAATGACTATATACTGATTGACACTACACTACAATATGTTTGTCGAAATATCCCAATGATACAAAGGGTTCTTCAACAATTAGGTAGGTACAGTTTTTAAAGAGAAAAAGTCTGAAGATAAATTAAAATGCGGGGCTATTATTCTTCTAATTCAAGCTTGTATAATTCAAACCACTCGTCAGCGTCTGTCTGGAATTAAATTAAATTAATGATAACATTTAATTAGGGACTATCCTTTTGACTTAATTGCCTCTAGAGGAACGACGTCGTGCTGGAATTAAATTCAGATTTGCAGACGACAAGTTGGTGAATGATAAAGAACATGAAAAATTTGGTTTATGCGCAGTCGCAGATACATCATTTAGTTATATAGGGTGTCTAGAAATGACTACGGATAATTAACCAACTAACACAACATCGAAAAAGATATTATAAATATGGAACGACAAATACTGCCATCGCGCTGTAACATTTTTGATTTCTGAAATCCGCCTCTTAAGGAAAGCAAACAATAGAAATACGTGTACCGACTTCGTATCTCTTACTATCATTTCCGAGATACCCATGCACAGATCCGGATTTGAATCAGCTTGTATTTATTCTATTTGGTTCCTGCTACTCTCCCTTTTCATCGAATGATCTTTAGACACCTGTGAAGGCTGTCTGCTTGAGAGAGACTCAGTCCTCAGGTCCTGGATAACATTTATATACATTTTATACCAAATCCAGCCCATTACTGCTTAGACATAAAGCCGTCTATAAAGTATGGATGCTACACGGTAAACCTGCAGACTTTGGGCTGAAACATGGGTTTCATGTTTGTTTCTCAACAGACCTGAAAGCTTAACTTATTTTCCCCTGTTGGCCCCAGTGAATCGGGCTGTATAAAATATGAATTCGTTACCAAAGTGTCTGAGAGTGATTGATATACTTGAGATTTGGCTTTGCCGTCGATTTCGTTATGTATCTTCGGCAGTACAGTAGTCAACAAGAGTCTCAGAAATTGGTTTTCATCGAAAGCGCTACTGAGAGTTGTAAAAATTTGGGTGTTAACATTGGTAATGTTTATGTTCGGATATGGGGACCAAATTACTAGTTTTCATTCAAGGCCAAAAGACAGTGGTGTCGCTATCGAGTGACGTAATGCATACAGTGGAGGAGAATCAAACCTATACCATCTTATAGACCATACTTTGGGGCATATGTGGTGTGATCTACAACTTTTTTTAGTAGGTCAATTTTTTTAGGACAAAAAAAAGGCTAGACTTACCCTTCTGAAATTTTAACCACTTATGCACAAAACCTAAGCGCTTCAAATAGTATAAACCTTTTTTTTGGTAGTATACTAGCTAATATTCAAAATTTGTATATATGTACATATATGCAGCAAATGAAATGTAGCCTAGATATTGAAAAAGTAAAAAACAAAAAAGTTTGTGTTGATATCTGTAACCGTTTTCGAATTATCGAATTTTTAAAAAGCACTGGCGTTTATTAGAGTGAAGTATTACGACGCGCTCAGGCTTATAGCGCGAATACTGGTGCCTCTATAAATGTCTGCCCCTAGAAAGAAGCGAGTTAGACCGGCGATTTTATTCCACTAATATAGATAGATAAAAAAATGTGAAATGTGAATAATTTTCTATAATTATTTCATTTTGCTTGATTAAGGGTTTATTTAACGATCTGACTTAAGTCCACTTGAACTTCGTTATATTGATTTAAAATCTGACACCTCTGGAGGCTCACATCATCCGCATTTCCTGTGCTGTCGGTCAAATAATACATTTACAGGACCTTTGAGACTAGGAGCATCGATTATAGAAACTATAAACCGCTTGTCGTCTGTTTCTGATGCACTCACCCACTCCCTGTGACTCAACGCCACGTTTTTGTTCCCTGCAACTCTGCAGCTAGATGATAACCTAAATTATTTGTCGCTCAGCTATCTGCATTTAATCGACTTTCCTGAATATGGTTTAATTTGAGTTCAAACATCGCCTGTATTGGGTATTGAGGTGGGATCTGCCAGACCGAGGACTGAAATTCAAAGAGGAAGCCTGGATTGGGTGATAATTATTTGTTTTATTGACGAGCTGGGTAATTTATAATTGAATTTACGCTTTCTAGTGATACATGCGCTTTCAAATAGATCAAAAATAATTATTAGGCATGTCGTAGGTCGTAGCTCGGTGAGATCATATGATGATAATTGATTGACGATACCAACAATAGACGTTACCAGTAGCGCAGAGATCATGTTTTTGTCAAATTAAAGATTTGTGGTACAGTTCCAAACATATCCATACCACTTACGCGACAATAGTTACTATATTAGTAATAGTGTGCATACATACTGGGTTCTATTAAAAATCCAGTTGGATATTGACTTGATTTTCACTTTGTAGATGTCAAATGGCAATAAACTTTGACCATCAAGATCATTTTCCTCTGTAAGTTGGGAGTGTAATTAAATTTCAATAAGTCCAAATGTATTTTCTCCATCAGTTCGAGATACATATAGTTGTGGAATACCAAAACAGGCCAGGTAATTGTCATGTCCACTAGCCGTAAGATTACCTATTGTACCAAATTCAATCCCTAGCAGAATATGTAGCACCTGTCCGTGACAAGATCATCTGCTGGGACACCAGGTCAGGTGATATCATTCAAGAATATCACAGACATCTAGTAGCCGTGTACATCTCACATTCATGGACGAGAATAAGAGATTCGTTACCACCTCATATGACTAGTGGTTTGCGAGTGTGTGACTGAGACATCCTCATGGATATAAGATAGCGGACCTGATCATGCACAACTTGCCGACCAGGCTCTACCACCAAATGGTAGGTGTAGATGTAAGGATACACCAGGTTTCCAAAAGTAATTAAATAATTCAATAAAGCACCTTTCTGTTAATTTAACCTTCTGTTAAATGTTATTTCACTGTTTGAAAAGCTGCAGGAGCAGTTTTTAGTCCATTTCTGTGGACTGTATTCTAACATAGTAAATGTTGCTAGATCGAATAGAAAATATGAAGAATAAATTACATGAGTATATATTGTCACGATAGTAAAAAAGGAAATATAATTATGAATAAAATAACAAGTTTTGAAATATTGATATGCTACTAATTTTATTTCGTTTTAAAAAATCGACTACCAATATCGACATGCCGACTTGTATCGTTTTGAAACGAACTAATTCCATTTATGTTTTCATCAAAAATAATCCCTTTGCAGCACCAACAGATGCTTTAAAGTGCTCGCAAACTTTCAGTATAAGCTTATTTCTATCTAAACTTTGCTGAAACTTTTGTTATATTGTTTCCGGTTTCTTTTAGCTGTTTGTAATTTGGTCTATATATTAAAGCGTATACAAATCAATAGGGGACCACATTTCGAAACTGAAAACTTTCAAGAAATGTTTGTGTGAGCTTCTTGAAAGTCATATTTAGGCTTTGATATCGATATTTTCATATTATTATTTTCAGTCCTGACATAACATTTTGGAAATTCTGTGTGAGTCAGGGTGTCTCGAAATTTGCAATATTTTACCAGTGTGTTCTATGGTTAAAAAGAGGACTTTTTCTTCATGGGTCGAAAACTGCTTCCTAAGGGGGCTGCAGCCCCTTAAAGGAGCCATCCTATTGCCGATTTTAAATAACTCCGAAACTAGTTGAGATAAATTTATAAAATTTGGTATCCCGCCTAACCCTTATATGCTTAATTCGCTGCTATAAATAAAAAATTTGTATCACATACGTTCCAAAGGGGGGGGGGGGGAGTAGGGTAAATATTACCTCAACTATTTTGTGCTTTGGCTATTTCAACTTTTGATTAGAAATTATAAAATTTCAATTACTTTTTACTACAAAAACATCTACTTGATCGTATCGATAGGACGCATCGTTTTCGAGGAAAATCGCTTTAATTATTACAAGCGATAACACGAAATATATATAATTTTTTTTGTATGTAACTCCCTGGTTTTATCATTAATATATGACATTTTAAAGTTTTTTACGTAAAAAGGTACTATTGTTGAACATCGATGAAATGCACCGTTTATAAATTGTATATTTTATCATGAATTTAGGTTTTAATAGCTCATGTAGTAAATATATTTAGAGCATTTGGACTGTTGACCATTATAAGCTTATACACAAACGTTGGTTGTTTGATTTAAAGTATAAAGAAAATGTGTACAATTTTATATCCAAAGAAAATAGTAATTTTAGTATTAATAATAGTACTAATCAATTGAAATGATGATAATACTTATATGCATCTTTAAAACTTTTAAACGTCTTACCTGCGAATATTAAAAAAAAATTGGTTTCAACAGTGGGATGTAGAATTTTTAAATTAATTTTAATATTGGTCATTGTTTTATATTGTTTTGAACACCTTACCTACTACTTGTTATGTGTGATTTATTGTATTTTATCTATGCTGACATTTTCCTATTTTTTTTTTAACTGTGTGGCAGTTGGAAATAAATATTATTATTATCATACTAGCTATTATTTTAGCACAAAATAAAAAAAATAATAAATTGAAAACGAAAATGTTTATAATTATTTTGACTCACTTTGCATAGAATGTAGTAAAATACCTAAAATATATTCTTAGTTTTAAGCAAAACGAACAAAACACGCACAAGGTTTCCTAATCGACAACGCCATACCTTCTATTGTCGTCGGTACTCCCCGCACTGACAGCTCTTCGCGCGACGTCAACTTAAACGACGCCAGGTCGGCCGGGACGCCGAGCGTCGTCGCCCCCGACAGCTGAGCGATGCATGCCGGCGGTTGGCACTGGCGCTGGGAGGTGGACTACCCGGAGAAGAGGCCGCCGCGCGGGCTGGGCCGATCGTCCGCAGATGGCACTGCGGTCGCCAACGAACGTTTGGGGTATGTTGTACAGTGTGGTGCAGTTTGAATGGCCGCGGGGAACAGTGCTCGATGTATACGTACTGATAGAACTACATTGCTTAGAACGGCATTATTATTATTTATTACAGAGAGAACATTCTCTGAATGCTCTCAATTTATTTAATGTTGCAGTCATAGGACAAATCCAACAGCTAGGCCAGTACGATACTGTTGACTCTACTGTTCTCTGCATAATTCTACTGTTGACAGATGGAAATCTTTCACTAAATGGTGATACGAGAAATTAAGTGATTATCAAAATAGATGCGAAAGTATTTTAGACACCACGTATGCCAAAAAGACCGTGACTGTTAGACAGTACGTATGTCAAAAAGACCATGACTGCCAATTTGATTTGCATAGTTAACAATATGTAAAAAACTCTTTTCGCCTAGACACGTTTAAATTCAAAAGACTGACCAAATGAAATCTTTTTCCAGTTTCTAACCTATTTAATTGAATAAAATTTTGAGTTCAATCATTAGTAACAAGGGAAAAATAGTAATGGGCCTAAATTTGGACCTTGAGACACCCCTGAAGTAATTTCATACGTTTTCGATTGAAAACCTGCTGAATATGTTTCATTTTTTAATATAACCAGAGACTTATATAAGTCTCTGATATAACTGAAAATGGTAAGTTTAATAAGAACTGCATTAACTTACCAGAAAAACTATATCGATCCAACTTAGTTACTGTGATTTATACGGTCAAACGCCTTTGGAGAAGTCTGTATCATATTGAACCAACGTTGCCAAATATTTCCTGTCATTGATTCTATTTTAGGAAAACCAGGAGCTCTTGTACATCATAATAAATAAGTTTATGTTGATTTATGACTACGTGACACAGGTGTTCGGCACCTGCACCGTCTTGGGGAACACATATGTATGCACTCAACATGTGTCTGCATTATATTTTGATTTAGGGGTTTCGGAACGTGATACTAATATGCGATTGCCTCCGTAAAAGTGTGAAATATGACTCGTTCTTTCCGGAGAATAAGTCTGGATATTGTCTATACTTTCTATTTGACTTTTGAGCTTGACGGGACAGTGACTGTTCCATAAGGCTACTAAATTTGTGACGTGCAACAGAAAATTCCCTAAATTGCAGTCGACCAGTACGGTTTTGTTTGGTCGATTGTATTTTCAGTGCGCCATCTATGTTTCGCTTGCCTAAGCTCATACTGAATACGTTTAATTCATCTTTTGACTGCTTCATCGACAAGTGTGTGCAAACGCGCCCTTAAAGATGAAAAATACTACAGATGAGATATAAACATGAGAAAATGAAGTACGATATAATAATTAAATAAAACCTTTATTTACATATAATAATTATTGTAATTATTGTTACAATTATAATAATACCTGTTACTTTACAAAATAGTTTTGTTGTCTGAATTTTTTTAAAATAAAAAAATATTATCAAAAATATTCCTATATCCTAAATATTTCTGGATATTCCATAAATCGAGGTCCTAAATTTTTGACATCCTATAGCTCGACAACGGCAGCAGGAAGTCCCAGGTGTATGTCACAAAAAAACCTTATTTTTGGCCACAGAATAACGAGTTTTTGACCTCTATTTAGGAAACACCCTGTACATGGATATTTAAAGAAGTCAATTCTGCTGCCAACACGGCTGTATTTTTTCCAAGCAGCTATTTCTCCGAAGGACCAACCGCCATTAATTCTCCAATTTAGTAATATATCTCTCTAAAAAGTATTTTTACAGTGAATCAAATAAAGCAGTGGAACTTTTTTACTGCGGAGCCATTTGCGGTTGGTGAAAATATTTTCTTGGAATTTTATTTGTAGCCTTGTTGACGGTATACTTTCCGAATATAAATAATTTTATTGTTGGAATATATTTACTTTAAGTGATGTAAACTACTGACCATGAAAATGTGGCTGAAATATATAAAAATGTTGAAACGGCAGAACCTAAACACATACCTTTAACTCAATGAAAAACAGATTAAATTACAGTGTGATGTGACTGGTTTGTTGATTAGGATTTACCTAATATTAGATCTATCCCACATATGATTCTTATTGAAATGAAAAGTTAAACATCTAATGAAATATTATACATAACAGATATAAATAAACTGCCAAAAGTAAATCTAATGGCACCCTATCGAAACTAGATCAAATAAGACTACATAGATGGCGCTGGATAAGAGTTACTATCGTTTGAATTTGATTTCATAGGCATGTTGAATACATTATGCCACACTTGCAGCCTAACATTAATTTGAAACGAATTAATTTGTTTTGAGTTTGTGATAGTTTTCCGATTAAATATATATGTATAAGTTTAGGAGAATGATTGATTTATCAAGTGAAATACTTGATAGCAAAATTTATAGAAGCTTATTGTAGGGGCGGATTTATATGATCTGATTTAAAACAGGGGCAGCCGATCTGTGTTGGTAAAGTCAATATGCTAATGAGTAAATCTGTGTTGTTACAACTTTGCTCGTAACTTTATTGAAATTCTGCCAGAGTTATGACCAATAAAGTACTTGAAGCATCAAAAGCTTAAACTCTTTTTACCAAGCGTTATTAATCACTTTCAACAGTCCAGTCCAAAGCCCAAAACACTTAAAACATTTGAAGAGAGCTTGAAGCTCAACGACAAGCTTAAATAACACTAAAATTATTAATGCCCTTTTCACAATTACAGAATATGTTGTTATGCAGATTCACACAGAGACCAACACAGCTTCATAGTGATTTTTTTTATTATAATGCGAAACCCTCTGATTATATACAAAAATCCTGCTTTCAAATTCCCGCATGTAAACATGCTTATAGCTGGGAATCAATATGCCTTGTTTATAATTTATATAATAAGATAAAAATAAACTGCTACCGTTGGATATAGAAAAAATAATTTCGCGACGATGTCTTAACAATAACTTTTCACCCGAATGTAGAAAAGGGTAAAGTTACAATACACTATTTAGCTACAGGAAAACCATAACTTTACACTATTCAATGATATCTTCCAGTTCCAAATGGTACAGTCCGTTAAGCAATCCTAAGGAAGGACGTAAAGAATTTTATGGATATACGTTCCAGAATGGTTTGGTAAAATATTGCGAACAAAGTCTGGTGTGACGCCAAATAGTGTAGCCCTGATTTAGGAAAGTTTTTGAAATATCGTTTCTATAAAGCGTCTCGCTCTCTATGTTATAAATTTTTATAATACAACGTTTAAAGATTAATGTTTATTGGTTCGAATCATTGACCAGCAAATGGAAAAAGTGCAAAAATATATTTGCCGGGGTAAAATAATACTTCGATGTTGCTCAGTACCTTTGCGGCTGTTTAATTTAAATATATTTCAGAGCTGAGGCCAGCATTTTTATAACCACGTGGCGCTCATTTCAAAAGTATTTTGATATACAAGATGTCGCATAAGAGAACGTAGACCAAACATATACACTGAGGTATTTCGACTTGAAGTTTTACTTGCTGTACCACAGGGCTCCATATTTGGTCCTTTACTTAGTCTATATTAATGATTTAGAAAACGCATGCAAATTAAAAATAATGTTCTTAAATATATTATACAGTGAGGACATAAACTCCGTCCCCCCCCTCTAATTATTTTTGAACCACTGGGTAGATTGTGATGAAATTTGGAACGATAATATATGACTAAATTCTGCATTTTTTGACACATCAATGATAGCTCTGAATTCAAAGTTACAGCTCGGCGCGCAATAGGAACATTTTTTTAAATGGAAATGGAGGTCGAGTAATAACTCATTTTGAAGCTATTTGTATGCTCAAAACATCCCCTAATTTTGAGAACATTTGGTTCAGTAATTTCCAAATAAAAACCAGTTCACATTTTCATGAAAATATACCCATTCCCTTTAATCAGTTATATTATTTCTCTAAGTTTCGTCAATCTGTCATGCAACTTCAGAGATAATGGAAAATTATGGTATTGTTCAAAAATTTTAACGCCCTGTATCGTGCAAACCAGTAACCCCACTCCTTGGTTTCTAAGGATTTTGGGTTTAAAATGATCTAAGGATTCACTCCCTTAATTTATGACATGGGCTTAAAATACGCCCTGTATATTTGAACTGACATTCTATTATGAGAAAAGATCAAAAGTATGTCTAAAAAGTTCTCTAGGAATTTGCACAAGACATGCTGAAGTACGTAAACATCTCCAGACTAAATCGTTCCACAGATGCTTGCACAAAATGTATGCTCTGTACTTTCATACGAAATGCGTCTGGTATATTTCCGGAACCCCTTTCCACGTAATAAAGCATACACTACTAAAGCTTGTAGAGATCACACTCACCTGCATATGAACCTCTTTCACAGCTGCGACTAGCTCCCTCTCCACCGAGCTCCTCCTGCGGCTGCCCCGCTCCAGGGAGCCTTGCCGGGAGACGACGGCGGCGCCGTCGTGCTGCGGCTGAGGGGCCGTCTGATGGGGCGGCGACGGCGGCGGCGGCATCTCATCTTCCGCGTACCGTGACTTCTGAAACAAATTGGTTTACTCAATTTTATGTCATTCAATCCACTTCGGTTCGCACTGGTGAAACATACAGTCGCAGAATCTAGAAGATGGCGTTAAAGAGGGTTTAAACATTGAAAAACAGCCTGGAGTGGAAGCTGGTGGACACTAGGCTAGCAACTAGTTGTACCACGAGCTAACTTTTAAGTACCTAATTTCATTATTGTTAGTTTGATGATTATCACTAGGTGGCTGATTAGGGATTAGTTTAGCAGTTATATAAGATGCCTATAAAACATGTTGGGATACAGCAACCACTTCACTAGGCTTCATGATGAAGCCTAGGAAGTATATATGTAGATTTTATCGAGTCGTGAAATGACTTGTATACAGGGTTATTCAGAACTCATCTCTAAAACTTTGAGGATATGTGCATCCTTAAATAAGAAATCGATATCACCAAAAAAATTTATAATAAAAGGCTTAGGATTTCCCGTAAACAATGTTTAAAGTTATACCATTATAAAGGACTACGTAGCTGGGCAACTGCACTTCAACACATCTGATATATCACATTCCTTCAAAAAACAGTAAACAACAGTTTTTGTACCTGGCGAACGCCTGGCGAATACAGTTGGAGTGGGGATAATATCTCTTATTGTCTATGCAGTCATCAGTCTTTCTGTGTCGCTGTCTCTGTGCGGGTGTTTTATTTATCGAGCGTTAAACTGTAAAATTTTCAAAATGGCTCATGTGTACAGTAATGCTGAATTAATGGACATAATTCTTATTTATGGCGAAGTTGGACAAAATTCATTGACAGCTTCGCGCTATTATGCGGAACGATTTCCCAATCGACACACCGACACATCGACAGTTAGGTTTTGTGAGTGTTTGTTGCAGCAAAATGCTGAAAATTCCCAATTTACTTAATAATTTGTGTTTACAAGATCAGCAACCAGACGGAACATTCGGTTTAGTGCGGCAAAATTGGATAAGGCGTGCCCAAAATTGTGTACAAGTCGAGGAATATTATTTCGAAAAGCTTTTGTAACAAGGTATGTGCAAATTTTTTATACCTAAATTTCACATTTCTAATACCTAGTAATCAAGTAGCGCAATTCTTCAAAATTAGTGTAACAAAATTTTATTCATTTTAAAGACACGTCACTTTGGTCAGATCTATCTATCTTTAAGTTTATTTTAAAGTAAAAACGCTGCAAATCTTTTTTGTGCAGTGTGTCGGTATACTCTCAGATCTTCCGAAGTTTTTTTGTGCTAACCTGTTTGCATTGTCAGTCCCAAGGTCACTCCATTACAGTGGACCAGTATCCAGCGGCGTGCAATTAAAAATTTTTAAATAGTTTTAAGACACCGCCAAAAAATTTTTTTTTGCACTACTACATTTGTACATGTATGTTGAACATCCCCAAATTTTATTATGGATAAGTTCTGAATAACCCTGTATATGCAAGAATCAATCAGCCATCCGGATTCATAAATACGACTATACATTTATATGTTATAGGTATCTATTATTTACTTGTAAAATATGTAGGTTTACTAGTTCAGTATAGTTAGTTACCTTTCTATATTGAAGGTAAGTAATCGCTTACACCAAGAATATTTTTCTCCTGCAACGACCAGTCATGTCATCGTGTTAGATTACAATAGACATAAACATTATTATAAAATCGATCCTAAGTTTTAAATTTTAAAGTTGACTCATCAATTTAAACGTTAAAAATGTGGGATGTAGCTTTAGTTGGTGAATAGAACGCTACAACATCCTATTCTTAAAGGTGTTACAAGTACCTATAGAAATGGTTGGATCAGTTCTTCCTCATTCCTCTAACAAAAATGTTACTTGGTTGACCCTTAAACTCATTTAACAGGAAGCGTTGAAGCATGTATGACCCCTCTTCTTCTTCTTGAGGGTCTCTTTGCCCAAGTCGAGTCCAAAAGCACTGTGGCCATAACTAGGCTTATTATGATCCCGCTGATTTCCTGTTCAGCGAGTATATTTGTCCTTTCCATAAAGTCCAAAAGTTTCCTCGATGAAATTTCTAGTTCCACCAAGATGAATTTTCTGGCAATCTGGCACAGTTTTACTGTATTGGCATTTGCCAGTTCACTGGAGGCAATTCGTCATTAGACATTGTATGACCCTTTACACTGTCATCTGTTTCTTGCATTATTGCCGTTTCAGCAAACACGCATTGGCTTTTATGAAAACTCGGACCTTGTTAGTCTTGAAGCAATTAGAATGTAGAACTGTTCCCAAATAAATGGGACAGAGTGTATGGAACCACTTCATTATCTTAAACGTTCCCAAGTGTTCCGTAACCGTACTAATTCTACCAGAGTCATACATCTCTCGAAAAGTTTTAATTTTAATTCCAATTTTCTACGTGCATACCAGAAGAGTTAGGGTTGTCTCCCGAGATAGTGAATAATGTTGGGCGGGGCACATGCAGATTGCATTGTAACCTGCATCGGGGACTTGCATTCTAGCCAGCACAGGCTTTGTGCATTAGCGCGCTCAGTGGCGGCTGGTGAAATTTGGGAATGGGGGGCACCGGGGGGGGGGGGAAATGCGGCGCAAGCAAAAATTTTGCATTTTTCAAGGTCAAACACCTTAAAATTAAACATTAGAAATTCGTAGAGCAAAAATATTTGCTTGAAGAAATAGGTTTTGTTAGCCAAATATCCCCTTTTTTGATGCGATTGACAGAAATATGGAAAAATTATTTAAAATAATATTTAAATCGGTTCAAAAAAAGTATACAGATACGGTTCAAAACACAAATAGATAAAAAAAAATAAATAATAAAACCCATTTAAGTACTTAACCCAAACCCATATCAAATAGGTGTGCTTACCTTACAATCTGCAACCACCCGCTCGTCCATCGAAAACTAAACTTAGTAACTTTTAAAATGAAACTCCATTCTTCTTGACTTATCATTTGCAAAATGTTCGATAACTTGTTCGTTAAAATCAGTCATAGTGTTTACTAAATTTTTCTCGATGGAAAGCATTGCTAGAGCACATAACCTTTCTTGTGACATCGTGTTTCTTAAAAATGTCTTTATTCATAGAAATTGTGCACAATATTAATAGTTCAACCGATTCCGAAAACGTCGTAAGTAAATTATTTTTATTTAATATTTGTAATAAAGCAACCGCACCACTATGTTGTATGAAATCATCTCTAGAATACATTATATACAGCTCATTTTTTAATTTTGTAATGTTGATCTTTGGAAATAAGGCACACACTGTTTTAATATGTTCCAGAGGAAAAATTATTCTATAGTTGTTAAATTTCTCCTTTTCAAACAAATTGGCTATAGTTAAAAAATCAGTAAATTGAAATCTCTCACGTACGTTCATTAATATGATGGGGTATTCCCATCTCTAGTAACCGTCTGGTCGACGGGGCAGCGCCCATTCAATGACGTAACAGAACGCATTAGAAAAGACGCGCTGGAAAAATAGAAGCTGTGTATCCTTTTCTTGCGCATGCAAATAGAAAAGAAAAAAGTACAGGCACACAGCGGCCGTGCCCAGCCCAGTCCACAGACGGTGAAGCGTGAAGCGGTCTAGACGCTAGACGGATATGTATGGACCAAATGATTCAATATTCCTGATGAAAAATTAATAAAAAAATCCACCAAATTATAATAATTATAAAAGTTTATAAAATATCACAACATTCACAAGTCTTATGTGCTTACGCATAGGGCACGTGCCCTTGTGCCCATTATGACTAGCCGCCACTGAGCGCGCTTGTGAACGGTAAATTCATTGTTGTGTCTTGCGGGGAGACCCATTTGGAGCCCGGAGTTTGTATGTTTTATTATTATCACGAGACTATTGCTAGCCGGAACTTCTTAATAGAAAATAAAGAACTCGTTTTTGGAATACTTTCCAGCGAGGTTATTATACTAATTGTCTTAAACTGAAGACAAAAGACAGGCTAATTCATTTTAAGCCACCAAAATTATAGACTCCTTGTATTACACTATTATTCCTTTAAGACAGTCTATAATTAACATGGACTTAAAGAAGTTTTAACCCCCACAATATGGCAACGTCGCAGTCACTCATATTTTTAGTTAGAAGAGAAGAAAGAAAACATAATCTAACCACAGTTTAAAAGGAATCTAACCTTAAAATTTGTGCATTCAAAAAGAAGAACAAGTTATAAACCAGTGTTTGAGTGTATATTTTTGAACTGAATTGAAAATGGAATCACAAAATCCTTGCCCCACAAGCCTTTAGTAACATCCATGAGACGGAAATGGAAGGGTTACTAAAATCTATATTTTACATATTATATTACTCATTAAGAAATTTTAGCTTCATTTATTTTACTCGCCTTTACTTGTGGAGCTAATCCATCAGATCTGTAAACCCGAAGCGGGGGGTCAATCTATTTATTAAATATCGTGCATTGTCCTTGTCATTAAAGGATTATTGTTGTCTCTTAAATGTCTCCTACACGTTTAATTCCCTTAAATCATATCTTCGCCTTTCGTGTTCAACCAAAAATAGCAAATGAGGCACAAAAGTCATATTTTACTCTAAGTAAGTATGCAAAAATACAGAAAACAATTATGTCTGACACAATGTACGGCACGGTCTTAAACTAGTTTAGGGCACCTTCGGAGGTGGCTTAAAGTAGGAGCTAAAGAAATGTCTCGCATTTTAGACCAATTTGGAGACAAAGTCATTAGTATAATTCCAAAATATCGGATGTGACTAGAAAATCGGCGTGAAGTTAACTATAAGACATAGTTATGTCCAAAAGCCCATACTTAAGACGTCTTAAAGATTAGTGTAATAACCCTGCAGGTATCATGTAGAGTAAATGACGGTATTTGTGTTTTAATTGTTGAAAAAGAAACAGTTTTTATTCTTAGAAGTAACCCATGAATATTTTTAAAGCTTAACTGTTGTGTTGTAAGTAGTAAAGTATCACAATAGATGTCAACTACACCGGCAACTACTAACCTGTACTTTGTCGCCCGCCCAGCAGCACGAGCAATTGGAACCGTGGGGTACACCAGCAGCTGCTGCTCCATTGGCAGGTATCTGCTGTGTCTTGATGAATTTTTGGCGACGCTTTCTCACTTTGCTGGGGACGCCATACATGTAATTAGAAAATCGTCTGTGGGAGTGGCGCACTATTGACACCCAGTCGATCATTGTGGTTGTGGAGTCACTTCTTTTAGATTAGATTAGAAACCGAGAGACAGTTTTCGTTCATTATCGTACGGTTTAGTTAAATTGCTTGTAAGTATTAAAACGTTGAACACACTAATGTAGCACTAACAGAGTTCTATTACATCTTATAATACCTATATAAAATATACTATAATTTATAGTCTACAGGGTACGACAGCACATGCGTTCGGTTGATTTTGTTATGAGAGGAACAGAGTAAGACGATCGTGACAGTATATGTTACAAAATAACTTAAGAGTAGGGAGAAGGGGTGTGCCCACTGTCCCGAGTCACGCCCAGAGGACCGTGATCTGAATAAGTACAGCGGAGAGGGGAGTGTACACGTGCTTTGCCTTGGGGGCGTACAAATGCGTCTTCACTGGTCAGTAGGCGTAGCTCATAAAATAATATCTAAAGTGTGACATCTATGGCTATGTTATATCTTTCTATAACTGCCTTACAGACTAGTTTATCCTCTTCTTTCTTATTGAATCACACCACCGAACTCATGTACGTTCCTACACTGTATATAATTTACGAATGATGAAGGCGGTAATTCCAAGTTTGCAACAAGCAGTGCTTGATGATAGGGTTTCGAAATAACTTCTATTTCCACGGTTATATTTTGTAATGCCCATGATTGTTTTACAAGGCGATCAATCGACTTTGGCCTTTCCTTATTGGCTTTGATATCGAGATTGTTTTTGTTCTTATTCTATCTAAATTATATCTAGTTGTTTGAAAACATGGTTTTAACTAATCTTGATCTGTAGTTACTACTGGATTTTGATATCTAGGTACTTCTTGAACTAGATTTTCATCTGATCGATATTTTCTTATTCAAGGATTACGTTGTGTTAAACTGCAGAATGTGCCGAATATGCATTGAGAAACATCAAAAGCGTTGTAAAAATCTGCCTTGTTGAGAAAATTCTTAGATTTTTTATTTGTTTTACGAATCTTTCTCAGTTAGTGTCCATCAAAGAAAGTATAAATATAATTTGGTTTTATTAATGATCTTGTGGATGTATGATTAGATCATACTTTGACGAATTGTTAATAAAGTGCAGACACTTCAATTTCACATAACTTTTACAAACATCATTTTTGAAATGATTGAAGATGTTCAGTTTTAACAGATGCTAATATAAACAAATTTGCCTGCAAGTAGATAGTTAGCAGTGCAGGCTTTAGACTAATTTTTCCAAGCTAAAACCACAAGAATAAATGATTAACTAGAAGAATACCTCACAGGCGACACTGATTTGGTTACTCATGGATTCGTGACCTTGGTTCTAAAAGGAAGACTTATTTTCGAGGATTTATTGCTTTTCCATATGCGTACCTAATGAATTTATAAATTTTAGGGTTTTATTTTGATAAACTATAGAGGGTGTTTGGTTCTACACCGTGTTAAAGTTGAGCAAAATAAGGACCTCAAAGGCACCTGGCGAGTCAAGCGTGCCATGGAATTATTTCAAAACAGTTAAAGAATTAACAGGACCACCCAAAGTGTTGACGGACGATATTGCAAGAAGAAATATACAGGATGTTTTTCTATACAATGTAAAATAAATTCATTTTACATTTAGTAACAATATTTCAAAAATCCAAGGTAAACTTGACCATCATAAAAACCGAAAAGTCAAACATTTCAGACGCTGTAATGCCTCAGGTTGCATGGATCGCAAAATCAGTGAATTTTTCTCCTAGCCTTCAATTCTAGAGCCGTCTCTGTTGAGTAAATAAAATCTAGTTAATAATATTAACCGCACAAAAACATCCGAAATCAGACATTTATGATATCACGGCTCTAGATATTTTAAAAGCGAAACAGACACGATGTTTATTTAATTACTAAATCAGACTCAGTTTATTTTCGGGGCAGTATAAACTTTTTACATTTGTGCATCAAATGTGAAAAATCTGCAGTACTATTTTTAAATGGATTCCATGCTAGCGGAACTGAATCACAATTGTTTTTGGCAGCCACATTGAAACATTTCACAAATCAGGCTAAACGACCCATTAAGCATATCAATTCGAAATCGAAATGTATATCATTTTTATAGCTGAATGTGACATACACATTGTTCATAGACTCATAGGTATCTGACAAAATACCTTTGAGAAATTGATAAAAGTTGAGGTCGCTGTTCCCCGAGTCTAAAATTCACATTTCAATCCGTTTTTTCTTACACAAGTACACAAATATTTTATGCAAATAAATATTTTTTGATGTGACATAAAAGCAATAAATAATAATTCGAAATATATCTTCCTTAATATAGGAATTAAGCCAATAAGTTAACTAAGAGATAAATTGTTAATGAAATTATCAAATATTATGGTTCAATAAAGTTTTTAATTTTCCTCGTTACCTATAATCCGAGGTACGCAAAGGAATAACCTTATTAGGTTTAAGATATGTCGAAAAAAACTACGTTGCGTGCAATATGCACCCTCCAACATTGAATTAAATAATTATTTTTGATCATATATCTTTTGTATCGGATTTTAATGAATTTTTTTACTGACAAAACTGAAATTCTAGCAGTCTTCCTTGGTACGATACGTATTTCTGCTTTCGGCGTCTTCAGGCACGTGTGTGACAGGAGGTGTGACATCTAAGAATTGTTAAAAATTACAAGAAATATATGACAATTAAACTGATTTTAAAATGATTTCTATGTCACAATTGTCAGTTTGTAGATAACTTTGTATTATGCATATTTATTATACACGGTTGAAAAGCATTTTTTATGGTGTTTTAAAAAATGTAAAATCCAATATGGCGGTCATAAGAACATCAAAAGTTGAGTAAACTAGCGCAAAATCTAGTAGACCTAGATATTGTAGGGACGAATTTTGAAGTCCTTGCTGATTGCTATCCCTGCCCTGAAAATTTGATGGATGTATCTTTTGCATTAAACGAGCTAAGGACGTTTCCAAAAGAGACACATTTTTCTGTATCTACTTAAGGGAAGAAAATCTTGGAAATGCAATATAACCTTGGATCCTTCTTGCGCCTAAAATTGCCCAACTTTTTCCTAATTTAACCAATTCTATGTCTCAATCACAGTTCAGTTTTAAACTGGTCACAGTGTACAGGGTGACCCATTCATCTGGGATTCCTTTATTTCTCCACTATTACCAACTTTAGAAAAAAACATCTAATACAAAAGTTTTCAGAAATTATAAGGGCTACAATTTAAAATTAGTTACAGATATACAGGGTGTTCACATCCTTCCAAACCTATAAACATTTTCTTATTTTAAATGGAACACCCTATATATTATTAGCTCATTGTATCCCTCATCGCAAGTGCTTTCAGTCCATATAACATTTGTTATAGCTAAACTTTATAGTTTCGAAGATATTTAATATTTTGTGTAAAAAATGACAAATGCAGACTTTGGTGGAAATAACAGTATCTTCCTTAGTTTTTACATTTCGATAATAAATATTGGTATTCGTTTAGTATAAGCCATGGCGAATATTTTGCTGTATATAAATGTTTTATAAATTATACAGGGTGTTAATAATCTCGTATCAAAATTGAAACACTGTAAGGGCCAATATCTCGTTTATTTTAAATGGAACACCCTATATATTTTTAATGTATTAGATTCAAAATTGAAAACTCTATCGATCCATATTGGTATGTTATATACCCAAAGATAATAGTTTTCGAGTTATTTTAAAATATTTTACTCTTTGGTTACAAGTAAACATAAATTATGAGCCTAGATGGCTTGGAAAACAAAATTTATCAAGTGAAATAAAATCATAATTAAAATCATGATTTAAATCAAACTCTTGTGATATTTTTTTTTTTATTCAAATAAATAACTAACGTAACATGACATTTTTAAAAGTTATCAGTACAATGTAATAAAAATAAATTTTTGATTTTTTTAATATAAATGAGATTTTGCTCAACCCTTCTAAAGATTAACCTACGCTTAGACAATAACAGGCTCGTTAAATTTTATTTTATTTCATTTCAAACAGTCCACCCTGTTGCTGAATGCACAGTTCAAGTCTTGTTCGAAATGAAACTTGCACATTTCTTAGGATATCTGGTGTAATGTTTCGGAAGCAATGTCTAATTCTTTCTTTCATATCGTCCGCTGTCGGAGACATGCTGTATACTCTATCTTTGACGTATCCCCATAGAAAAAATCCAGACATGTAAGGTCTAGAGAACGCGCAGGCCAATTTATTGGACCCCCTCGACCAATCCATCTATTTGGAAAATGTCCGTTCAAAAAATTCCTTACATTAACGCTATAGTGCGCGGGGGCACCATCCTGCTGAAGCCATAGTCTTGGTAAGATATTTAAGGGAATATCATCCAATAGACAGATATTCCAAAAGATAATTTTGTAAAAAATCTAAATATGTCTCTCCTGTAAGTGGATTTTCAAAATAATATTCACCTATTATGTGCTCTCCTAAAACTGCTCCCCAGCAATTTTAGCCTTGATTATTGACAACTCTCAAAAAATTTGGTTGTTCTGTTGAACAAAAATGAAAATTGCAACGATTCACATTTCCATTTTTATGAAACGTTGCTTCGTCGCTGAACATTACAAAATTTAGAAATATTTCTTCATTGTTTATTATTTCCAACATCTGCTCGCAAAATTGTAGTTGTTTTTCAAAGTAATTTGGACGTAGAGCTTGATGTAACTTAATCTTGTAGGGATGAAATTTGTTATCCTCTAAACACTTACTAACTTGTGTTTGACTAATGTCTAGGCTCATAATTTATGTTTACTTGTAACCAAAGAGTAAAATATTTTAAATTTCAAAATAACTCGAAAACTATTATCTTTGGGTATATAACATACTAATATGAATCGATAGAGTTTTCAATTCTGAATCTGATCCATTAAAAATATACAGGGTGTTCCATTTAAAATAAACGAGATATTGGCCCTTACAGTTTTCCAATTTTGCTACGAGATTATTAACACCCTGTATAATTTATAAAATATTTATATACAGCAAAATATTCGCCATGGCTTATACTAAACGAATACCAATATTTATTATCGAAATGTAAAAACTAAGGAATATACTATTATTTTCACCAAAGTCTGCCATTTGTCATTTTTTACACAAAATATTAAATATCTTCGAAACTATAAAGTTTAGCTATAACAAATGTTATATGTACTGAAAGCACTTGCGAAGAGGAATCAAATGAGCTAATAATATACAGGGTGTTCCGTTTAAAATAAACAGGGCTATAATTTAAAACTAATTTTAAATTATAGCCCTTATTATTTCTGAAAACTTTTGTATTAGATATTTTTTTCTAAAGTTGATAATAATGGAGAAATAAAGCAATCCCAGACGAATGGGTCACCCTGTATATCAACATAAGGTTTGTTTCAAAATTGTAGTAATGAGCATTTGGCTGCTTTGCCAAATAAAATCTATAAAAAATTTATGTAAATACAGTTATATTACTTTCATGTATCTTCCAGAAAATACGATTATAATACAATAGAAAATCTCTTTTGTAGGTTTAGACTTATTTTGACATACAGTATAAACTATTCTATATAAAAAAAACGGAAGTAAAGTTTTCTTCTCCTTAGCATTTAATGCCTGGATTGATAGAAATAACCAGTTGGTATTATGAACAAAATTGTAAAATTTTGGTAAAATGATCTGTGGCCTCTAAAAATCATGCAATTACACTCGTAAACTTATGCTACAACCGTTAGTACTTCTTAATTATAATTTATCACTGACGTGAGTATTTTGAACTTATTTCGTGAGAATATTATTAAAAACAGTGTCCCACACTCTTCAAACTATACACAAATTTTCAAAAATACACCCGCAATATTCCATTATTATAATATAGTTGTTTATAAACACTCTTTACATCAGTGCAGAAACAAAAATAGAACACATTCCACTTGAGGTTTATTATTTATGACTTGAGCACAGAAGTGACACATCATATAAACGTCTATATACTTGTATATTAATAATACTGTCTAGGTATGAATATAAGATCGGGAGAGTGATACTAAAGACGGGAGTTTCCCGTACCGGCGGCGGACGCGTCTAATCCTTATTTTTTCGACGCAGGAACGGTACTGACGGGACGGTAGACTAGCCCGAGGGAACTCAGGTGGGTTATCGTGCTCTCGACGGCAGCGTCAAGCAAATATAGAACGCAGTTGATTGAGTTTGAAGGCGTGGTTGTATTATATTTTGAAAAAATATACCTACTATTTTGATCTAAACTTCGCGGATGATCGGACTGATTTCTGATAAATAATCATTATACAAAAGGTGTCTAATAAAAAATTCACAGATCTTGCATCTTACGCAAATATCGTAGTCGTATTGAAAATACCAGACACAACTGATAAAAATTGCTAAAGTCAAATTAAAAAAGTAAACTCAGTTTGATTATTACGATTGATTATTACGTTTGGTTATTATTACGATATTAACGGCAACGTACTATTAACTGCAGTGGCCACACTTGTATTTGCTAATGAAATAATGCTATTTACGATTTTACATTGCTCATACGTACGACATCGTTTAATATTTGACGGGAGATGAATAGCTTCTTCTTCATTTTCTAAAACATTGCAGTTTCGTTTCTTTAATGGCCACATTACATATTTCCATAATTCTCAAATGCAAATGAGTAAGCCTAAACCTATTTTTGTTACGCACTTTATAAGTACATTTCATTGTCCATTATATTTATAATTTATACAGGGTGTGATAACCAAAACCTTTCAATTGACGTATCTAGAAAACTAAATCTTCCAGTTTAGAGATTACTTATTCTTAATGAATCACCCTGTATATATATGTTAGTCCACCCTGTATGTATGCTAGTTTAAATTAATAAAATAACAAACCTGCTTATCCTATTACAACGATCAGTAAATACCAAACGTTTATTTTATAATCAACCTCAGTTCATAAATCACTGTAACATGTACATGTATTGGGAAGTTTTTTATTCAACGTGCTCGTAACCCAAGCATTAATATAGACTGCTTATTATAACAACACAGCTAGGTCGTCTCCATGAGCACGACGTACCATGTCGAGGTCGCTCAGACTTGCATGTCGCTAAGCGTAATATTTTAAGGACAGCTCCCATATACACGCGCCCAGAAGTATATTCAATACCAAAACTGATCATAAACGCGCTGTGGAATGACAAGTAATGTTAGATAAGCAAAATATTTGTCATATAATAATTACTTAGCTCTGGTTTATAGCTCTATTTGAAAAACACCATATTTAAACTTCGGGTAATGATTGAAACGATTTTAGGAAAGAAGAAAAATGCCTAGAAATTGACAGCTTCTCAATCATTACAAAATGTTTTTGCAGGAATGGGAATACGAATCCGTATTTTTAGAAGAATATATTTTGTATGCAGTAGGAAAAGTTTAAAAGTAAACGATGAATTTTCCATTCCTGGAACTCCTCCAGAGATAATGGAAGCAGTAAATATTGTCACATTAGATTTCTACAAGATAAATGAAGACAAAAATATGAATATGCATACAATATTTTTATGGACTACCGGAAGAAGGAAAATTCGAGTTCTTTTCCTGAAAATTTCACACTTACATATACCAGCCAATCAGAAGCTTTGTGTTTGTTTGGTACCATAGTAACAGAGACGATTTCCTGACATTATCTCTCCTCCTTCAGGCAGGAGGAGGTGGTTACAACGGAAATTTTGTGACAGCCAAAACATCGTGTCTTATTTTGACATTTTATTTAAATACGAGTACCTATTATTGTAATAGTATACATTATAGAGCTGTCTGTGGTCGACGATACTTCCTCAACTTTATGGGCCAGTTATTCAATGTTCGATGTCAACATTGTCAATCCTTGCAAGTAAATAGAATGTTAATACATAGAAATTTTTCGCTATGTTAATACATCGAAGGTTATAAGACAAAGTAAATCAATGATTTTAGCTAAGAAAGAAGTCAACAAATTCATAAATAGAGCCTACAAAGTTGCTATCACAAAGTGTCCTGTTGTCAATGGCTTTACAAATAGGTCTGAATTTCCAAAATTTCGATTTTCATCAAATATCTCAAAAACTTATCATGTTAGATTGATCTTTTTTGAGGCATATTATTGGTAACCAAATTACGCTGCACAAGCTTTAGAAATAAGTTCTGCGAGGAGAATTACCAATTTTCCAATCCTCTCCAGAAACTTCCAGATAGTTTCCATGCCTCTTTCCTAACACAAGGCAATATTTCCCTGATATTGCAACATTCATCAAATTTTTAATATCACGTCCGCCTCAACAACCGATTTTACAATAATTTGTGATGGTTGGGCAGCTCTCACGCAACTGTATATCGTTCAACGCCGAAGGCTGCTTCTTAATAATAATCCGCCATCCCAAAAGTCTGTAAATAAATGATTGTGCTTCGGCTACACATTATATTCAGGTTTCCGTTAATGCAAAAATACCACGACTATTCGTCATTCTATGACAACCCTTTTTCTTTTAAGCAAGGAATGATTTTTCATTTGAAGGAGCTTCAAATGGATGTAGAATCCGGACGGAAACAGATAAAGACCGATAGAGAGATGATGGCAAAGAACACCTAATGACAACAAATACCTAAAATGTTTATGAATAATTAGTGGTATTTGGTTACTTAATGTATCTGAATAATATCTGTATCAAGATTTTCTTGTCTTGTCTATACCTTTCTTATTTATGAGCAGTATGATTATAGTTGTAGGATTTAACTAACATAATAAATTTAAAGTATTTAGCATTCTGAAATTGTTTTTTTCATCTACAATTTTACAGTACAGAGTATAAGTTATACTCTGCATATTAATCCCTACCTAACTATACCTATCGACTAGTAACTGACCTCATAAATGTTCAGTAGAGTTCAGACATTTACTATCATGTAAAATATCGATTTAAGAGGAAGTTATTTCCTTTCCCATTTCATCATATTCAGCTCATACCTACGTCAGTGACACTCTCCTTGGTGACACGTAATAAATTAAGTGGTAATATAATAGCAAACAAAGCGCTGCGTTGTGAGAATATGGCTCACTCACGCCTTCTTCACATCTGAACTCCTCAAAGGGCCCTTGTCCTGTAGGGTGGTAGAGAAAATTGACAATCCAAGACCGGTTATAATAGAACGGACGCGTATCCACACGATTCCAACTCAGAAACTGAGACTGAAGTATTATAGAGGCGCTGTGACTAAGATGGAGCAGACAAGTGAAGTGGAAAGAAATGAGTTTGGGTACTTCAGTCAATAGTGCTATGGAATATATGGCTCTGGATTGGCCTGGTCCTAAAATTGGTCTAAAGCTTGTGTTTTATTGGAGAGTTATTGAAAATCCTTTTAATACGGTCGCGCAGTACTAACGACGATTTTATCTGAATACTGCTTGACCTAATTCAGTTCACAAATTTACAATTATTGAAAAGGACTATACCGCGTGAATTGTTTTGACGTTACACTTTCCTTCTATATTTGGTGATGTTGAAAACAACTACTCCACGTGCAATGAGCCCTGACTGGCGACTGCATGAATCCTGCATCTCCATGGAAGTCTAAGTTACTTTTAATTACTTTCCTTCTAATCTAAAATTTGTCCAAGTTGTAATGGTGGTGTTTAAAGATTGAGAAAACGTTCTATCCAAATCTGTAAAAATACACAGAGTGCTCCACTTAAATAAGTTGTGGTACACCTCTCCTTGTTGATACACAGTGTATAAAAATATCAATAATATAAAAATGTGTCCCCCTTTAAATAAAAATCGACCTGCCCTTGGATTTTCTATGGAAACCAATCCTTTGACAGATAATCGAGCGAGGATGAACCTTTCTTTTGACTCACCCTGTATAATATCCGGTGTATTTTTATAATTGGCATTCAAATATACTAATAAATATGTTGTATATGGAGCATGCATAAACAAAAATGAGGTCAGCAAGGACTTGACCCAATTCCCCATTGAAATTTTTATTATAATGGGTGGGACCGATTGAAAATGTAGGTAATAAAAATGGTAATCAGTAATCACAGCAACACGTGAACAAAAAAATATTTGCATACCCAGTCACGAAAGCGAATACATTTTAGTACAGAGGTAATTATACAGTGTGGTGATAAAGTAAGGCACAAAATTTTGTGTCTGCAGAAGTGTCTAGACTTTATAACATATACAGGGTGTCCCAGTGTGAGCGTACAAAAATTTACTAGGGGGTAGAGCAGACCAAAATAAGAATAAAACTCTTATAAAAAAAATTCTCTGATGCACGCCTTACAGGGTGTTATTTTGGAGAAAAAAAAAACAATTTTCCGCAATAACTTAAAATCCGTTTCGTAGATTTAGGTAATTTTTGGGTGATGTGTACATCTATTAAAGGTCATTAAAACTACATGGTGTTTGTTAAACTCTGGCACCTGTGGTGGCCTAGTCCTACTCTTCCTTATGATTTTGTTTTCATAACTCTTGCATATCCTACTTTTTCGTGGATTAACTAAGTTTTCCTTAATCGGCTTTCAATTCTGAACAAAAAAGGTGCTCTTGTTACATAGCTCTAAAATCAACCATTTTCGAGTAAATTGAGTGTAAAGTACCGACTACATTCTTTATGCAGAAAAATATATGCAAAGGAAGTCATAAGGAAGAGTAGGCCTAGGCCACCACAGGTGTCAGCGTTAAACAAACACCATGTAGATGTTTAGATGGACACGTCTCCTAAAAATTACCTAACGATTTTTAAGTTATTGCGGAATTTTTTTTTTTCAAAATAACACCCTGTAACTCGTTAGGCGTGCATCAGAGAAATTTTTTTATAAGAGTTTTATTCTTATTTTGGTCTGATCCACCGCCTGGTAAATTTTTGTACGCTCACAGTGGGACACCCTGTATACAGTACAGTACTCTAATTTGTTAAATACGAAATGGCGCGTAACAAAAGTATTTGTTTTTTTTAAGAAGAAAAGCACTCGTTATAAACCAAAGGCTACAGTTAAAAAAAATAATATCATTTAGTTCCAACTTTATCATTATCTTGGAAATCTAACACATATTTTAATTCTGCCACCAACATTGTTCCACTAATAATATAGTGGTAAATTAAAATTCTCCAGAATTTTGGATTTAAAATAGAATCTGTCTGGGATGAATGCCAGACACGTCTCATAAATTATATTAATTATTTAGGTTTGTCGGTCATTTACATTACTGTCATTGCCTCTAAATCAAAATGAATAGCCTATAATTAACTCCATAGCATCAACAGAAATATAATCCGTAAAACTACCACTACTAATCTGTGAATTTATATAAACAACAATACCCATTTCCAGCTAGTTAACAGGGAATTTTTAGTAACACAGTTTAATCAGAGAATGACCAAAACACACATTACGTTTTATACAGTGTGTCTCAAAATGATGGAACAAAATTAGTATATAGAAATTGCCACTTTTCTAAAATATTTTCTATTTTTCTCAGCTACGTTTGACGGAGCTGTAATATTATCAATTTTTTTTTTTTTTAAATAGGACGCGAGTGCTGGAAAGACAAAAAGTTTTATGAAAAATCTTATGATTATCCCATTCGATAGAGCACAAAAAGTTGCTGTGAAGAAGTGTTGTTCTTTTTGCAATATCCACTCAAAAAAAGTTAGAACAACGTAAAGACGAATTTCCAAAATTTCAATTTTTTTCAAATATTTCTAAAATCAATCAAGTTAGCCATGACATTTTTCAGCCATTATGTTGGTCCCCTGATTGCCCAGCTTTGTCCCCATTTAACCGACTTTGTATCTCTTACCATTTCCGAGATCTCAATGCATAGACCCAAATTTGAATCACTCTGTAAGCCATAAGGGACTATTATAGAGTGTCCTATTTTAAAAAAAATGTCGGTAATGTTATAGCTCTGTCAAACATAGCTAAAAAAAATAAATGTTTCGGAAAAGTGGCAATTATTATACCGGGTGTCAACGGATCTATTAGACAAGCCATAACTTCTAGAGTATTGGATGTATCAAAATGAGATTTGGTATAGGTAAATGGTAGAGGAAGAGGAAAGTTTTTGCATATTTTTCACGTTTAGGTTACTTCCGGTTTCACCGGAAATGGATTCAATTTTGAATTTTTAAATGGAACACCCTGTATATTTTTTCATATTTGAATTTCTGAGACAATTTTGGACTAGAAAATGACATTAAAACTTTTAAAGTATAATCCTCGTATACGAATTTATTAAAAACTTCACTGAAGTAAAGGTATTTTATGAGCTTATTTTTAATCCAATCACAATGAATTTAGTATCGTTGGATTCGTAAAAAAAAATCCCTTTTTGAAAAGTGCTTGTCTAAAAAGTGTTGCCATTTGAAAAAAAATAGTTAGATATAAAAAAGTAATTTTGCCAACTTGTCTCATTCCTATCTACCATACTAATCACTAAAACTTTGCGATTACATTTTTCTGACATCATCTAAGGCCTTCAGATTAGTTTGCGCTCAATCATGGCCAGCTAGATGCAATATTAAAAATGGTTCTAAAAAAATCAAGTAGGCGAAAAAACTTTTTAAAATGTCATTTTCTAGTCCAAAATTGTCTAGAAATTCAAATATGGAAAAATATACAGGGTGTTCCATTTAAAAATTCAAAATTGAAGCCATTTCCGGTGAAACCGGAAGTAACCTAAACGTGAAAAATATGCAAAAACTTTCCTCTTCCTCTACCATTTACCTATACCAAATCTCATTTTGATACATCCAATACTCTAGAAGTTATGGCTGTCTAATAGATCCGTTGACACCCGGTATACTAATTCACTTGTTCAGCGGTTTTTTAAACCTCAACTAGAAAACAAAATATGAATTTTGTTCCAACGCTTTGGGACACACTGTATATAAATAATATCTAGAGTTAATATTTTTCTTTTTAAGTAAAAGACAAAAAAATAACATCATTCATATAAATATAAAATGTATAATTTTATTTACTAAGGAAGCATAAAGCAATAGTTTTGACATAGATATTTTGCAATTGTGTACAAAACATAAGAAATCACGAATTCTTGTTAAAACGGGGACCCACTTTTGTGCAGGCGTTGCCTGGCTTTGAATGAATGGTAAATGTGACAAATATTTGAGAACAACACCATTCATAATGCTCTGGCTACTTTACGAAGCTACAGAAAACAGGACTTGCGTCATATGCACAAATTTTCGAGTATTCATAAACAATGGGTGAAAATACATACTGAAAATAATAAGGTAGCCGCGATATTTTTAGGTTCAGATTATTTGAATATTTCTGATCTGAATGAAATATTACTTGGCAGAGGTATATATAAATACGAGGGCAGTGAGACATTTACTAATTTGTTTACGTATTTATTTATGGGTATTTTGCCACAGAATTATATCACACGTCACATATCATTTTTACGTCACTCGACGGTATTTTTCCTTGTGAGTTCAATGATGTGTCGTATGTTATACTTCGTGCTTATAGTTCCATTCGTTGGAAAATGTTCTTTTTCCAAAAATTTGTTCTTTGAAATATTGATATTAAAATACAGGATTATGAATAGTGCAATCAGCAAAGGCAATACCTTATTCACATAAACTCAATAACCGGGTTTGTTCTGAAACTGTCGTTGAAATTAAATCATGATATTCATGATGATATGTCACTTCTGTAGGTTCTCTGACAAGTGAAGCTTCCATACAGTTTTTTCCATGCTTTCATCAGTTTCAGAAGCTTGAAATGTCCCCGGGATACTTGTCTCGTCCATTATTTAACAATTAATGGTATATAACAATAATGATGTGTTTACTTAAAATTATTTTATAATGTGAAATTAAATGACGCTGCGATGACAGATAATGGAGGCGCCACCTATCGATAAAAAAGTTAAAAAATGTTCGCGCCTAGACGTGAAAATGCCTACTTTTGCGCAAGGCTCACGAAAATAGGATATTCTGACAGTGTAGGATAAAAATTGTATTTTAATACTAGAAATATAAAAAAATAACTAAAAAGCTAAAATTCCTGGTACCAGCAGGAAATTAATTTTATTGAGAGCTTCAAATTACGTGCTAAACGACTATAATAAATTATAATTTCAAATTGTTTAATAAATGAGAAAAAAATGTGACATACATTTCTAATATCAGCAGGAGATTTGGAGATTTACAATGTGATCCTACTCTAGATTCTTTCCTTGTTTTATTTACTGCAATAGATCTAAAAAGTCTAGCTAGTGCAACGACCAGCAAGATCTGTGCCGGCCATGGGCGCGCGCATTTACGCTATGTCACTTTCAATTAATTGCAGTAAGCAATAAAAAATATTATATTAGTATTACAATCACATAAAACTTTATTTTAAGCTACAAATAAATAGTAGAAAGCACAAAAGCTCGAATAAAAAATGCGCACGAAGTACCAAAAGCGTGCTACGCACTTGAACTCTACTCAGGTGGTGAATTAAACCAGAAGAGACAAGCAGCGTTTTCAATGAGTTCAATAGAGACACGTTCGATCTACTCCCGGCATGTTGGGCGGTGTTGCCACCTTTTTGAGAAATATCGTTCAGTTCGAGAAATGAGGAAATATATTATTTAGACAGTAAATAAAACATCAACATGTAATATATGATAATTTAGTACAACTATAGTAATAGTAATAACAGTACATACAGCATTAATTTTGGATGTATGTAGTGCGTATAAAAGCTTTCCTTGCGCAATTCTAACATGCATATAATGTGATTATAATGTTAATTGTAAATATAAATAATATAATATATAGTACTGTCGAATTAGATGGAGAAATTTGAGAAGTAAGTAAATGTGACAACAATGCAGTGCGATGTTTGTTGATGTTTGCTGGTCAATGCACTCTCAAAACTTTAAGATCGACTGTACTCTCGGAAACGTTTTGAATAATTTCGATAATTTAGGATTGAAAATCTGAAGCCTAAATCTAAAATTCCTGTTACCAGTGAAAGAAAATATTTCAGTGGTTTAAAAATTACGAAATTGTAATTAAATATCCTTATAGAATGTCAGCCAATGAAAAAAAATGTAAACAATTCGCTGCGTACCGAAAAACCGCGGCCGATAATCCACTCGCGTGACTCGATCGCGACGTCTACACAGGACTAGGGCGTCGTGGTAGCGTCGTTGTGATTTCGAGGCAGCGGGGCGCAGCGTTGCCGAGACGACGGTGGCACGCTACAAAGCGGCGAATGAGGGCATGGGACGGACGACGGAAAGTCCTGGGATTATCCTTGGGGTTTCTTAACTGAGCGCTTTGATACAATTTATTCCTTCAACTTGGTCGGTGGATGATTATTTGCGTAATGATAATGATAATGATTTTTACGCAGCTGCTGATACGATTTCGAGGAAATTATGTAAACAATGTATTGAAACGAAATAATATTTGAATTGAAAATTTGAAAGCATGAAACCATGTTTTCAGATTATTGAATGCATTTTATTTATTTATTCATATATTTATCTATCTATCTGTTAATTATACGATGAATTAACGCATATATTTACTTATTTGTACAATGTCATATGGGATAAATCCTACCTGTTAAATGATGATTGAATTACAACTATAATAATCAATTTATTTGAAGGAGATGCTGAAAACAACTACTCTATGGAATGTGCCCCTACCGGCATTGCATTACATCGGCATCTCCATGGGAGTCGCCACATCGTTCATCGAGGCCAACTACCAGACACTGACCGGTTTCGCGCTTATTTTGCGCTCATCAGAGTGCCATAGGTAGTGGACTCGATGAACGATGTTGCGACGTGATTGCCTAATGGGCATCGTGAATGTTAGTAGTGGTGAGAAACACACTGTAGTGCTCTCTTTGGGTCTTTGCTAATATCTGTCTGACAATTATTGTCAAATTGACAGACAGATAACGACCTGCTTTTCAGCAGGTGCCATTACAGCAGTGACTTCTACTGTCTTTAAAGACAATCCTACTTATAGTAAACCTAAAGTAGAAGACCCTATATGATTGTACACATTTTTAAAAAGTGCGTCCTCTGAGGCTCTGTGAGATCTTAAAATATATATATTTGTTTTGAAAAAAAACACAGGTCTCATTTCGATGTTTCAAGAAATATATAGAAAACACTCTATATACTAGTATTCCGGCTTGTTAGTCCTTTCTCAATAGAGTAAATGTCTATTACTAAATATTTCCAAGGACATTTTAGTTATTTATCTATTTACCTACCCCGATTGATCCTTCCCATCTGGTAAAGCCCGAGTAAGCGCTTTCCTTTCTTTTCCCGATGCAGTACCTTTACATTTTCCAGATCTATATCCAGATATTTAGTGATAGACATTTACTCTATTCAGAAAGGCCTAACCAGCCCAAATACTTGTATATAGAGTGTTTTCTATATATTCCTTGAAAGATCTAAATGAAAACGGTGTTTTTTCAAAACAATTACCACTTTATATCTTTTGTGTTTATTACGGCATAGAAGTTATGGAACTTTGTCACAACTATTGAGCCACCCTGTATGTAAAATAATGGCGAAAATAAAAGAAAATGAAGGGTTCGAGCAATTTAAAATTGGGTATTTATAAAATAACTAATTTATCCACCACCTACTTTCCGAAAGCAATGTATGAAAATATTATGTTAAATCTCAAGGTTTAATAGTTTTATTTGAGGTATATTTTGGCACTATCAACATTATTGTGATATAAGCTGTAATATACCTTGGTTATAATTTATAATGAACGCAAGCGTGGATGTATTTTTACATTTTAACTAAATAAACCTACGTGGGACATTTTTCATGCGAATAGAACCGTGCCCGGCACCAAATTACCATTCGCATGACATTAAATAGCAAAATCGTATAAATCTTCTAATGGAAAACAAACAGCTATAAACTCCTGAATCATAAACAAAACATAAATTACCTGCTGCTTCTAAATGATCAATTTGAATTGGAAATAGCAATAATTCAGTAATAAAACATTTGCAGGACTGCAATCAGTGCTGACATCTATGGAGGACTAACACAAACTGAGTAAACAATGGTAAAACAGTCTACTTTATCACTGAAGGCGTGGATGTAGATATTCAGAGAAGGTACCTTTACTATAAACACTTATGAAACTTACTGCCACCTAGCGGCTAGATGGTACGTTAAGAACAGAAAACTATCCTGCTGTTGCAGGTAGAAGTATTGATTTTTCGTGTTTTAAAAGCAAATCAAATTGATATTAATTCGAGGTGAAATCACTTTGGTGAGGAGCGTTTAATATTTTATGTTTAAACGTTTAATGTTTACAAGTTTATGATTTATAATGTTTATATACCAAACTATATTTTTGTTAGCGGTTTTACAGGGATTTTAGTTAGTTTAGGATTTTAGTTAGGGTTAGAATCTAAGGAAAACTTTTGAAATTAAACTAGGTAGTCCAGTTTTATAACCTCGGGTAGTTTAATAACAGAAGTTTTCGTTGCGTTAGGTGCTGGAGAATATCTATAAAATTCACCCCTTGGTTTAATGTTGGAAGCAATCTCGCGATTTTTCGAATTCTCATAGATATTAACTGTATAGTTATAAAAAAACATATATACATGTAATAGTAGCTAAAAAATAAAAATAAAACGGTATAAGACTGTAAAATACATCTTTTATGTAAGTCATTTGATACAACAGTAGATGGAGCTGGTTTTGAAAACTGACAATCTTAAAGTTTGGTGGATTTTTTAAATAAAATGCAACTTGGGCTTAAAAATATTCTATTGTACTAATTATTGTATGTACTATTTAAGAAGTGACTGACTAAAACAGATCAGTGACCAAAATAAAGTATGGAGGTGAGTATATACAGGGTGTCCCAGTGTGAGGGTACAAAAATTTACCAGGGGGTACAGCAGACCAAAATAAGAATAAAACTCTTATTAAAAAATTTCTCTGATGCACGCCTAACGAGTTACAGGGTGTTATTTTGGAGAAAAAAAAAAACAATTTTCCGCAAGAACTTAAAAACCGTTTCGTAGATTTAGGTAATTTTTGGGTGGCGTGCACATCTATTAAAGGTCATTAAAACTACATGATGTTTGTTTAACTCTGACATCTGTGGTGGTTTAAGCCTACTCTTTCCTATGATTTTGTCTTCATAACTCTTGCATATCCTACTTTTTCGTGGATTAAATAAGTTTTCCTTAATCGGCTATCAATTCTGAACAAAAAAGATGCTCTTGTTACATAGCTCTAAAATCAACCATTTTCGAGTAAATTGTGCGTAAAGTACCGACTATATTCTTTATGCAGAAAAATACATGCGAAGGAAGTCTAGGCCTACATAGAAGAGTAGGCCTAGGCCACCACAGGTGTTAAACAGAGTTAAACAAACACAATGTAGATGTTTAGATGGACACGTTTCCCAAAAATTACCTAACGATTTTTAAGTTATTGCGGAATTTTTTTTCTAAATAACACCCTGTAACTCGTTAGTCGAGCATCAGAGAAATTTTTTTTATAAGAGTTTTATTCTTATTTTGGTCTGGTCCACCCCCTGGTAAATTTTTGTACGCTCACACTGGGACACCCTGGTGGTAAAATTGGCAATATAAATCAGGTAGGTATATTTTATGTTATTTTACATATCAATGTGTTTACAGGTATTGAAAAATAAGTGATAAGATAAGTAAAATGGCTCTTCAATAGTGGGTTTATAAAAAAAATAGTCTTTACGCATGTTGGAAATGCTCAGAAAATGTGTTTGAAGATACATTGTTTGAAATTTTTAAATCCTGACCAGAGTTGCCAAAATAGAGAAAATTCAGTTGTCACTTATAATTGCACAAGAGGTTTGTATTTTACCCGATAAATTTTGGAGCGTTTTAGATTGACAGTTTTTCGAGTCAAATTGCTAAAGGAAAAGTAGAATTTAAACAACACAAATTTACCCGGCATCAATACAAACATCGAGTGTAATTCGGCAGGACAATTTAATGAATAAGAAATTTAGAAACATATGAAGGCAAACTTTATTTATGAAACACTAAAAATAAACATATTTTTGTTTGAGCATCACCGAATCGATTTATTGTTAGTATTTAATAATTCAATAACTTGTTGACAGAAATGTCAAACTATTTATTTTGACAGCAGACATCGATAATTGATTAAAAAATTAATAAGTGCGAAAATACCACCCACTAGTGCAATTGTCGCTGTAAAAGTTGCAGGTAACTTTTGTCGCTGTGAAAGTGACAATCGCACTGTGGCATATGCGATTTTTTATATATAAATTAAATTGTCATAGTTAATTATTTTTCATTTAGGTAAAAAAATTATTTTTTCGATAGAACGAGAGATCGTTTTAATATTGAGATGTTGGATTCCTATAAAACATGAGCAATTTAAGAGATTTGAGCGTCTCCCTAGATTGATACATGTGTTTTGGGTTGTCAGATAGTTGTAACTATTTTCAGAGTACAACCATATAAAGTCGAGAGTTTCTCTTTTTTCTCATCTCCTCCCTTTCATTACCAAATTAGCCCGTCCCGGGGGGTTGTTTTTTACAATCCCGGCCATGTCGGCCTCGAGTAATTAACCCCAAACAAGATTAATTGTCAAAGGGCTGTTTTTCCGCTGGCAAACAAGTTTATTTCTTTTTATTGGCAAGAGAGACATTAGGGGTGTCTTCTGGAGAGGGATTTATTATAATAACATGTTATGGTGTTTTCCAGTGAGGAAAAAGAGGGGAGCAACGCCCTCAAATAATATAGATGTCAATGAAATGCCAAAGGCTACTTTTTATACTAATTTGCATGTTAGCTAAAATATATCTACTAAAAGTTTGAAGTGTTTCTGTTTAGGAAAATGTGTAAATAATAATAAATTTCCGTTATATATGGTTATTTAATTAATAATAACTGTCAGTTTCAATGCCACAATAACTGGTATTACAGAAATGACCTATTTGACTACCTATTGCTTTAATTAAATGTTTTCAAGTAGCTTCAAAGAAGCATTTACTTTACCATATCGAAAGGATAAATTTGTTTGATTTAAATAAATCGTTTTCTACGTGTACATAAATGTTTCATTTAAAACAACAAAGTTAGTTCGGTCACATAATCATTAAAGCACCTTATATACATACCAGTACTTGTAAATAAGGAAAAAGCAGATAAGAAAAGTTTCTTTAGTTCAATTTTTTTGGTAAATAGGAAAAGGATCGTGGTATTTTTCATAATAATCAAAATAATCTATTAAAAAGATACTATACCTGTATATAACAAATGTTTTCTCTACTAGAAGGTCTCCCCTCGCGCAAATTGGACAGGACAGTGGTTATAGGACAAGTCTGAAAAAAAAAATACGTTTATAAATTACGAAAATTAAAATAAAAGTTTCATTGCACCCTTCGGTGATAATTCTATAGTAATTGTAAAGTATTGATGCAAAAGGCAAGGTTTTACTGAAAATGTTTATACATTTGTAATAATCTAAACATCAACATAACGAAAAGTTGATTTTTCATCGGGGTACTGATTTCCGACCCGGAAAAATTAAATACTATTCTTAAACTTCCTTTAGAAAGGATTCAAATTATGCCCACATATACATATAATTCCTAAAGTGCTTCACTTTGTGCCTTAAATATCTAAAAGACTTAGGAACAGATTCCTAGGAATCAAATATCTGACATTTCACATCCAACACATCCAGCAAGTGGCATGCTGCAGGAAAATTATTAATTCTACTCCGGAAGTTCCCAACAACTATCTGGGAATTAATTCTGGAAAATTAACATGCACAGACGTGCAATATGCAGAGGGCCGCGTCGCTATTCGAGCCCCACGATATGAATCTCAATTTCCGCATGGCTTTTAACTCGATTTTGGTATCATGGCGAGTCCAATATCCAGTCAGAAAACGGGCGTGTTTTCCTGCAGCCTGATAGCGTCCGAATCTGAGCTTTGTGCGTTCCACAATATACACGGTCATGTTCATTTTGCGGTGATAGGCAGGCCGCTGGCGCATTTCTCGAGCTCTGGCTAAAATATTCCAATAAAAATTCCTAAATTGCAGTGGACCAGTGCGGTTTTTGATTAAATTGTTACAATTGATTGAATTTTCAGCGCGACATCTATTTTCCGGTTGCCTAAGTTCACACTGAATACGTTTAATTCATCTTTTGCCTGCTTCAACGATAAGGGAGTCCAAACGCGCCCTTAAGTGTAACAAAAAACGCAGGCTTACCGAATATGGTGATTTTTATACATTCAGCTTTCATATAGGTGTACACAAAACGTGAACTAACTGCTAGAGTTGCGACTTTTAAAAAAAATTCAGGCCAGGCCAGGTAAACAGATTATAGGCCAGGCTAGATAAACTCACAGAACGTTTGGCACAATTAAAGCCAGACCTCTTGACGGTCCTGGCCCGGCCAGGCCAGGCTAGGACCGGCCAGAACAGGCCAGGCCAGACTAGGCCAGAACCGACCAAACCAGATTGAAGTCGGGAACAACAATGGGAAAATTACAAAACCATTTTATTAGATCACAGATCACTTTCCATTCGAAATGGAATTTGAGTAGTAGTAGATGTAGTAGATGACAAAATAAGGGAGGCGGGTCCGGGATAACGCACGGAAATGAAAAATAATGTCATATTATTGCCACTAGTGACTTTGATAATATTCATAATAAAATATTTCGTAAGGCGATAATGCACTTTTGTTAACATTACCAATAATCATTTTTTGTACTAAAGTTAAAATAAATGAATTATGTTGATTGTATGAAAAATTTAGCGGCTTAATTTTTCAATAGTAAATATTGATGCTTATATTGGAAAAGATACATATCTAATGGCCTATCCTACCTGCATTAATAAACATTTTAGATGTGCTTAAGTAGCAGAGTAATACTTATAATAGTTATTATTAAGTATAATTTAATTAAATTTTAAATAGTATCAGTTAGATTGGCTGTAAGTGGTCAGATAAATGACTTAAACACCTCACGTTATTATGAAATCAAATTCCTCATACGAAGAACAAGATATAGTATTTTCAATTTGTTAAGTTATACGGCAAACCGGTTAGCTCAGGTCAGGTCTGACCAGTCCGAATCGGCCCGAACCGGCCCGAACCAGCCAGGCTAGGCACGAACCGACCAGGCCATGCCCGGACCGGCCATGCTAGGCCCGAACCGGCTAAGCGAGGCCCGAAGGCCCGACTCGACCAGTCGGGCCGGCCAATTCAATTGCAGCCCGGCCCGGTCAGGTATTACAAAGCATCTGGCCAGGTCCAGCCCGGTCAGTAAAATATGCACATTTTACCGGCTCGGTCAGGCCCGATCTCGGGGCGGGCCGGGCCTGGCCGGGCTTCTGGCCTCAATTCCCAACTCTACTAACTGCTTGACTATTGCATGTTCGTGCAAAAACAAACGGCAGGAGCTATGGAGATAGCTTTCATTGGAATTTATTTCAGCAGAATCTGTTTTTAAATGAGGATAGATTTTAACGAATGGGAAATGCTGGGTTTAGATAAATAACCGCTACATGAAATATAGAGTCGAGTATCGAGCTTGTTAATAAAATTTAATAAAGGGAATTTACATGGAATGTTCCAATGGAACGTTACCTGTTATTCTCATTGTCAGAATTTTAATTCTATTTTCAATATCATGAAATTTAGACCATTCACTTTGGGTTTTATATTTTTCGTTTATAATTTACTAATTTACACTGGGATTTTTTTTGGGGTAGATAAATGTCTGAATTAAAAAAAGTAAGTTTCTAAAATGCCGACGCTTTGATGACTTATTTATCTCCTTGCTCAGTGCAATTAGAAATGGTTTTCTAATTGTTATAATGCTACGAAAATTACAGATGTTTGATATATACTGGGTCTCCTATGTCATCTGACTAATCAGAATTAACATGGATTATTACATTTCATTGAATTTTATATTCCCAAGAATGCACACTATGAGAAAGATTGCTAACGGAATCAATAGAACTGATTGGTAAACACTTCTGTTAACCAAAATACTACAGTAAAATACTTTTTTAATTAAAATACATAATATAATTCATTGTTTATAATGAATGAATGTTATATGTTTCCTTCAATCGAAATGAAAGTGGAAATCTGTATTTTTATAAAATATATTTTTTTTATATTTATTAGGATAAAAATTATTAAGATTGAATCAGTAAAAAATTTTTAATTCAATTTTGAAATTTTATTTTATATTCGTGACGTCGGAAACGAAAACTAGGGAATACGTATCTATAAAGAGGCAACACTGATAATATGTGGCTAGTTTCAATTTGTAACGACGACAAACGACAGTCGACATTTGGACAATTGACATTTGAAATTTCCTGTTTGTGTTTGGCTTGACAACTTGACGTGTTGTATTGTTTTTTCTTGTGAAGTAAACTTTTATTAAACATGGCGCAAGGTTTTGCAGAGGCTAAGTCCGACTAATAAATACACTTGTAATCAGTCACAGGCAGAGACAACAATTCACAGGTAAAAATATAAACTAAAAACAATGTCTCATGTTTACCATGATGTTTACCCTAACCAAACAATTCAAACATAAACAAAAGTAAAGTTGTCACGCAGTGACACCAACCACAGAAATAAAAATATCCTAGAAATCACTAAAAAATGGCGCAAATTTTGAATTTTCGCTTAGTGACGTCACATAGATATCGCGCACAATAAAAAAATAATTTATGGACTTAAATAAACCCAATATTAAAATTCCAGAAATACGTATCTCTTCTTTTTCCAACTACTTTCCATTGCCGATGTAAAAAAAAAATAGGAAAACACCCCATTGTAATTAATTAAAAAGTAAAATAAAAAAGTTGCCTCTAATGGGATTGAAACTAACGAAATTTTGTATTTTCAGTTTTAAATGCAGGAGAATGGAGAAGAATATAAAGAGCACACTATTAAAACTTTCCTCGCAGGGGAAACTTTTATGGAAAAATATTTTAAAGAGTAAAATAAATCCGTTTGAGCGGATTGAATTTAAATCAGTCCGAGATGCAAGAAATGCAAAAAGAAGGGGCTTTCAATGTTGTGAAAATAAACGTAAACAGTCTGCATGTTTCCTGCCTTACAAGGAACTGAGAAAGCTGATCAACAGTTGTGATGAAGAAAACCCTGAAAAATTGCAGAAAAAGGTATTATGTCCCTGTCGTTCGAGTTTGCTTGGAGAGGGAGTGAAGGCGTACGAGCATAGATGGACATTTTTAAAGAATAATTACACATCAACTAAAAAAACTGGAAGAATTGGATACAATATTGGCAAAAAAATAAAATATAAAAATATTCTAAAGCCCACTAAGATTTGGCAAAACTTAGTACACAATAATACGTATGGTAATTGGGTGTTTAGCACCCTTAAGTAATAGTAAAATTTTTGTTAAACTTCACATACATGTGGCAAAAATATAATAATTACACTTATATGGGAATATGAAATGCTCCAGAATTCAATTATTACCATTAACTCGGCTTCAAATAACCCTGTATAATTAAATAGGTCAAATATCCCTCCTAGATGTACACAAGATAGCCTCCAGTGGATCCTAACTGAAAAAATAGCCTTCCCATTCCCGGAATGGGATCCCGTTAAATTTATACTGCCGAAGATCCTGAATTGATGACTTGGGCTTTACCTTTCTGGCCTCTACACTGCAATAAGTCCATTAGATAACAGGGAGTTATACGGGCATTAAAACTTATAATCCCCTATCTCTAATGACGGGAAATGATTTATCTAGGGGCTAGGCTCAGCTTTATAGCTCCATTTACATGCATCGTCCGCTTAAGCCAGTCATTGTACGGCCTTTATTAATCCCATAAACAAAACACATAAGTCTACGTGTTCGGGCTGGGGCTGAGAAGTTGTCCAATTTTCGCTTCACTCAAACTTACGCGGGTTAGTAAGGGTGTCATTGGATTAATGGTGTTGATGCAAGCGGCAAAGAGGTCAGCTACAAACTGCAGTGGCAGAGCACCAAAAATTGTGCAATGTCGATTAAAGGGATAATGGAGAATGTATAATGTAAATAAGGGGATCTGCTTCACTATAGTCGTTGACTGAGGGGTTTAATGAGATGCTCAACTCAGTGGAGTCGATATACTTTGCTACATTGTATATTTGTAGAGTTGAAACCAATCTTGTTAATGTTTGACAATAAAGTGATACAAACGTTCATACTTAATAATTCGTAGTCAAATAGTAACAATAGATAATAAATCTCACAGATTGGCTTTGCCACTTCTGGAGTTCCGCAAGGCTCTATACTGGTACCCTTCTTTTTCTTATCTACACAGCTGACATATTTCAAACTGTTACACATATTAACGTTATAGCCTATGCAGATGATACGCAATTGTCTCTTTGTTTGAATAAAAATAATATTTTTTCGGCCACCACCAAAATTAATTCAGATCTTCAATCTATTTTACAATATTCAAATCGTAATAATTTAAAACTTAATCCTAGCAAATGCAAAGTCATATGTTTTTCCCCAATAAACATGCAAATAAAGATAGAAACAGAGTTACAACTACAAATTAATGGTAAGCCTTTAAATTCTGTAAATGTTGTAAGGAACGTGGGCCTTCTACTTGACTCAAAATTAAGGTTTCGCGAACATGTCATAGCTCTGATCCAAAAATACTATATTGCTTTGAGACCTTTATATTCAAATATAAACATTATTAATTTTAAGTTGAGGAAAAAACTTGTCGAGTCGTTGCTGTTGCCTATTCTAAATTATTGTAGTATCGTATATTACCCTTGTCTGGACAAAGTCACTCAGTATCGACTTCAGAAGATGCAAAACAGCTGTTGCAGGTTCATATTTCGTTTGAAAAAATACGATAGAATTTCGAATACAATTAAAGAGTTGGGCTGGTTGAATGTTAAAAATACGTTTTATAATTTGCTCACTCAACGGTTTAAGCTTAATTTCAGTGTCTTCCTGAACAAGTTGATGCATACATCTTCCCCACCATATTTACGTGAAAAATTTATACATCGGGGTGAAATTCACAATAGATATATAAGAGACCCAACTAAACTTTCTCTGCCAAAATTTTGTTCAGCCATGTTCACTAGATCTTTCACGTATAATGCTTGTATTATATATAATGAAATTAATAATACATTTAGAATAGATTCAGTTACTGGCTTTCGTAAAAAGGTAAATTCCTTTCTTTTATCAACACAATGACCCCTCACCACTTAAAATATTTGAATGATATTGTTTTGTGATGTGTTCTGTATATTTATAAATATCTGTAGGCATGTTAATGTCATTGCAAGTCTTTATATGCGTTCTATTATTGTCATCACTATTTCAATTATATTATGTTTACTGTATTGCTGTGTATATCTGTATTTATATTGTTTTATATTTCCGTCTTTTTGCAAAGTTTCTTTTTTTTGTTGTTTTTAACTCACTTTATTTAGATATCAACATTTCATCAGGGTTAGTGAGTAGCTATAGCTAGACTTCGCCCTTGGCAAATAGTATTGTACTATATAATTACAATACCCTAATAAAGACATTTTATTATTATTATTATTATTATTATTATTATTATTAAATTGAAACTATATTGGGAAAAAGTCTGATGATTGAAGTTTCAGTTGTGTGTCTTATTGAATCCTTCCGGTCAAAACTGTAGTACCGAATTATCTGAAATATCGTCCATCTCACGGACAAACAATATACAGAGGTTAGGCTGTATAGGTATAACTGGTACCAAGGCTTCGGGTCCAACAACTGCGCTAGAAATACTGCTAAATCTACCACCACTTCACGTGATGTTGGAAAGAGAAGCAAGGATTGCAGTGTACCGAATCATGAATAATAATGATTGGACAGATAGTTCCTAAGGAAGGCGACATTCTAAGATAAAATATCCATCGATGTCAGAGCCTATCCTAGAGATGATATCTGACAGAATTGCAAAATTTAACTTCCGCGAGCCATTCGAGGTTCAAATATGGAATTTCAGTTACTGGGAAGCGAAGGTAAATTCTCCAGAGGCTTGCAGCCTCGTGTGGGTCACAGATGGTTTTAAAGCAGACGGTGGAACAGGAGCTGGAGTATTTGGACTGAGACCTAGATAGAGTAAAAGCTATAGGCTAGGGACTCAATAGGCTAATGTTCGCAATAATTACATGTTTGGCAAATAATCTGAGGACACGAGTAAACTCATCTACATATTCTCTGAGAGACAAGCCGCTATAAAGGCTTTGAACTCAAACAAAATGAGTTCAAGGCTTTTCGGGATTCGTTCCATTTGCTAATGGAACTGGCAAATGCCAATACAGTGAGAATTTATTGGGTGCCAGGGCACCAAGGCATCGAAGGAAATAAACGTGCAGATTAACTTACTAGAAAGGAATCTGAAACGGCTTTCATAGGACCGGAGTCAGTTTGTGGAGTCGCTTATAGCGCTGACAGAATGGCTCTGGGAAAATGGGTTGAACTAGAACATAGAAATTATTAGGTTTTAAAACCAAGACCAGAGTCATGCGCAGGTACTGATAGAAGGTCATTCGCAGACAAGAACTGTAAGTATGCTGGACATGAGTAAACTTAAGCTCAGGACCATGACAGGTTGACAGGATTCATAACAGGGCACTGACATTTAAAGAAACATCTTATAACAGAAGATTGGCAGATAACCCGTTATGCTGGGTCTGTCAGGATGCAGACGAGCCTCCGCTGCATATTCTGGGTGAATGTGAGGGCTATGCTCCTATGAGCCTAACGTTCCTGAGTGAACAATTTTTGGAATCTTGTGAGGTGAGGGAAATTTCAGCGAGTAGACTTTTGAACTTTATGCAAAGGACAAAGATGCTCAGAAATATGTGGGATGTGCAATAGACATGTGTTATTGCTGAGCTGTTTTGGGAGTCTTTGGTGCAGAGAAACCGACCCACATGAAGAAGAGGAAGAAGAAAAATAAGAAGAATATGAAGAATCAGAAGAACGGTGGGGGTAATAGTTTTTCACAGGACAAACTATTTAGCAAAATAACTAAATAATAATGTGCAACAAATGCGGTTTAAATTTTTTAAAAATTTTTGTTCATAAAAATCTTGTTTTCAATAACATTTGAAGTACAGAAATAAATTTCCTGATAGTTTTTCGTTTCCTATGCATATTCCTATGTATCAAGTACTAGGTGTATTGTATTACTTTTGTAATGACTTTTTCTACAGGAAATCTTGTCAGAAATGTTTTTCTTGGCGTAAAAACGTAATGCTATCTGATAAATATTTCCAGACGTGAGTTTTTCAATTCATATAGATCCAATTTGGTGTAGTGTTCCGTGACCCATAAGTGCATACAAATTTTAACAAGGACTCAAGTGATAAATCATATAGTTAATATTAATAAATATCTCTAATCATTTTCATACGCGACGATCAGAATGAGTTCATGCTTCGAAACATTTTTTTAATTTTCATCAGACCCTTATTTCAAGTCGTCCTCGTTAACTGGAGCATCAAAATGAACGTCCAGCATAATAATAAGGCCCAATGAATATTAAAGGCAGAACTTTTATCGTTGTATTGATCCGAATCCGACTGGCGGGTCACTTTCTAATTACGTAACTTACGCTAATTGGATAATTTATATTTGCAGTTCAGTTATTGTCTGGTCTGAAAATTAAAAGCATTTTTATCGGTATTGAGTAATGAGTTTAACTTGTTTTGCTGGTAAGATGATGAATTTCCTGTCGATGCTGCGGAGAGAGTGCGCGACATAAATCACCTAGTGTCTGGAGCTAAATGCAGCGCTGGGTTTTAGTTGTTTGGGTCACATGAGGGGTATGAAAAGATACAAAATAAAGACTGGTAATACTGACTGACACAAAATCTACTATAATTTTCCTCAAAATAAAAATTGATTATTCGAAACTATATTTGTAACTACCTAAATAGCAATAGTCTAAATAGCTGATTATAGTACACAATTTGCTGTAATATTTTTAGAACTCTTAAATGTATTTTATTACTGATTTTAAATCAGTTCTAATAAAATGTCGTAAATGTATCGAACTTTAACCTTGAGGGGGCTTTAACAGGGGACTTATCGATTTGGATGAAACCATTTCCGGTGCCTATGATACTTTAGTCCATTGTGAATTCTATTATCAAAGAATGCTGAATTGTGTAGAGGAACTGACAAGAAATATGACAAATGGACGAGATAAAATGTTTTGGAAGGATCTCTAACATTCAATCGTGTCGTATTACTTAAATATAGAGAGAGAAACACAGATCTTGGTAAGAAAAGGTTCCTTTCCCCTTTCCTACAAACTCATTATATTATACAGGGTCTCAGTTATGAGTCTGACAATTTAAACAACTTCATAGCGACACAGTAAAGGTCATTCAATAAAGGGGAATGGTTCTCTTTTGAAGTGGTAAAAATTAAGAATGTTAAGCTTAAGGGCACTCTTCTGAACACCCTGTACAGTTACAAATAATTTTAAGTTATACGGCTTGACAAGCCGTGCATAGATTTACGAAATGTAATATGTGGTCCAGTCTATAAAATCAATATATAAATATAAGTCAGTAACATCAGCAATACCAGCAGCTAGAACTCTCTTATTATTTGTGGTGTAGCTTTCTGATTTATCAAAAAATTATATCGTAAAATCTTCACTGAATTACTGTTGAATCTGTATTATGTAAAATTTAAGAAACCACAGATCAACCCCAGGTAATTTATTAAATAATTGTTTTTGTTATATGTTGTAGTAGTTGCTTGGAGCACATTTGAAAATTTTGCCTTAACACTAACTGTACTTACAATCGATCTTAATATTGAATGCTTCTGTTTTCCCGCTCCAAGTGAAGTGATAAAAAACATTTTTTGATGTTTTTTTCTTGTTGATAGTCTGATTATCTTTAATGAATACTACACTATCAGTCTAAAACCCTTCAAGAAAAATTACCACCTACGCTCTTCCTCTAATAAACTACCTTCCAACAACGTTACAACAGTGATGGATTGTACAGCAGACGACGATGGGAGTCTACAGATTTAAATTAGGATTTATCTGGGTATCAGCAACGAAAATTGAGCATGTAACTCTTCCAGAAAATAACTTACCCCCGACGTCGTCGTAGATTGGAACAAACAGCCAATATTCGCGGAAATAATAATTAATGAGCTCTGTGTAAAATGGTTTTTGATGAAATTGTAGTCTCATTTTTATTTCTTCAGATCCCATAATAAATTTAGATTAAAGGCATCAATTTTGAAACCAAACGCGCAAATTTTATAAAATAACTCACTCGGTTGACAATAAAATATTGATTGTGGCGGTAAAATTGCTTTGTTTTCCTTCCCATTTATTATAAAGTTAGGTATTAGAGTGAAGACATTTCAACGCTGACACCAATCTTCAGTCATCTGCTTCACCTTGTTATGTTTCTCCAGTACCCTACAGGTATCATTTATAGAGTGAAACAATTATGAAGGTTTGGAAAGTTCCACCAAACTGAGAATAATAAAAACAATAATTTCTATTCTATATTCTATATTTCTATACTATATACTATATCTATATTTCAATCATAAGATCAAACTCAATTATAGACTGTCTCAAACCACGTAGAGATTCTCTTTAAGTTATGGTTTGTGATTTTCCTGAAAATATATTCAGTTATTATTATTAAGAAAAATGTATAAGTCTGTTTTATAGTTTTTTGCGTTGCATAATATTTTTTAATAACAAAGGAATTGTAATTTTAAGTTTTCGATGAGTGGTTCCAACATTTTTCTTTGCCTAATCCTTCTAACAAGGCCATGGGTCCTTTTCCATCTTTCGTGGATCACTGTGTATATGCATGTAGCTCTTGGCGTACATTGTTAATAAACAGTAAGTTCAATCCCTTTGAATACAAATGAGGTGGGCTTTCGCAACATAATTTCCCATCAGCGGGAAACCAGTATGATAATGGATTGGGGAAGCTACTGCATCAAGCAAACAATTCTAACATACTGCGCATTTACAAATACTCTGCGATAAGTTTTGTTGTCATAATAGCAAAAATAAATCTTTATTTTGCATAAAACAACAACATAAGAGGTATTGAAGAAACTCTATTGTTGCTGAAAAACTATAGTGTGTCTACAAAATTTTCGACTAATAAGTTAAAAGTTTTCGTAAAATTATGTTAAAGTACCGGGATATCAAAAATTATCTTGGTCAAGGGTGGTTGTGGAATGTTAAAACGTGTGTCTTACTTTAAATTTGAAATAATTATGTCACTGTCACACTGACATCATCAATAACCTACAAATTTCATACTTGACAGATTCTGACACAACAAAACATATTCAAAAATTTAAAGTAAGACACACGTTTTACATTCCACAACCATCCTTGACCAAGATAATTTTTGATATCCCGGTATCACCATTCAATAGTCTACAAGTTGCTCCAGAAAAGTTATTGTTATAATTTTGCTGTTTGCTATGTCAATGCCCGATTCCAAAAAGTACCTAGGTTAGTATTTGTACATCTTTATTTTTACATTTTAAAATGGCATTTAAAAGAAACCAGCACAACATAAACTGGTATCACCATACACTTGTTCTACCGCCTGTGACATTTATTTTAGCCCAAAATGTAAGTAAACAAAAACTACCTGTTTCAACTCAAAAAAATCATATGATATTGCAAAGAAGAACTTTTATCACTCTTTTTAACATTTATTTCACAATAACTAGCACATGATCACATGAAGTCAGTATATTGATGGCAATTGAATGCTAATTGATAAATGATGTGATATGAAATGCAAAATGTTTACTCTCGTCTTCGTCCATATTTGTTTACAATTTGCAGCGCCCTCATCGGTAATTTGAAACGCCAATTAAGACTGGTAACTTGAGTCAATAATCATAGGCGTCGCATCGACGCCGAACATAAGTGAAACCGGACATAATTAATTACAATTATAATAAGTTAGATATACAGCAACATATGTAAAGCACTTTACTTACTATTAAATATGGGGTGATGATACAAGCGCATTCAATGTGTGTACTATAACATTGGCAACATAATGCCATCTATACGAAAAACAGCAGTTGTTCATATTATACCGCATATGTAACCTAGTTTCCAATTATTTACACACATGGAATAATTCCCCGCCGCACACACATGGAATTTTATGAAGAATTACCAGTAGCCGCGCTGTGCTTTCTTGTATGATGTAAAAAATAATGAAAAATCGAGGAGTTCTTGAAACAATTCTTATTTCCCATTACCGTTATCTAATATATTTATTATTTCCGTATTTCATTAAGCATCTCTATATTGTTCGACAAGGAATTTATTATGCCTCTAGAACTGCGGCTTCAAACAAAAACGGTTCCTTTATTCCTTTCTTTATATGACGGAACAACTAATAAATAACAAATTTGGCGAACCCCGCATTGATAAGTAATAATAACCAGAAGACATCCTCGAGCGCTGGCCCTCGGATCTTCATCTTTTTTATCGCACCAATATTCCGGTTCCGCTGCGTATTGCGCTGTCGTAAATCAGTGATTTACACAGCACCAACATGTCCGCTATATTTCGGTAGTTATGGGCCTTGTTTTCTTTAAAGTTACATGCGTCGCATAACAGTAACATTTCTATACAACGCAAATTCCTTTACCGATTTTTTCATTCCGATGAGTCGAATTCTTCAGGCAATATTCGTCGCAATCGCAATATAGAAAATAAAGATTATTATTATTAGGTTTGTTCTAACAAGAAAACCCTGATCAATCCCCAATTGATTGTAACCACAATATCTGCGCATGCGTTAGTAGAAACAAATTTGCAACTAATCAGAAGTTTGTGATGGAACAACTGACAAATCTGACAAAGAGTAAAGAGTGGCAGTCTGTGGGCTGGATTTATTGTGACTTAACCTCATTTTTTGACACAAAACGAAAACATTGGACGTTTTTTATCGTTTTGCCATTTGTGGAGTGTTTCATAGATAAGAAAAGAGTAGATAATGTCTGTAACTTATTTGTGGTGCATTTTCATGATTCATAGTTTGTTTCTTTTGGGGTTACACCACCTGTAAAATAACAAAAAGCAAAAAACCATAATAAAGAATGTTTTATGATTTGTAGTTGTTTAGAAAAGTTCACATAGGCTTCTAACATAAAAATACTTCAGTACCTAATCACAATCAGCATGAATAATAATAATAATGCAGGTAAGACTTTACTAGTAGAGATGAATGTCATTTCATTTAATTTACTGCGCATGATTCTGATTCAGAGTTCCTAAAAAATCCGCAAACTTTTCTGATTGTCCACAAACCAATCATAAGCCATGATAGAACAGTGTACTGTCAATCAGGAACCAATCACCGATTTCCTTTTGGCTTTGATGGAACGGAAAAGTTGCAATACGCATGCTCCCGACAGTCACCGACGATTTGGGTTTCTTGTTAGAACAAACCTATTATTATTATTATTATTATTATTATTTTTTGTCGAAATCCAGTCGACCGGTTTCGTGTCTCCGATTCTCAGGGTCGGCCGCTGGTGGTTATCAGTAGCTACTCCCCACGTCCGTGGGGTGAGTAACTACCGAGTCCGGGATCGTGTGCCCTGAGTAGACGTAATGAGCCCAGAATGACCGCCTTCTGCATTTTTCCGGCTAGAAGATCTGCCGAATTTCGGCATGCCGTTATGATCTTCAGTTCCGAAAGCAGTGTATCTCTTGCTCCACCGATGGCTCCTATTATCAGTACCACAAGCTTCACAGTATGTTCTGGATGATGTCTGCGGAGTTCGAAGAGAAGGTCTCGATATTTTGTCCGTTTCTCCTCCTCTTTCAAGACAATGTTGGTCTCGGTAGGAGCCGAGAACTCGATGACAAACATTGTCTTGAGCTGGTGGTCGAGGAGGACTACATCAGGCTTATTGGCTCGAATTTGCCTGAGCGTGGGAAATGAGTAGTTCCAATAAATTCGGCACTTTTCATCCCCCACAACGGACTCAATATCCCCCGGAGCGGATGACGGCGCTGGTGTTTCGTCTATCTCGTACGAGTGCCGTAGAAAGTAGTAAAGCACTCGTAAAGCCGCATATGTCTATGGATATAGGCCGAGACTGCATAGGTAGGACAAGCGGACAGCAGATGCATGATTGTCTCGGGCGCCCTATGGCAGGCCCTGCAGTTGACAACAGGGACCTCCATACCCATGACACGGCTTCGATAGACGAGGGTGTTAAATTACCATTCTTGTAAGCATCGGTGGCCGACTTAAGCCCCGCTGACCTTAAGAAGACAAAGGTCAGTCTTTCGGATAAACCATGGTCTTCAAGGCTCTTATAGAAGACCCCGTGCAATGGTTACCCTTATGCAGCTGCAGAAGCTTACGGTCTTCTGCAGCTTTAACTTGGGCTTTCAACTGAACGGGTCCCAACTCGATGACAGAGTCTGGGTTTCTCCGTTCAGCGTCGAAGATCAGACCGAGTTCATCAGCTGCTCTTCGTGCTGCCTTAAATAGAAATGCTCCAACCCCTGCATTTTCATGGTCTTGGACCATTCAGAGAAGGGGATCCGAACTCCTGATTACCTTGTAGGCTCCATCCAAAATCATTTTGCTAAGCAGACACTCCAAACTCAAGAATCCATGGCCTCCCTGATGTCTTGGGAAGTACAACCGTGGAACGGACGACCTAGGATGGAAACTCCTATTGAGTTTATTATTATTATTATTATTATTATTATTATTATTATTATTATTATTATTATTATTTATTTTTATTAACCAATTGTTTTTTTAATATCAAGGAGTTTTCTTCTTTTATTTGTCCTCAGCTATGATTGTTAATGTATTGTTATGTATGTAAATAGTCAAATAAATTCTATTCTATTCTATTCTATTCAAATAAATTCTATTCTATTCTATTCTATTATTATTATTATTATTATTATTATTATTATTATTATTATTATTATTCTGAAGTATGTAATTTATATTTATTATAATTGATCTGTTTATCTATGAACTTGTCTATAGAAATGGATTCCTTACTCTTTTCGTTCAATCTATTTCACAGTAATATAGATCGAAGTACCTTTTGGTTGCATTCCATTTCATTGACCTTACGTTGTGCCCCAAGGCACTCGTTAGTACTCGCATCTACCACGATACCATTGCGGTTGTCATTACATCTTACTTACCAGATAGTGCCCACATAAATGACTTCCTTAGACGCGAGGCTGAATTACCAACGTAGGCGTTGCAACGTGGCTAATATATTTTCTTCTTATATCATTACTCCAGTCCATCGTAAATCATTCTTCTAAATAGCAATGCGATGTACACGTGACAGTGTGGAAAATATAGGTGTATTAGGAAAATATCTATTAGACATTTTTTTAACAAAGAATCACGCATTTTTTACAGTTTTTACACTAATTGTTTCTTCTTCTACCGACATTCCCATTTCACTTATTGCTTATTGTTGAACATTACCTTCCCAACGTACGCGTACATTTACGCGAGATATTGTGAACGGAACCAATAAAAGTGTTAGAAAAGAGCAACTGATGAAATTAATGGGTTAGTATAATTGCTGACTTAAGGGTCCGTTCATTGTAGATTTGACAGACATGAATTCGGGGTCGGGTTGAGAGGTTGGGTAGTCGATGGGTGAAGACTTACATATTCCCACTTCCGAATTATTTAGATTTCGGAGGTGCACGTAAAGCCGAAGTAAAAAGGCACATGGAAATAAAGTTAGCCCTTATTGCAAGGGTACCGGATGTGTCTTATAATTTCAACAAAATATCTTTTTAATGTTATAAATTATATATCACCGGAGAGATCAAAAGATAAACTAGATCCCTATAGTAGCAAATTTTTGTTTAATACATGTATTTTAGAGAAAATAATTTTTGAAAATACGCTATTTTAGTACAAGATTGTTTGCCTGGAATTATAAAAATAAAAAGAATTACAAAAAATTATTACTATAGGGATTTAAATTAAAGTTTTATCTTTCAATACTTTTTTTTTACTAAAAGTCGCTATCTTTTATAGTTTTTTTATAATTAGACACGAGACGAACGCCGATTTTGGGCTTATTTCGGACTAGTGAATGGACTCTTATGCATTTCTATTAATATTTTAATTTAAATACCACAACTTGACAATCAGTCCTATTAATAATAATAATAATAAGGTCTGATATACTTTTTAGTTTCTACATTCCTTCTTTGCAATGCAACAGCAAACCAGTCAATTAAATACAAGAATTTCCGCCCTGATCTGTCTTACCGCCCAAGTTCCCAAATTGCTACATCTCTGGCTTCAAAATGCATCAGTAATATGTAGTTTTTTTGCCTAAAAACTCTTCGATTGCTGATATTTAAACCATGTCATATTATATAACGGTGATCCCAAACCAAGTGGGGCACAATACACGCACACATGTCTAAAAAAGCGCAAGTAACTTAAGTGTGTCAATGTCAGGCAGTGCAAGAAGCTCGGGCGTGGTCGAAATGTTTGTCTCGAAAACTGGCTGATTAACAATTCAGCTAGGGGCGACGGTCTTGAGCAACTAGCCTTTCTTTTGTTCATGTAACGCACATATAGGGTTCGTACGGTTCCATTACAAGTAAAATAATGCTTCTTTTAACTTATTTTTATTAAATATATCAGCACAAATGCATGTACTGCTGTACGTATGTAGCTGTTTCGACCTATCAATGCCGCACGGGTCTCAGGAGTAATTGTTTGATGCTTATTATTCAATATATTGCAAGCTGTGAGTGAGATTTTCGTAATTATTGAGCCAAATACTTCTTATTTTGTAGCCTTAAAATTTAGGCATAACTCTACGGGGGCTTGGTATTCATATATTGACTCTACTATAATCGTCCAGAAAATTTCAATCAATTCTCAGTATCCGTTCAAAAATTTCGTAAATTCGCAACTTTTTCTTAATTTCTATTTTGTCTTTTGGATTGCCTAAAAGTTGTTGTAGTTTATTTGGTTGGTCGATTGTAACTTGGTTGGCGAAACGATTGGCGAGTGGAGTATAGTGTTTTGGTGGCACGTGGAAAACTACGTCAGTGTTATCTTCACACCAAAGGTTCCAACCTTCTTCAAGATCATTTATTTTATGTTTGAAACTTGGAGGAGTATACAGGATTATTGTTCAAGGATGGAACATTCGTTTATAACTAATTAATATTTTATAAATAAACAAAAATTACCAAATGTGACCTCTAATATCAGTGAGGATGATATAATATAAAATACTAGATGTTAATGTGAGAGGTTAACATAATATGCGTGCGTTTAACTGCGTTATGTGGTCTACAAAATAATAATATGCCGCCTCCACCCCCACATAAGTTTTATATTACTATATATGCTACAGACTAGTTTCATATCTTACTGGTTTTATGTATTCTTTGCAATTTGTGTAAACATTATTACTAGGTAGTTTGCTTATGGTTTTAATAACAGATTTAGTAATGTAATGGCAGTAACGACTCATATGTCAGAATCCCCTATACAATATACTATTTATTTTATCTTTTCTTAGGATCCTATTCACTTTTCCAGATATTTTTTAGGAGACTATTTTCTAATTAAGGCGGGTTTACATTGGTATAGTTACTAAGCCTAGTTACTTGCACTTGTAGCTAGCCTGGCTAGCCTACTGTCACACATATGAGGGACAGTGGGTGGTTACACTTGAAAGCATATTTTATGCGCACTAGTACCAGTAGTGCGGTCACATCGGCAGAACCAGGATGAATCCTTTTCGTGATGTTCATTCTAGAATGTTGCGCAAGAAAAAGTTAAGAAAAATATTTGTGAGAGTTAAGCAAATTGTTATTGGAGAACTTATTAGAGAGACTGAAAAGGAGAATTGTCGTCCAAAGAGAAGATGGGTCAGAGATTGTGATCAGTAGAAGGGATTCAAAAGGAGCATCAGCACTTCTTCTTAACGCACTGTTTATTGTCAATCAACACACAGACACCTGTGCGTATAGGTACTAGCAAGGGAGGAAGTGTTTACATTGGTGTGGTGGACACGACAGCCGGTAAACTGGTGCCTGGTACGGTGGTGGGGGAAGGACAGTGGCTTCGCAAGTGGTAAGTAAATAGCCTGGGTGGCTATTCACTTTCCTGTCCTGATTACTTGTACCAGTACTAGTACTAGTACTTTCCTATGTAGTAGCTGCCTTGCTAGTTACTAGTACAATTAACTAACCCATTTACTATACTAATGTAAACCCGCCTTTATTTCTATAAGCATCTAAGTTAGCTCAGCAGCAAGAGGATATGCGCGGAGTTTTTATCAACTTCGCTGTTTTATTATTGTGATTTATGAGTGCAGGTTCTCGCTTTGTTGGTTTATTTTTCCGCTAGTCCTTCCTCTATGTTCCTTAAATATCAGGTATAAAGTAGTAGGTAAAGACGCTCTAAGATCATCAATTTTATGTGAGGCTGGTTCTTATCTATTTTAGAAAATTCATTAGAAACAAAGCTCAAATTCCGCTCTGTGTGAGACGATAATAAATACAGCAATTTAATTTTAATTAAACGGTGGATTCTCGAGATATTTCTATCCGCTTGGTGGCACTGTTGATGAAATATTTCTGTAGTTTCCGTTCTCTCTGCAGTTGTCGACTTCCAGTGAACTTCCCTTAATTGTTGTGTTGCTAATTAAATGAACCCAGTACATCGCAATCTGCGATTTTTCAAGGGACCAAAAATGGAGTAAAAATTTGGCTTATATTTCAGGAAACTTATGTTATACGCGATTCTTGCTAAGCAATACGCTACCTACTGGCGGCAGACACAACTAACGCATGTGACTTTGGTTCAGTTTTGCGTATGTATGTCCATTGTGAATTTTGAAATATTTGTTGTTATATTAGTTAATTGCTTTGATTAGATATGAATCATTATTTTTGTGAGCGTTATTGTTCCTCTTGGACAAAGAAAAACCCTTAGATCAGTTTCATACTTTTCCAAAAGCGGGAAAATCTGGAGCTATCGCGGAAACTATAAGTTGGGCATTAAAGGGTTACAGGAGACAAGTATGGATAAAGAAGCTAAAGAACGCAAAGTAGAGTGTGTGCTCTTTACATTTCTCTAAGAATGACTATTTCCATAAAGGTATGTATGCCGTATGTTCAATAAAGAATTTGACATATTTTGAGGTTAAGTTTCATTTTCAGATTGAACGCTCGAAAAATATTGAAATATATTTTACTTTTATATCACCACTTACCCCTTTCAAAATAGTTTTACATGCTTTTTATCTGGTTTAAAGTTCTCGACAACAAATCTTTGATGAATACAATTTCAGACGTCAGTGTCACTGGCCCAAGGTTAGTATAGGTTACTGCCGTTTTGGCGCTACGATCGTAAAATGAATCGCGTATAGTAAACACTTAGGCAATCACTTTCGTTGAAAATAATGAATACATTTGACGTACCGTAAAATAGAAGAACTTCACGGCCTACTAGAATATATATAGGTACTTACTATAAATTTGTATCGAATTAAATTAACGATTATTTTACGTGTTTTAAGAACAACTTTTTATCGATCCCACTCGCCCCCAATCTGTAACAAATGTGATTAAAATTTCAATTTTTTGTTTGCAGTAACAAATTCAGAATGTCAGATTTACACACTTTGTACACTGAATTTCAAAAATATCACAACATATTTTGACTTATTTATTTAGTAATAAAAAATGTATATTGTTAAAATATATTCGTCCTAATGTCAGGGTACTTTGTAGAACATGCACTACGTTATTCTGTGACAAAAAATAATGGAACTCTATTTTTAACATGCAGTGTATCCTCGTAAAGCATCCCTTTCCTCTATGAATATATTTTTTATTACGTTTGTTACGCTCTTCATATTTACTAGCACTAAATTCAGGGCTCCCCGCGTTCCCCAACCCGCTCGATTCCCCTCTCACCCCCAATGCAAACTCTAAAACTTCTTACCAAATATTTTCATCACTTCAAAGCAACCCTCTTAAGGCATCAACCATCCCCCGATTAGCATGAAATCGTTTTCTTACCTTCAACCGCCTCAATTTTCCTTATACTTTCCCTCGATTGATCACGCCATTGATTCCATAAATCCGAAGAACTTGAATAAAGTTTTTGAAACACAGATGAGCCAATCAAGCTAAGTGAAAAAAGCCGATAAAGTTACCACGGCGGTGTCATTTGCCAGAAGTTGTAAACTTTGAAATGTCTATTGTTTCACAACTCAGAGTGAACTGAAAAACGTCAACTTTGCAGAATTGAATCATAATAATTTACATATAGGCCAGTCACCGTAGACACAAAAATCGCGTTGAGTCGCAAAAAATTGCACAGTCCTGATTTTTTGGAATGTTAGGATAGATACGAATAGTGTAAAACCAAGTTTGCAGCTGCGAAAGACCTGTGCTAACTGCATGGTGCTTGAAAAACCTTTTTTTTGTCGGACTTTTTCAGTTTTTGGCTTATAACTTCTAAATGGTACATCCTACGGAAAAAGTCGCCCGGTACAATTTTAAAGTAGGCAAAATTTACTACAATTTGAGTTTGAGTTGAGTGCAAAATTTGTCAGGGGAAGACCTGCCTGAATACTTCTCCCTTAGCCATGGCCGAGTCGGATGAAGAAGATGACGTTGACGACCCTTTTTTTTAATATTAATAATAATAACTTTATTCACACAAGTACACAAAGAAATGTATATCACAATACATAACAGAATGGATGTATAAACAAAGTTAACAAAACAAAACACAGAAGTATCTAGGAGATATTTGTACGTGCACACACTGATTGTCTTCTGGGGCGACGCCACAACAGAAATATAACATCACAGCCGTAATAACTATAATATGTCTCTACCTGGGACAACCATATTATATTATATATACAGGACCTTACTCTAAGTATATCTAACAATACATGAACGAAATCAAGATGGTAACTATTTCAACAACCTAACCTATAAACCTATACAAAGAAGAAAAAAAAAGAAATTATGAAAACTGTAACATGTAGGTATAACCTATTACTACCATCTCAAATACAATATTGGTAACACTAACTTTGTTCCACTAACTTTGTTCCACTGCATAAAGTAAGTTCGAAACTGATCCATATATTATACTATACAAGTTTTTCAAGCATTCTAAAACATTTTTCATATCAATTAAATCTTTACCGCTACTATCTAGTAATAGACCTAATCAGACAACAGAGGAGTCTCCGGAGCCCCAAGAAGAGCCGTCTGATGAACCTGGACCTTCCAAAAGAACACGACTGTCTCGTTAAGTGCGTAAAGGTAAGCCTAATATTACATATCCTCCGTTCCTACATTGGGTTCTGTATTTCTGTCGCAGGAGTCAGCTGAGGTCCCACCATCACTTCACGTTCAACATTTCACGTCCAAGGTCTCCCAAACTACCAAAATATGTTTTATACAATTTTGATAAATTTGTACGTTATTATTAATTGAACTCAATTTCATTTTGCACGATATAATAAAGTTTTCCACTGAGTTATGTCTTTCTTATCCTTTACAAAAGACCTGCAATTCGTCAGGCTTATAGAGGGAGTGCATCAAAAGAATACTTTGCACTAGAAGAAATCTCATGTTTTTTAAGCGTTTATAAATCTATCATAGGTTAGTTGCGCTACCCTGAAGAGGAGTAAAACCCCGCAAATCGATGCCATTCTTTCATTAAACGCAGTTTTCATGGAATTAGGCGTTTCATTTTGTCACTTACAAAGAAGCATTATTCTTAAAAACTAGACGATCAAATACATACATCAATCATGAAATACATACCTGAATATTCGATAATTTGTCGTAAGTTATCGACTAATATTTTCCAAAAATGACGTGCTACGTCCAGTTCATTCAACAATCACCATATTTTGCACAATTTTAGGAAATTCAATAAAAATTTACATAAAAACGATGTCCTTTCAGAGAAAATTGTTTATATTACGTTTAAAATACATTTAATTCATCTTTTGACTGCTTAATCGGCAAGGGAGTGCCAACGCGCCCTTAATACTACCTATTTATCTGAATTATTAATCGTGGGACTTTAATTTTAGACTAAGTTTTAATCCTTTTATCGCAAGCAATCGCTAGTTCTGCAGCAAATATTGTGTTGCCTGTGCTGCGAAATGATTATTTCAGTTTGCACACGCTCCTTCCGTCTATTCCCTACTTCTTTGCCACGACACGATTACTTCAAATAACTCAACCGCAACCTCGCAAGTTCAAGACCAGCCGCGATTTTTTGCCAATTATAACTTCGCAATAAGCTTTGTTTGTCTTAAATAAGCTGAATTGCCTCTCGCGGAGTGCCACCGCTGTTACATTTAACTCGGTTTTGTCCCTTATAGAACTGGAAACAATAGACGAAACAGAGCCTGCTGCTGCTGCTGAAAACTTTTCTTTAATTTCAGAGATTAGCTTATAAAAAGTTACGCCTGTAGTTTATCCTGAGACTATAGCATCTCTTTGGCAAGATTAAATTAGTTAATAATTGAATTGATTCATCTTGGGGGGTGAATTTTTAATTGTCATTTACGCCTGGTTTCATAAGGGCAGTTACAGTTGAGGTTACTGTTATAGTTATTATTTTTAGAATAAAAACAGCGCTTTTATTATAAAATTTTACACAAAAAACTTTTGGGCAGTGTTTATATAAATCTTTTAATAAAATTTAAAGGTTAAGGCGTCTATATGAAACTGAACGTTGACTATGGTCACTCTGACACAAACGAAAATCATTGATTGATGGGAAATAGAAAAACTTTTGTTCCTACCCATGAATGAACAGTAATTTTGAACAATCCAGTTTAGACATGGTTATTTTATAATAATTTTAGTGGTAAGATCTTCGGTTTTTTCTGGACAGCTCAGAAATTAACTGATACTTTTTGACAGCCAGATTTGATTTTTTTTTAAGAGTACATACAATTGTATATTCAACACGACTTCTCTATATACAGGGTGTACCAAAAACCCCGACAGACTTTCAGGGATAATAGGGGAGAAACATTTTTTTGTTAAATAAATATATGTCTTTAAATGACACGTTTTGAAGAGAAAAGTGATTTTGAAAATTTTGTTTATTTTATTGATAAATAATACATATTAATCTATAAAAAAAGTTAAAAAAGGCATTAAGAATCACGTTTTGCCCTAATCATTAGAAAATATCTATTCAGACATTAGATACACCATGTGGTTTCAACAGCAAGGGGCACCTCCATACTATCTGGACTAGCAATTCCCGACCGATATATTGGAAGAGGAGGTTCCGTGGCATGGTATGCGCATTCTAGACGTAAATCCCCTTGATTTTTAACTTGAGGTTACCTAAAATCTTTAGTTTACGAGAAAACTATTCGTAGTGAGAAAGATATTGACGCAATAATAATAACTGGTCGTGTTCAAGTACCAGATACCCCAGGAATCTTCTGTGGGGTCCCTGAGTGACTTAACTTAGGCTGCAATCTTTGTATTAAACCAAATGGTAAAATTTTGATAATTTTTGTAAACTAAACTATTATTTATTTATCAAAAGAATAAACTCCTAATAAATAAAAAATAATTTAGATAATATTTAGATATTAATTAAAGTATGTAGGTAAATCCAACAAGAAAAAAAAAAAAAGATGTTTTAATGCTCATTGGAACTTTTTTGTTTATTTAATAAAAAAATGTTGGTATGTTTGTTTTGATGTGCCCTGCTAGCGCTGAAAGTATATCGGTTTGTTTGTGGTTCACCTTGTATATTAAAATATATGACCGATATATTTTTTGTCACCTGGATTTTCATCTTTTCCACACCAACGGAGGGAAGTGTCCACACCCCTTAAGAGCGTCTTGACAACCTGAAAGGGGATCAGCAAATATTTTCTAACAGTTTCCACCGCCACTCATATACCAGAAAACGCGATTACAAGGCCCTGAAACTACAATATATTCTGTATATGGTAATCAGAGCTTCGTATATGTTAATTTGAAAACGGTGCGTTGCCCAATTATTTAGTATTCTTCACTGTGGATTAGAGCACTTATGAAATCTAAGTAGGCTGGTATATATAGCTGGTTATTGCGATGGACACTATCAGTTCATCTTCATAGGCAGCAATTAACATGGCGCTTAAGGTAGGTGACGCCTTGGTGAAATTGTGTCCTGGATACGGATAAGTGGAAAGTGATTTCGTAGTTGGTGGTGCGACATTTTGACTAGTTCAGCTAGTTTGACATAGTTTTGTCTGGGACACATATTAAAATCCGTGTTTTAAATGATTAGCTACTATTATTGAAAATACTTGATACGATAACGAATTTTTGTTAGAATTGCATTCTCCAGTTGATAGATGGCACCAGAGTTCTGTCGGCACATTTTTTTTAAATACGCTGTATCGCACATCGTTTTAAAGGTCAGTTCTTTCACTCGCCGAACGAGACAGAAAAACTCGAAAACGGATGACTCGATTTAACTTTTTCAACTGGTGTGAAGAGAATTGAAATACCTTTGAAAAATGTCCGACATGGCCTACTGTGCTATTTAATAAAAAATGTGCCGACAGCAACTCTGGCGCTAAATATCACTTGTCAAAATTCCGTTTGCGGCTAGAAAGTAGTATTTGTTATGGAGTATAAAGTTATGGTGAGGGGGGGGGTTACTTTAAGGAAGTACTATATAATATATCACAGATAAGTTTTCCAAAATTCAAAAATATTTTCGAATACTTCAATTGTTATTACGTAAATTACATATTTTGTATGATAGATATTAATGCGAAAAATATACATTTTGAATTGAACCAAGTCCAAATTGATTGTCGAATTTTCTGTTATTTAATTTAAACTTTTTTTGCACCATCTATTATGAAAAGTCTGGTTTCTGTTCATAGAAACGTCTACTGCTAACACACAACCTGTATACAGTGTGGGTGAGTTTGTAAATGTCAAGATATTAAAATTTTTCAAAAAGTACTTCAAAGTGATTTTTTGTGCTCTTTCCAACCCTGCGATAAAAAACGCTCTCATTAAAAAAAACAGAAGAGCAGCGGCATGTAGGTACAGTGATTTTTTTAAATGGAACTTCCTGTATTTTATTTCATAGTTTGAAATCCTATCAAATTCTAAATATGACATCGTTTTTATTTTTTCTTAAAAGTGATAATATGTAAGTTAGGAACAATACAGGAAATTATCGGTAGTAGGCCATGGATTATTGCACGATTATTGAAAACAAAGCATGCTTGTGAAGACAAAAGTTATACAAAAAACTCATAACTTTGTTAATAATATTATTTTCATTTATTTCAATAAATATTTCAAAACATTTCAAAATCTACAGAATAAATATATTCTGTAAACTTTGCTAGTACCGATAATTTCTTGTATTGATCCTAACTTACATATTCACTTTTAAGAAAAAGTAAAATCTCATATTCAGAATTTGATAGAATTTCAAATTATGAAATAAAGTACAGGGTGTTCCATTTAAAAAAATCATTGTACATGTCTTTTTACATCTTACATGTAATCTTTTTTTTTTTAATGAGAGCGTTTTTAATCAGAGGGTTGAAATAAGCACAAAAAATCACTTAGAAGTACTTTTTGAATGATTGAATTTTAATATCTTGACATTTATGAAGTTACTGAGTGTGTAATGGAAACTTACCCAAACTGTATATGTATTTTTTTTTTCGAGTCAAGTATTCAATCCTTTACAAGAAAAGAAACAATTCCAATACTTCTATAATTTGAAAAAAATAACGCCTTCCGTTGCAGTTCTTCATCCTAGCAGCCCTCGCATCCCTCTGCAGGGGAGGAGTGATAGCGGCTCCAGGTGCCCTAGTAGCCTCCCCGGTGCTAGCCAGAATCGCCGACGACACCTTCGACCCCAACCCCTCCTACTCCTTCGCCTACGACGTCCAGGACGCCCTGACCGGCGACTCCAAGGGTCAAGTGGAGAGCCGCGCCAACGGCATAGTCCAAGGTCAATACAACGTCGCCGAGCCCGATGGTACAAGGAGGATAGTGGACTACGTAGCAGATCCCGTGAACGGCTTCAACGCGGTGGTCAGGAGGGCCCCACTAGGTGTCGCTGCCCCCGTGGTGGCGGCGAGAGCAGTACTGCCGGCACCTGCTCCTCTGGGGGTGGCAAGGGTAGCGTCCCCCTACCTGTCGGTGTATTAGAAAGTAGTTCTGTGATTTTTCTATGGAAATGTGTATTTATCTTTTTTTAATAAATAAAAATGTCTTACTTGAGTTCTGTTATTTGTGCAGTGGTTTTTTCGCATGCACAAGTTGTTAAGGATTGCATACCCTTGGAACATAAGGGCATGTTAATTTTGCGAATATCCTGAAAACATGGAATTTTGTAAACAATAACTGAATCTAATGCCATTATCTTTAATTTGAAGCAGGTCTAGTCCAAAATTAATTGAGATGATTTTTATTTATTTTATCACGTTTTTCGAAATATTATGATAAATAACAACTTGAAAGATAATTAATTAATCTCCTTACAAAGTTGTTTTGATTTAACTCTATTATCAGGATTTATCTCGCTAGTATTTTTTTTAAAACATACAAATAGTCAATATATTTCTTAAAGGACACTATCCTATCATAGCTATATTATTAAGAAGGATACGTGATGTAGGTGATTTAAATAATCTATTTTCTTAGAATTGGCTCTTCAAAAAAAAAAATCATAAAAAAATCCGAATTGTCCGATCAGAACGAAAGACAGATCAGAATATTGTCAAGATATTTATCTTTTATCTGATACAATTGAAGGGGGGCATCTCCTACCGTTCGGACGCTAGACATCCTCGAATATATCCTTTATTGATATATAGGATATATGTACGAATGTATGAACCTACATCAGCACAAGAATGCCAAACAACCCCATGACGATAAATGACGGACAGCTGTTTCGACCTGTTAGTCTCATCCATGAAATTGTTGGGTCTCAAGTTCATACCGATTCTCTGTACGGTCTATCATGTAATACTATTCAATGAGTATTCAAATTTTCTTGTCGATATAAATGAAAGTAGTTATAGGAACAGGATTATTCAATTTAAAATGCTTTTTCGTTTGACTCGTGTCATTACCCATTACGTTTCTTTTGCCATTTAATATACCGTGCGGTAAAAGCAAGCGGAATGTGTACGAGGAATTTACATGACAATTCAGGTTTTATATAAAAAAATATCTGTTACAAACTGTTGAAGAGTATCTTTTACACGTAAAGGCATGTTTCAATTTCTAATTTTTCTTTTTCCAAGTGGGAACCATTTTTTAAAATTTTAACGTACTTTATTGTATTTGAATTAGAACTGAGCATATCTTTATGGTAGGTAATGTTTTGTATTTAAAATACATCTTCAGATGCACAGTCACAATTTGTGTTCATCATGATAATCGGCAAGCTCGAAAACTCCCAGGTGATTTTTTCAGGGCAGATTATCCGGAACTTTTTCACGTTATGGAAATTTTAAAATCATTTTATTGGAGAAAAAAGCTGAAGTTGGCGGCGGAAAATCTGGATAACTTTCTCGTTAACGAGTTCATTAAAAAGTTTTTTCGCGAATATATTCACCTTTTTCTATAATAAGCTAGGAGGTTAAAACATGTTAACATATTTTTAGATTATAATTATGGCTATAATTTATACAGGGTGTCCTAGCGTGGACTTCATCGATAGATTGTGGAAAAAACTATAATTAGGGACAACCTGCACTTCCGGTTATACCGGAAGTAGATGTCAACTTGCTTATTTTAAATAGGCATCTTATGTTATTTAATTTTTAGATTCTATGTTCAATTTCTAAACACATTTAATGTATAATGTCCTATACACAAGTCTGGCCGTTTTTGACATATTTAAAATTTTGACTCTACAAGTGCCTTTAATTTATTTAATTCGGGTTGATTTTTATGTAGAAAGGGACCTATTTTAGCAGACTTCGTATATTTTAATAAGTAATGGTGAAATAAAGTAGAACAAATAAAATAGTGTAAATAAACTTCCCTAATTCATAAAATTTTGACTAACGTATGTATTTATGAAAGTTAAAAATTATACGAACTGGTTTTTCAAGCAGAAGCTCATCACCAGCAATTGCTGGAAGAGGTTTACCTTTTTTTGAATAAAGGAGAAGACATTTTCTGTGTCTGAGGAGGAGAATATGGGGAGAATGAGCGGTATATTATTATTTTGCGGGCATCGTTGTCCGCTAATTTGACAAAAATTCGTTTTTACGACTTCAGAAGACGTCGTTCAAACGTTTTCACGACTTTATCTTGTACATGTGTCCGATAGAAGCTTTTTCGTATACTTTTCCCAAACGGCAGTAAAGGTTTCTAGGGAAATCTGGGCCGTCACAAAATGTATTTACTGTATTAGTTTTTATCCTGAAATAGAATCTACGAACCCGATTTACTTTACGGGCAACATTTTGATCTCTCCGTCTTCGCGTATTGCTATAAGACTTTTTTGTCGACCAGTTTTCTGAAAATTGTCAACGGGAAATAATAAATTAAATCAACTCCAAGTTTTAAAATTAGTAAAAAGTTATCGGCAGGAAACGCCTCTTTTTCTAGCTTCGATATTTATGGGGGCACCAAATAATTTCAAGAAAAAATTAACGACCTCTATCAAATATGTTTTTTGAGTGTTTTGAAATATGCATATCGCCAAAAATTTGAAGAAATACAAATCATAATTTTTAAATAGAACACCCTGTATATTAGCGCAGAACAAAAATCCTTACGTTAAAATATGAATACCATACTTCAATATATTTTCAATATTTTCTACCAAGATAGAATGGTGGGGGAATTTATGGCTGATCATTTGGTATCATTTACTTCTCGTGAATATTCATATTTGTTCCCTCAAGTCATTGCATTACAAATTAATATTTTTTTCAATCAGGCATATTTTTCAATCGACAGTTTCAGTCTACTATTAGGGTATCTACTCTCTTTAAGAATTCATCAGCAAAACCTAAAGTATCTTGGTCTCCAATTTTAAAACATACCTGAATCCCTAAACAAAATTATAACAATTTTTGTTACCAATTTATAAAGACCTCACTTTTATACGAATATTTTTCCATATACCACTCTGTATATACTGGTGGACACATAACAAAATATTTCCATTAGTTAGCTACATAAGATCGATCAATAATTAAATCTCTTGGTATACTTATTTAAAAAATAACTTTTCATACGTATGCCAATCGTATAAATTTATTTAGATATGTGCAAACCGGGCCATAAAATTGCATGAATGACTTGAATTAGTTGAACTATTACGACGAATTATTTAAGAGACTGTGCAACTGATTGAATATGTATAGCAAGTACGAAAAACAGCCTTAAATTTTTATTGGTAGATTTTTGGGTGTGCTCTAGTTGAACGTTTGGTATTCCGTGAAGACGAGTAATATTGATTATGAAACAAGTTAAGCTATATAAAGCAAGTGCATCTAGAGAACAGTATCAGTTGATCTACGTAGACAAATTGTAGTAAGATGGCACTCAAGGTGAGTCACTTGTTGCAAACACAGCAAACTAACTTTATGTATACGATATATCATCTCAGCGGGTAATGACAATGACCAGAGTGGTAATTTCATCTCTGATCATGTCTTGGATGTACAACTATGTTGAACATCGTCATTAATATCTGTTAGTCTAACATTTTTCTGCTGGTCGCCATAATTTATGACTCATGTTTATATTTTTATTTGCTTTCTGCCAACAGAAATGTAGGTCCATTTAACAAAGATACATTTTACCAATTAAGAATTACATATTTCTGAAGAATTCTCAAACTGTTTCCTGCTTTATCGACAATTTATAGCAATTTACTAATATAGAAAATTTTCAATTGTATTAAAAATTGCTTTTACACTCAAAATTGAAATATTTCCGTTAGAGTATTACATCTTCTGTCTTTTTAGCTTCTCCTTCTTATATCTGTGGCCACCATTGTCAGAAGTGAAGGACCAGTACGTGCCGCAGCCCCACTAATCTCCGACTCTACTTATGACCCTATTCCTCAATACTACTTCGGATACGATGTCCAGGACGCTCTCACCGGAGACTCCAAGAGCCAAGTTGAAACACGCAACGGAGACATCGTCTTGGGTCAATACAGCCTCAACGATCCAGATGGCACTCGCCGGATCGTCGACTACTCCTCAGACTCCATCAACGGATTCAACGCAGTGGTTAGAAAAGCTCCATTAGCTGTTGCTACTCCCGTCGTGGCGGCTGCTGCGCTGACTCCAGTTGTGGAACCTGTAGCGGTTAGAGCAGTATCTGCACCCTTGATTGAAGCCAGAGCTTCATCTGTAGCGTCACCAGCTCCGCTATCACCTTCTGGGCAACTGCTACGTTCTGCTCCATCGCCCTCTGCCAATCCTTCTGCTCCTTCATCATCATCAGCTCCATTGTCTCGGTCTGTTCAAACACCAACTTCTGGAGCTTCAGCGTCTCCTGATCCTACGACTCCTGGATTCCTGTCCTCTTCCGCTTCTTCCAATTATGCTTTATTACGTTCTATTTATCCGCAGCTTTCTTCGGAACAATCACCTACTTTTGCTTCATTGTCTTCAGAACTACGCAAATCGTCTTCCAACTCTGCTCCTTCTGGACAAACTTCATCGTCTTCATTACATCAGCGCGCTTCAGCTCAGGCAACCACTAGGTCTGCTTCAGCAGGATCTGCTCCAGTAGAATCTGGATTTGCACCTTCACATGCAGTGACGAAGACTGGTGCTGTGGTTGCAGATGGTCCACTTATTGCAGCACCTCCAGTTGCGTATGCTCCAGCTCCACTTGTGACATATGCGGGATTTGCAACTCCCATTCTCTATAATGTTTTGTAGAAGCTGTGATGTATATTGTAAATTTTATAACAATAAAATATTCAAGGTTTTTGCAAATACAAGATTAATTTTTAAGTCTATGTTTCAATGTTCTCTTATTGAAATAGCAGTATTGAGTGGTTTTAATAGTGTACCTATCAATCAATAAAAGTGCAGTTGAATATGTTAATATTAAATAAAAATGAAGCTATTTACGCTTTTGGTACAAAAATTTTGTATCTGGTTGTGTGTCCCGAAGACATTTTTGTCAAAAAATCAACTACAAAAGTCAACTACTTCATAACGTCAATTATGAACATTAGGTACAGAATTTTAAATTTAAAGGCTAGGAATATTTTTATGACTATTAAATTAGGTTATAGTTCTATCATATCAATTATTGTAGGAATATGTCTATACATTTTACACTGCAAAAGTGGACTTTAATATAGTGACGTTATTTAATATATTTTAATTTTGAAATAGATAGATATATATTGAAGCAGAACATGATAATTTATAAATTTTAATTTGTACTAAAAATTATATACTAATATATTTGAAGGAGATGCCGAAAACAACTACTCCATGGCAATATGCCCCGATTGGCGTTGCATCACATCGGCATCTCCATAGGAGTCGCCACATCGTTCATCGAGACCAAATACCAGACACTAACAGTGGATAATAATAATAATTATAATATAATAACTGTAATTAATATTACAGCTATCTGTCTGTCAATTTGACAATAATTGTCAGACAGATAGTAGCAAAGACCCAAAGAGGGCACTACGGTGTGTTTCTTACCACTACTAATATTATATACTAATAGTTGCACAATTGTCTGCTGAATACTTTGTTTTTGAAATCAAGGAACAACAAACTACTAGGCAACTTATTTCTTTATGCTTTAGTTTTATGTGATCAATAGTGATATTTCCATGAATACACTTGTCCACAGATTACTAATTTAAAACCATTTTAGTCATATTTACAAATAACTTTTATTTAGCATATATACACATATCAAAAATCATTAATTCAGAACAATGTGTAAGCAGCAAACGGCGAGGCGAATCTAGAATAGGCTAAGGCAGGCGCAGCCACCAGACGTCCAGCTGCCACCACAGGAGCAGCTACAGCAGGAGCAGCGATGAATCGACCGGCCACATCGCCCGTCACTATACTGGCAGGAGCAGGCCTAGCTACCAAAGGAGCGGCTACGGCCCTGGCTACCAACGGGGCAGCTACGGCTTTCGCGGGTGCAGCTACTACCTCTACATCCACAGGTTCCGCAAGAGGTTCCACAGCTGGGGCAGCTGCGAGTAAGGGGGCTTTCCTCACCACAGCAGTGAAGCCGTTCACAGGGTCAGCAGTGTAGTCGACGATGCGACGAGTTCCGTCGGGATCGTTGAGGCTGTATTGACCTCTGACGATGTCTCCGTTGCGGGTCTCGATTTGGCTTTTGGAGTCGCCGGTTAGAGCGTCTTGGACGTCGTAGCCAAAGGAATACTGGGGTGCGGGGTCGACGGTGGCGTCGGAGACCCTGGCAAGGACTGGACCGGCTACTATAGGGGCGGGGGCGACAGCAGCTGCGGCGGATACTGCACCAGCTCTGGCGATGGCTACCACAGCGGAGAGAACTAGGAACTGTAACGTATGAAATTTGTATCTATAGAAAATGTCTTGCTGTAAAAAATAATATTATAATATATATATATAAGTCAAAGCTTTGCTAGTCCTATGTTCTCAAACAGAGCTAACCTAGATCTAGTTAAATGATCTACCCTTCAGTTCTACTGTTCAGTTCAGTACTATCAGTTCTTCAACAACTAAGCAGTGTACAGAACGTTTGGTTAGATCATCATTTTCAGAGTCATTTTCAGAATCATTTTCATTTTCATCTCAGAATCATTTCAGAATCATTTTCAGAGTATTTAAAATACCTATGTGCAAATATAGTAATAAACCTTTTTTTATTTCTCAAAACTGACTGAAATAGAGACATTATAAAACTTAAAATAAAAATATGACGATTTATAGACGAAACGTCTAAATAAAAGCGGTATTTTTGCACAGTACACGCCAAACTTCACACCATCACAACTTTTGGAAACTATTGACCGCAACCAAACACAATACATCAAGAACATAAAATTATTTCGAATGTTTCACAATTGGTAGCACTTTTTTGATGTTTTTCACTACTCCACAAAACTTACCATGTAAGCCATTATTGGTATTCTTCTTCAATCACTAGAGATCGACTGATAACTACCAAGAGATGATCATCCTTTATATACGAACACCAAACATTTCATAACTAATATTTTATCACTATGGAATACTAATAGGTTTGGCAAGCTCCCTATGCACCTCAAAATTTATTTTTTTGGGTTATGCCTTCGTACTTGACATCATATTGTTTAATTGTTGGTAATATTTTCTTAAGATTCTGCTGCAATCGAAATGCGCGTTAAAATCATTAGTATTACAGTGGTGTTCACATGCGGCATACGAAAACTGATTAGATGATAAGGTGAGCCACTCTTTCGTCCAATCGACGAAGAAGCACGTCACAAGTATTATATTTATATAAAAATATTAGTAAAATTAGTACACTGGACTATTTATTTTCATAAAAAAGTGTACTTTTTGTTCCGGATATAAATGTATGATATTTTGGTGAAAGAATTAGGTTTATGATTAGATGTAAGTATATCTATTTTGCATATATTATAACGCATATAGGTTCTTTGTTATTTTTTTTATGTAAAACAAAAAGTTTGCAATGACATGATATGGTATCTGTTAACTGTAAATTACCGTTAAGCTTTCTACAGGGTGTTTTTCTAATTTGTTATTTAAATTGTGTCATTTTTGTGAACAAAGTAATTAAAAATATAATAACTGAGTAATTTTTCAAAACAGTGAAGTATTTTACTCGATTCAGATAGAACATAAATCAAAATACATAAAATAAATGTTTCTTTCTATATACCGGATACCGGTAGGAAAAAGCCTTTAAAGATAGTAATAGATTCACAGGATTCTAGTAAAACTAGCACCAGAGTAAAAAAGGGAATAATATTGCTTAAATTTTATTGAAATCATATTACTTACGAATTTTTATAGAGAGGAGATGCTATAATGACTCGAATTTTCGTCTATTGGTCACTACATCGACAAATGTGCCAATACATGAGTGCCAGTCATCCATAACGCTGAACAACGGACAGCCGTTTCGACACATCAGGCTCTGATGAGACCTAATATTATATTACTTGTTATTACTATTTAAAATAGTAAAATAATACCAGAGAATGAGAATATAGGAAGAGAGACAAATTTACCATATTATTTATGGTAAATTGGTTAAAGAGTTGGCGTCAACTGCAATGCAAATGTTCTAAAATAAAGTGTACTCCAAGAGATAGCCGAAACACATATGTTTCTATTTTAGACTCCCTCAAGGCACAATATTAGGTCTAATCTTTGAATTTGGATGAGGCAAGAAAATTTGGATATATATAACAGTAATGTATCAAGAAATAAAGAGATAATTTATCAAGACGAGTTGCCCCAAAGCATAGTTTTGGAACCGCCTTTTTGGATAAATAGTGACTAATGTTCTTAGCAGCCGGTTTATGTTTTATAGATACAATGGAAATCCTCTCATAAATGACACTTGTTAATATGATAATAAATACTGCAATATTTTAGCAGTGTGTTCTATGGTTAAAAAGGAGAGTTTTTCTTCAGATAAACATGGATCGAAAAATGCTTCCTAAGAGGGCTACAGTCCCTCAAAGGGGGCATCCTAGTGCCGATTTTCTCCAAATAACTCCGAAACCAGTTGAAATAAACTTTTCAAATTCGCTGAATCCGCTGCTTTAAAATAAAATTTTAAAATGTGTATCGCATATGTTCCAAACGGTGTGGGGGAGAGAGAGGGGTAAATATTACCCCAACTTTTTCTGCGGTTTGGCTTTGGCCATAGTAAACACACTGGTAAAATATTGCCAATAATTTTGGGACATCCTATAAAATATTATGTCGTTTATTTTTTTCTTTTCATATATATTTCGGTGAAGGCTATTGCGATTCTAAATTCCACATAAAAAACAAAGAACTTTTTTTTCAATAATACTTTTTATTTTAGTTTACTTGACCCTTTAGAATTTGATGCTTTATAACTATACTGTTAGTGTAAACTAATATCATTCTAATGTATATATAACATTTTTATAAACTGTTAAAGTGTGAATTCCTTCAGGTCCATTATAAGTTATTAGGAAAAGGCAAATAATGAAATCACATATTTTATTAAATATTCACAGTTCCTGGTTATTATTTATACAATAATTATATACAATACATATACAAAAAAAAGACTAAACTACATTAATGTCAGTCAGTGGAATCTACCACACAGCGTATGGCGAAGCCACCCTCGCAAGGGGAGGTGCCGCCGCTAAGGGGGCAGCTACTTGGGCAAAACCTGGTGCAACACCTAGGGGAGCAGGGGCGGCTAATCGGGCAAATCCTGGAGCAGCAGCGAACGGGACAGGCGCGCCTCTGGCTAGGAGAGGTGCAGTGATGGCCCTGGTGAAGTACGGCGACGGTGCGGCAGCATAAGGTCCTGGTGCAGCCGCATAAGATCCTGGTGCGGCCGCATAAGATCCTGGTGCGGCCGCATAAGGTCCTGGTGCGGCCGCATAAGGTCCTGGTGCGGCCACCACGGGCCCAATAGGAGCCCGCGCAGCTACCACTGGCGCTATAGGAGCTCGTGCCGCCACCACAGGCGCAATAGGGGCTGGTCCCGCCACCACAGGCGCAATAGGGGCCACCAGTGGCGCTCTTCTCACGATAGCGTTGAAGCCGTGGACGGGATCTGCATAGTAATCGACTATTCTCCTGGTACCATCTGGATCTGCCACCGAGTATTGTCCCCTGACCACTCCGTTAGCACGGCTTTCGACTTGGGACTTGGAATCGCCCGTCAGAGTGTCCTGGACGTCATAAGCAAAGGAGTATTGGGGGTTCGGGTCGATGGTTGCGTCTGAGACGACCGCTGGTGCTACTACTGGCGCCCCGATTACTCCGCCCCTGGCTACGGCTGCTAGTGCGGCTAGTATCAGCAACTGGAATGAGACAATCATGTAACCAATGTGGTTGTGTACATTTTTTGGAAATTATGTTTTTTTTTGTTTGAGTGTTGGAAGAAGAAAAATGAAGGAAAATAAGTAAAAAATGGAAAAAAACGTTTCACATTATTAACTCCAACATTGATTTAGTTTTAGGTCTATAATCATTGGGATATCGGATTTGATTTTTCCTCTGGAGAAAGTTTTATGTTTTAATGGAGAGATTTAGATTATAACAAACAAAATAAATAAATAAATTCGAAATATAGTTTCGCTAGTTTTAAAATAAATAAATATAGCAAATTAAAGGATCCGAAGCTGATAAAAATACTCTATCGTTAAATGATCTTGTTGTTTCAATAGCTTGTATATTTTTCTAAATTCACAGCTTAAAATTATTATTTCTATGATTATTCCTCAAAATATTAACTGTTACAGAAAAGCTTCAAATATTATAATATGTCACTGAACTCAGAACACATATTTGTGTAATTTAATATTGAGTCTAGGACCCTAAAGGAGTTATCCTACACACCCTGTAACACCCTGTTTTTACAATATATGTTTATAGTTCTTCCTATTTATCAAATTATTTTTCACTTTGAGCACGAAGTTAACTGTAAAAGCTAGCTGTTCTTTTCCTTTCTTTATGTATATTTCATATGGCTACGTCAGCATATTCTAATAATTTTGAAACACTTCGTATATTACCACTATTCACCTTATTTTATGATATTTTATGAATTTATGACTGTAAATGTACTACTTGTGTATATAAATGTCAATAAAGTTTCTATCTATCTATCTATCTATCTATCTATTTATGTTGAAAGAAATAATATAATGATGATTTACTACAACTACAAATGTAATATATTGATTTTAAAAGTGAATATGATTTTTAAATGTTCCCTTAACATTTAGAGCACCCCTTGTACACTATGCTTTCAGTTTTTGTCAAAATAAGCAGCACAAAAGTACCCGTATCACTTTGCCTCCTCACTTTTCAACACAACTCTATATTTTATCACCGTACTGCAGCAGTTAATGCAAACACTTTTACTATCTCGTAATAAAGCAGATTTACGCCTTCCTCACACATTTTTTTCACACCTACCTTGACTGCCATTGCTGGACGATAGAGGATGTCAATGTAGATCGACTGATAGCGGAACCGGGCTAGCCTAGACTTTTATAGGGTCTTAGCTTTCCAATGAAGACAGTGGCTTGAATATCAATTGTTTGCCCGCAGTTGCACCATTTTTCCCAAAAGGATGTCACCAATATTTTGGCTATCTTTTATATAAGTTATATGTGATCAGTGTCCTGAAATACGCGAGCAATTTCACTGTGTTGATACAACACTAGCGTGGTAGAATCTAGGATGAGATACCTATCTATACAGGGTGAGTTCTTTGGATGCTTGGTATAGTGGTCTCGGAAAGTATTGGAGCTACATGGACGGTGAAATAGGGAAGGTATTTATATTTTTTCGATCCCAATTTAATACACTTTTGTTTGTAAAAGAAGATCATGGCCCATTAGATATTTATTTAGAAAAAACTGATTTGATAACATTTGTGTAGGTGGTAATTCTAATAATTCAAATCGAAACTAATGATTTTGTAAAAATCATGGAATCAAGTAACTGTTTGAAAATTATCTGTTCTTCTTCAGTAAAAAAATGTGTATTCCTCTTCATAACGAAAATGTTTCTAACTGCACATTTTAAACATACATTAAAAGTTATATTTTGATACCAGAATATAAATCATATCTTTTACAGATATAGCCTACAATTCTTTATTTTAAAATGGTTTTATGGTACAGTGGAACAAAATATACTCTGCACAACACGTTCATTACCACCAATTTATATGCAAAATAGATTAAATTCGCTTGTGTTGTTTTGTACATTATTTAAAGTAAATATAATAGCTATATTAAAAATGCAGTTAAAACAGCAGGATATGAAATATTAGAATTCATTATATTTACAATGGGAATACATACCAATAAAAACACAGTAGTAAATGCATGTTAAATGAATACTTTATTGCTTGTATACAGAAAGCAACAAGAACTCGTTCATTGGGTCTCATGAAATTGTTATGGCAAAGCATCAAAATGGCTAATTTTATCCAAAAAGCTGTGAATAAGTCTTTATGATGGCAGGCTGTATATCACCAGAGACTTATACATCTACAATGTGTTGCGTAAATATGATAACATCATCATCAGTTTATGTTCGGTTTCGCATACTGATATTCTGATAGTGTCAAGACTGTCAAGTACTGTCCAGGTTAATTAATTAATTAATTAATTCAAAATGGCACTAGTGTATTCTAACGAGTTAATTGGTATCGCCAGAATATATACAGAGTGTCCCATAGGGAACTCCATCGATCGGTTATGGGGAAACTATAATTAGCAAAAATCTGAATATTTGGTAGCACATCAACATCGATGTGGGCTTTTCTGCTAAAATATTTTCAAGATGGTGGCACATCCGGTCATATCGGAAATAGATGCCAGCTTGATTATTTTAAATGGAACACCCTATATCCATAAATATTAAAACGCGTCGATTCTGTCTCGCTCTAAATTTCGTCGCTGAATCGACAAAGTTTCAAAACTGTCTCCTCCAAGTGGGGATTCCCGCGGACCACCGGAGGTCGCCCCCGGCCTTTCTCCAAAGCGTAGGGGTATTTTCATCCCGTTTCCTACGCGTTTTCCCAATTTAAACGCCTTTTCAAAAACCTCTGCAAAATTTTCGTCGATCGCCGTTCAGCGAGAGAGATACGGCTAGCACCGGCGTTTGTCCTGATGTCTAATGGCCCCGTCACGCCTGCTGAAATCCCGACTTTTCGCGGGACTCCCAAGACCCTTTTTTTTTAATTTTACGGCTTCAAGAACCGCTTCACGCGAAAGTTCCGTCCTTTCTCTAATCCTTTGAGATTTTCTTTCGAGACCGTACGTCGACTCCTTCTACGTCTATTTCGTTTACGAAAATCTCGAGTCGCATCCGTCTCAACTTCTTTCTCATTTTATCTGCCTATGTGAGATTGTACTAACGAGACAAGCACCTCCCACGAAAATTGTCAAATTAATTAAACTTCAGATACCTAGGTGATTTTCCTACGAGAAATATTACTAACGGAATCGATAGTACTGACTGCCAAACACTTCTGATTACCAAAATACTGAAGCGAAATGCTTTTCCAATTAGAAAATCGGTAAAAATTATTTTTTTCAAGTTGAGACGTACAGTTTATACTTAAACGTGTCACGGTAAACTTTTGACAACAGGCGCGGTAGCGCAATGGGAAAGTCGTAGGGTTCGAAACGTGGTAATGCTGATTTCGCGGGTTCGAGTAATGCTGAGACAAACTTTTTTTACTTTTTAATTCCAATTATTTATTAGTATTAGCGTTTAGTTATTCTGTTTCATTGTCCGTATTGGAATTAATTCGTTCATTTTGGCAAATTCATCATTTTACCTTACTAAAGTAAAAAATATCTACAATATTAATTTGGTGCAACAATTATGACAGCAATATATTTTTGGTCCCATTGATAAAATTGATGAAAATGTTTACTGAAAAATAAATTCTACTTCCAGCATTAAAAAAATGATGATGTTTTATACCATCAAGAATAGAGTACACTTACAATGCATCAAAATATTAAGAAAAATCGTTTAGTATAATTACATCATCATTTCAGATACAAAATTTCTTTAATATGTGTTTTCTTAAAAATAATATTATTCTAGATGATTTTGTCACCCGAAGGGTGACCCAAGGCCGCAGGCCTGGACTCGCGGTGGGGCTAGAAATGGGAACGAAAATGTCTCCCATTTCTAGTATTATTTTATTTGTGGTTTCTACACACATTTCATGTATGATGTCTTATACCTACCTTCAACTGTTTTTGAAATATTGACGGGTGAATATTGACATTTTTCAACTTTGACACCCTGTAAAATTTAAACGGTTCAAGATCAAGCAAAACGGTTTACACATTCCTATCTTAACTTTTCATAAGCTATGGTTTGAGATTAATTTCAGATTTAACCAAGACATTAAATTTATTCGAGAAGTTTAATCTTCCTAAGGAGAGGTGGTGCAAACGGGTATTACTCATAAAATTGGACAAGGAATTAGCTCCTACAGTATGTTCATGACATTAAGGAACACCCTGTATATCTACATCTATAGATATTATGCTGATAGATAAACGAAAATTTGGTACTTACGACGGTAAACAATGTTCAATAGTAACATATTAAGTGAATAAAAATACCGAGTGCCAAACACGGCTTTTGTATGGAAAACTTACAAGACTGTTCCTTTGTTTTTACAAATTATTCGATTCCGATGCATTATCCAGCGTTCTCAGAAAGATTTTTCATTTTGTCGAATGGGCCGTATCCCCTCTATATCCGAAGTGGTCAAGATGGCTTAGACGCGACCTATATAAGCCTCCTACTAGCTTCTTAGCCTTTATTTGCATAAGTCAACTTAGTACAGATTCTACGAGATGTCTTTCAAGGTTAGTGCCATTGTTTGTTTATATGGTGGTGATTAGTGTTTTATTGCACGTTCTGTCGGAATTTAAGGTTACAGGATTAATTTCCCTATTAGATATTTGCATAATATTCTCATTAATATCGATGATACCTGCTGTATGATTTTGATTGTAATGATTTTATCAATTGGAAACATTTTCAAAACACTCTTTCAAATTTGCCTTTTATAATAAATTTTGGAATCGCCAAGAAGTTTTCCAGCAGTTCTTTGATATATTTTTTTTCATAAATAGATTTCTATTGCCTTAGAAATAATAATTATTTATTTATGATATATAATATATTTGCCTCCATAGACATGATACCTATTTTATAGTTTTTAAGAAAAATTTCGTTCTACAAAACGATATTTTATATTTTTCTATATATAGGTATTAAGCCAAAAACCAAAAATGTGTGTGTGTGTGTGTGTGTGTGTGTGTGTGACCAAAAATAATTGTTTTTAAAATTTATTTCTTCAATAAATAAATTGAAGAATTGAGAAATAAATTCTATTTTAACAGCCAACAACTTTGCCAATATCATAAATTATTTTTAATGTAATGTAGATGCTTGTTTAATATTTCACTATTTAAAAAAAAATGTATTAAAGACTATAAGTTGAGATTATTATGTATGTATATTGCCGAATAGGATTATTTGGTGGCATTGGAGGTATCTGAAAATCTTGCATTTTTTAGTAATATCATTATTTACAAAAAGTAAAACAGAGTCAATTTGTATCAGCTTGATGATGATTTGTTGAATTTTGGAAAATTCATCAAGTCTCCTATTCTTTCTTCAGGTAACCATAATAGCGGCCTTCATCGTAGTCGTCCAAGGAAGAATTCTACAGCCCGCGGCCGTCGTGGCCCCAATAGCTGCTGCCTCTGTAGTAAACAGCGAATTCGACCCCAACCCACAGTACACCTACGGGTACGACGTCCACGACTCCTTGACCGGAGATAGCAAGAGCCAAGTTGAGACTCGGAACGGTGATGTAGTGCACGGTAAGATCGAATTTACTCGAAGGATGCCTAACGCAATTGTTCACACCTTTTTTCCTTATTTTTTATTTTTATTAGTATCATATTATATAAGAATTGAACACCTGTAGTTATAAATAATCATCTCAAGGCAGCAAAATCATTCAGTAGCTGATAGAAGTCTCCGTTGTTAAATAAATTACGTTATCTCAATGGCAGCCTCATAGTTAGTAAAAAATATTCCAAGTATACAAAACTATGGTAATATTTTTTGGTCTTTCTTCAATAATTTCTTACCTCGAGTCTTTTTCTTCGGTTAAAGTTTGGGAATTTTATAAAATACCGAATAATAGATGCCTTTTTTAAGATAGATTTGTTAGTGAAAGTCGTTTTTTTTCTAGTTAAATGACTCGATTGTTTAGGAAATTATAAATAACTTCACTTGTTTTGAAACAATACTTCTTCTTTCATTTCTTTCTTTTCTTTCTTTGCTTTCTTTTCTTTCTTTTCTTTCTTTTCTTTCTTTTCTTTCTTTTCTTTCTTTTCTTTCTTTTCTTTCTTTTCTTTCTTTTCTTTCTTTTCTTTCTTTTCTTTCTTTTCTTTGTTTCTTTCTTTTCTTCTTTCTTCCTTCTGCTTTCTATCGCCTGACTTCTGTCTTATTTCTCATTCTTTTTTAATCTGTATACTTTCTTTTGTGTTCTTTCTCTTTTTTTATTTATTTTTTTCTATTTCTTCCTAGTTAATTTTTCCACATTGCTTCTTCCTTCCTTTGCATTTTCCATTATCTTCAATAGTATATATTTCTTCATATGTAATTGCATTGGCGTTGCATAACGGTTTAGTGGACTCAGATCGGGTAATCGAGTTGGTTGACCTGAACTAAAATAATATAAGGTATCTTACAGGTTCTTACTCGCTGAACGACCCGGACGGCACCCGCCGCACCGTAGACTATACTTCCGACCCAGTCCACGGATTTAACGCCATTGTCCGAAAAAGTCCATTAGAACCAAATCAGGCCGTAGTGGTGTCCGACGCAGCTCACTTAGTTTCCGAGGTAGCGCCTGTTGAGACCAAATCGAGTAAAGTCATTTCTGAGTACTCTCCAGCGATGACCCACTTGGTGGCTCCACTAGGTAAGTGTATAGACAAAAGTGTTAATATTATACAATATTGTCGAGATTTCACGATATTTACAATTTTCAATTGAGGGGGCTTTATTAGCTTAGATTTTATTAAAAATCTGAAAATTTCGGCATGTCGATTCTTATAAGAGATACAAACTTTTGCAATTTATCATCACTTAAATTTTTTGAGAAATTTGAGAAAGACAAAGAATTGGTATTTAATTTTGCTGTATCGAGAGCCTATGTTTCATTCAGATTATTTCAATTGACTGTCAATTTAAACTCCTAAAAATATGTTATTACTAAAAGATTCTAAGGTGTAGGTTGAATTTTGTATCAATAACATTCAGGAATCGAATGTGCCTCCTTTGTCTTTGATCGATATTTACAATAAATCTATTGGTTTTAGCAAAACTAGTAATAAAACTTTTACAACTTATTGTGCCTCAGAGGTTTGAGCTGAGATCACTAGATGTGTGTCGTCAGCAAAAAAGTTAAAGCTGATGCATCGAATTGATATAATTCGATAAGTCGTTGGCCAATAAACGAAAGATAATCGGTTCCAGAACAGATCCCTGAGGTTTTCCCAATTCAATATTTCTTATTTCAGAAGATACACAATTCAAATGTTTTTTCAGGTTTTTCAGCATATTCAACTCCTCTTGTACGACACTTGGCCTACTCCACTTACGGATATGGAAATGGAAACCCAATTATATATTCTCTGCTTCAGCATTACAGAGCCACCCCTTTCTTATGAGTAGACTGATTTTCTGTTTAGCTATTCCTCTATAGCATGAAATTTGTACCTTATTTATTTTTTATTTAATAAAGGAAAGACGACATGCATGTAGTTTAAACTGCAAGTAAGATAAAATGATTACATAAATCAGTTCTTTCAATGTAGGTATCTGTAATAAAACAAATAATCCTCATACAGATTATATAAAGATTTATAACAAAAAATATTATAATATAAGTTAATAATTGAAAATGGGATGTTAACGGACAAATATGGACTAATAAAAGTATTTAGGATTTTATTTCATCAATTAAAGTCCTGAAGTTTTGTTTGCTGGGGTGAGGTAGTCAATTTTTATTGCGAAAATATTGATGTGACTGTATAAAATGTATGTGATGAATGAAGAAATCAGATCTTTATTTATACACTTTGCAAATACCTTATTCTCTGACATTTCTCGGAATTTAACCAGATCATTATTAAAAAAATATATCAAGGTTTTCAAATATTTATATAAGCTTCTTAGCTCAATTAATTTGAAAGTAAAACAATCCGTGTACCTATATCCCACGTATTTTATCATCAAAAAGATCATAAAATTTAATAAACGAATAAGGGAGACTGGACTTAATTTTCACTAAAGGGAATACCATTTCCTATTTAATTAAGCTAACAATCTTAATAAATCTCATCACAACATTCCCCTAAAATCTACATTTTTATATTACCTACACTTAAAAAGATTCCTGTAAAGGCAAAAACTGAATCAGTATTGCAATAAAAACGACTAGGGATATTTACAAAATTTTCAGTAAGTTACACGACAGGTACTGAAGATCATTTGAAATAAATTCTGACATAAACTGTCAAATTTTTGACAGTATGAGTATATCATATACAGTGCGCGTCTAAAGTCCGCCCCCCCCCTGCTAACTTTTGAACTCATTGGCGCCACAGGCGCTGTCAAATATATTTTTTTAAATGATAAGGTGGTACATGTTGCATATTTAAAAGGTCCCTCAATTCTCTGCATAACAGTCTTTAAAAAATTTAAATCGGTCCATCCTTTCTCAAGTTATCAGCGTTTTTGTGATTGAATGATTTATTCATAATTATTTGATATTATTGGAAAAAATTGCTGTTGACAACTGTCATTTTGACACTGTCAAACGTGTGTGCATGTGAAATATGTATTGTCTTAACTAATTTTATCATTGATTTATTTATTGAAAATGGTCCGTACGCTTGAAGATAAAATTGAAGCAGTATCTTTCTTTTTCGAGTGTCAGAGGTCATATCATGCTGCAGAACGAATGTTTAATGAAAGACATTCAGAACGTCCCATATGCAGGAAATATATGCGACAACTAATTTCTAAATTTTTAAGAACTGGTTCCGTTCATAGAAAAAAGGAGTGGTAGGCCGTCCCTTCCTGAGGATAAAATGATAGACATTATGGCAGAAATGGTGGTAAATCCCATACAATCTACATCACATGTGAGTGAGCTGCACGAGATTTGTCCGCGGTCCGTGCAGAGAGTGCTTAAAAAAAATAAATTTCATCCCTATAAGATGAAGATAATCCATGAACTTACAGAAGACGATCCAGACAGCAGAATGGAGTTCTGTGAGATAATGACGGAAAAAATTATCATTAATGCTGACTATCTGAGGAGCATTTGCTTCACAGATGAATGTTCCTTTTTCCTTAATGGAAATGTGAACAGGCAGAATGTTAGATACTGGAGTGATCAGAATCCACATTGGTATAGAGAAGGTCACACACAGTCAAATCTATGCACACAGTATCCTCAAAAGTTGAATGTTTGGGCAGGTATCCTAGGAGATCACATCGTAAGACCCTTTTTTATTGAATAAAATTTGACGGCACAGGTATACCTTGATCTACTAGAAAACAATATTCAGCCTACCATAGGCGAAATAGTCCACAGTAATGTCCATGAGTTTCAAGGGCTTAACATAACGTACCAACAGGACGGCGCGCCACCACATTATTTTAGGGAAGTAAGGAATTTCCTTAATAACTTTTATCCTGACAGATGGATTGGTCGCTGAGGACCTCTTGAGTGGCCTGCTCGTTCACCGGATTTGAGTCCATTGGATTTTTTTCTATGGGGTTACCTTAAATGTAAGGTATTCATTACCCAACCAGAAAATCTTTTGGATTAGCGGCAGAGAATCAGCAACGAGTGCGCATCTATCTCCAGGCAAACATTTCATAACGTGCGCCAAGAAATGTCTAATAGGTTCTTCTATTGTCAGGAGGTCCAAGGTGCTCATTTTGAACCAAATCTTTAATTATTCCTATTAAAATATTTGTTTTCTTTAATAAACCGTTGAAGTTGACTGCTTTTTATTCATTTATAACCTTACTCACAAAAACGCTGATAACTTGAGAAAGGATGGACCGATTTCAATTTTTTAAAGACTGTTATGCAGAGAATTGAGGGACCTTTTAAATGATATGCAACATGTCCCACCTTATCATTTAAAAAAAATATATTTGACAGCGCCTGTGGCGCCATCTTTCATTTTGGGAAAATAAATTTTTCGTCAAAAAATAATACATTTTACACAATTCACCCTGTACTTTGTCCGGAGTCACTAACCCAATGAGTTCAAAAGTTAGCAGGGGGGGGGGGCGGACTTTAGACGCGCACTGTATAATAACTACTATATCGCGCATTCCCTATGTTAGCCTATAAGCGGTTTCTCCGAAAACACTAAAGGACAAAAGATATAAACTATTTCCATGTTAAAGAAACATTACTAAACAGTTTCGCATTATCTAACAAAAATAAAACAATTGTAGCATTTTTTTATCACTTTATCAACCAAACAAGTGTATTAAAGATTGGAATGCTTAATTTGTTTAAATTACATACAAATATTTCATGCAAAATTTCCAATAAATATTATACAGAACAAATTAAACAATTCACAATGATTTACCAAACTAGTTTATTGAATTATTTTAAAAATAAACACGCCATATATTATATCGCAATGTAGAAAATTTGGTATGCATAATTAAATTATAATAACTAATGCATTTATAGCAGGTGTTTAGTGTTGATATTTTTTTTACTGAAAATAAAATCCTAGAATTAAAATTGTCTAGTATAAATATTTATCGCTATAAATAAAATTGTCCTTTACTTCATACTATTAACAGGAGAAACTTAATTTGACTTAAACTCATTAATCAAGTTGTCTGATTAGTTTACATTTTCAAATCAACATTTACATATAGTTTAAAATGCTAGCCTACATTTTAGAAGATCTACAGATATATCAATATTTAGAGAGAAATAGAGTTGTGTATACAGGGTACGAAAGTACAAGAGTTCGGTAGAAGTAATAGACATGAGTAAGAACAAAGATGATTACATTTTACATTGTTTCACGATTGCGACAGTCACAAAACAACTCAAGAGTAGGGAGAACAGGTTTGCATCAGGTAATATCGATTCATAGAAGTAATTTCTGAGTCTAATTGTCTACGAAATAAACCCTATTTAGCTTTTTTTTTGATGTCTTATCTGTTTTGCCGAGATTTTTTGAACAGGTGTTTTTTAAAGATTTTTTTCTTTAAATGCTAATATCTTCGTAACGGTAAATGATAGGTATAGGGTACTCTTAACGATGTCGACCTAGAATTTTAAGCAGAGTTCAAAAACGTAATTGAATATAGGGTGTCCTATTTAAAAAAAGAAAGTTGATGCCTGGATCAGAAAAACTGAACAACCTGTATTCAAGAAAGTTATAAAAATGAAAAATTCAGGTAAAAACAAAACACTTTCGTATTTAACATTCTTCTCTACCTTTTATACTTTCTGAGATAAGGGGATAGAGGATTTTATTTTGGACACCCTGTACACGTGCTTTGCGTGCTTGGGGGCGTACACATGCGTCTTTACTGGTCAGGAGGCGTAGCTCATAAAATAAGATCTAAAGTGGGACATCTATGGCTATGCTATATCTCTGTCTAACTGACGTACACAAGAGTTTATCCTCTTCTTTCTTATTGTTTCAGCCCACCGAACTCATGTACTTTCGTACCCTGAATATTGAGTGTTACACAAGTTTCAGGCTGTTTTACCATATATTCAATCAGTTGCAGTTCATTGTAGTCATCTTGTAGTTTCTATATTTCAAGGTATACTTTGTATTGCAATATAGGAAACTGGATGGAAAACATCAATTTAAAAAAACAGCAGTTACAGAACCTCTCTCATTTGACATTTAGTCATCAAACCGGACAAATATAATCGCAGGAACTAGAGTGGTATTCATTTAAATGTTTCATTAAATGAATTACACCTTTCAGATACAGAACAAAGGAACTACTAAAACAAATGTATAGTTAAAAACTCTATAGTATTTATAAGAACACACGTATCGTGAGAACCTTCGGGCAAGTACACGGCCTTCTGTGGTGTTGGCACTGACTTAGATCTTCGACCTAATCCCTCTATAAACAATCTGACACATTACAAGCGGATTATCGTTGAGAAAGTCAATTAGCACACCCAGTATTATACAATGTTGCGTCAGAGAGCCATTGAGTGTAATTAGAACTGATTGATATTCCACTATGATACCATTGCGATTGGAATCGATTATTAGCCAGGTGACAAAGAAATTGGTCGTAATTAGTACGTGTGCAATTATAACACCGCGTACAGAGAGTGAAATGGAATTTCTTTACAGGCAGTGGTTAGTTATATTACGTCAAAAAATATTGCGTATCAAGTCTAAAAAGTGTAGGTGAAATAGACCATTTTTAGGGTGTCGAGTGGTCCAAATGCGAATGTCTACGAATCAGAAAATTACTCTTCTGAATTACTGAACTACCGTCAAAAGCAAAAGCATGTTAATCGTAGCAAATTAAGTATTTTAAATTGGATATCGAGTTGGAAAGCGACTTAGCAAGCGATGTTCTTTAATTCTGCATGTTAACATCCTTAATATTTGACCCACATGGCCCCTTTTGATCGAGGTTATCATTTAACTAATATAACATTTTCCCTGATATCTTTTAATATATTCTATTTCCTTCATCTTTCCTAATATCATTTTTCCTGATATCTCTAAAGAAAATTCTTTTGTATTACATTTACTGACTTTGACATGACGTTACTGATTTTAAAGCAACGTAGAAATGAAAGACCAAGTATACAGAAATTCGATAAACGTGAATTGAATATCGCAACATTATTCAGTCATATTTTCCGAGTAGAGAGACAAACCGAGGAATATTGGATTATAAACCAATTACCATTCAGTTCTGTTTTTAATATTCCAGGCCGGGGCTTCCTCTTTAAATATTTCTGCAAACTGTGAAACAATAACTCAGAATAAAATTTTGTGTCATCATTGCCAGAACGGCTTATTGTCACTGGCTATTTACCTTTCGAAAATATAGTGTTGGAAACCTTTATTATTCGCTGTATTTGTCACAACTAGAAATATCCAGGGTAATATATTACAGACTCTTTAACGTTGTTATGTGTAAATCAGTCTTTTTTTATATATTAACCTTACTGTAAGAAGAGACTTGTTCAGTATCTGTATACAGGGTGCCCTGAAATTAGTGTACAATATTTTACCAGTGTTTTCTACGGTTAAAAACGGGACTTTTTAGCACGGGTCGAAAAATGATTCCTAAAATTTCAAAATCGATTTTGTATCAAAACGGTGCATTTTATCGATGTTCAATAAGAGTTCCTTTTATAAGTAGAAAATTCTAGTATTTCATATTTTAATGACAAAACCAGTTACTACACATCGTGTTATTGCATGTAAATAATTAAAGCGATTTTGCTCGAAAACGATGCGTCCTAGCGATATAGCCAAGTGTACCTTTTTTTAGTAAAAAATAGTGAATTTTCATATTTTCTAATCAAAAGTTGAAAAAGTCAGAGCACAAAAAAGTTGGGGTAATATTTACCCCACTCTTCCCCATCCCGTTTGGAACGTATGTAATACAAATTTTGAAATTTTATTTATAGCAGCAGATACAGCATATAAGACTTTGGCAGGATACCAAATTTGATAAATTTATCTTAACAAGTTTCCGAGTTTTTTAGAAAAAATCAGAACTAGGATGTCCTCTTTACGGGGCTGAAGCCCCCTGCTTAGGAAGCATTTTTCGATCCATGTTTATATGAAGAAAAAGTCCCCACTTGAACCATGAACCAAATATTGCACACTAATTTCGAGATACCCTGTATATTTAGAGAATTTTCAGGATTCAAATCAGTTTCAGGAGTTAGGATGTCTTTTAATACCAACAAAACAATAAAAAATCCATAATAAGCCTGCGAAAGATGCGATATTAAGGTATTTTTATTCTTTTAACATCGTCAAACATTTTCTATCAGTAAATAATTATAATATGTCAGTATTACTTTTATTTCAAATTGATTCAAAGTGGAATAGGCCAAAATATATAACGAACTGCCGGCCAGATAGCAATCTGAACCGCCGTGTAGAGATTTCGCCTACTTTTCCCGAACAATGCCCTCACAGATTGACAACGCCCTAAAATGAAAACGAAAGTCAACGTAAATCAAATCTGGCGATCTCTGCAAGGTCACTCTTCGTCCAGATGAAGAAATCGGAGCACCAGCGTTAGATATATAAGGTACCATGTATGGCACATCTGATCATTCACAGTCGTAAATCATTTTTCAACAGTTCCCCAATCAACAGTTTTGTACACTGCAAAAATGGTCGTTAAGGTATGTGTTCAAGTGTCGTGATTGTATCAGATAAATTCTGTGCTTGTTATACAAGGTGTTCCTTAATTACAGCCGATATGTCAACGACGAGATTTCTTAGACGATTTGAGTAGAATACGATCTGTTTATTCAACGTAACGCTTCAATCTACAGGGTGATAATATCAAAACCACACTGAAATATACAGGGTGTCTCAAATTTTAATCGGAAAACTTTAATAGGTGATAGAACTCGTTAAAATAAAAAGGGAAGGAAAGTTTCGTTTTCGACATACAGGTTATTAAAAAATATTGAGCATGTCACTGCTTTTTTGTAAATTCATTATTATTTTTAGATCAAGTAATCAAAAATACAATTTTTTGTCTTGCTTACTTTTCGAGAAAAAATAAAATTCGTAAATTTATTTCGTAATAAGTTTGTTACCAGTAACAAAAACACTCAAACTGGTTTTGTTATTTTTTCCACAAACAAATTTTCTTTGTAGAAAATATATAATTTCCATATTCTAGATTCTCGCCCTTGCCGCCGTCGCCTCACTGGCCCAAGCTGGTGTCATCCCAGCCGGCCCCTTGACTTACGCCGCCCCTGCCGTTGCCAGAGTATCCGCCCCTCTCGCCTACGCCGCTCCCATAGCCAAAGCCGTCGTCGCCGAAGAATACGACCCTCATCCTCAATACAACTACGCCTACAACATCCAAGACGGGCTCACCGGCGACAGCAAGAGCCAGCACGAAGTGCGCGATGGAGACGTCGTCCAAGGAAGCTACTCCCTAGTGGACCCAGATGGTTTCAGACGCACTGTAGAGTACACCGCTGACCCCCACAATGGTTTCAATGCTATAGTACACAGGGAGCCTCTTGTACACAAGGCCGTAGTGGCTAAAGTGGCTGCCCCCGTAGCCTATGCCGCCCCAATAGGCAGAGTGTCAGCTTACTCTGCTCCTGTATATCACCATTAATGTTGAACCGACTGTATACTATATAATGTAGGTATTTATTAATAAATTATTTATTATATTGCATAAAATTTGGCTTTTATTTGTTTTACTTGTACTGTGAGTACCACAATAGTACTTTACAGAAAGTACTTTTGTGTACCTAGGCGGGAAAGTGAAAGCCGAGCCTGGCCACTTCTGGAAGCCCGGAAAACCACTTTCCCGATGGTGCACGCAATGTTTTTTATCCTACACAAGAAAACAATCATAAACTTCACAACTTTTTTATATAACAATAAATAATTTATAAAAAAAAAATTAGTTCTTTGAAATATTGATATTAATACCGGATTATGATAAAGTGGATACTGGAAGCGGATGGTTCTTTATGAAACATCGTGAAAATAATTGTTTTGAAAAAAACATTGATCTCATTTAGATGTTCCAAGCAATATATAGAAAACACTCTATATACTAGTATTTCGGCTTATTTTCTCTATTTCGAAAAAGAGTAAATGTCTATTACTAAACATTTCCAAGCGCGTTTTGTTATTTATCTGTTTACGAGTACCTACCCCGATTGATCCATTTACCAGATGGTGAGATCAATCGGGGTAGGTACTCATAAACAGATAAATAACAAAACGCGCTTGGAATTGTTTAGTAATGGACATTCACTCTATTGAAAAAGGCCTAATAAGCCGAAATACTAGTATATAGAGTGTTTTCTATCTATTTCTTTGAACATCTAAATGAGATGAATGTTTTTTCAAAACAATTACCGGATTATGAATAGTGCAATTAGCAAAGGCAATACCTTGTTTAGATAAACCCAATAACTGAGTTTTTTCTGAAACTGTTGTTGAAAATAAATAATGATACCTACCTATTCATGGTGATTTGTAACATCTTGAGGTTCTCTGACAAGTGAAGCTTCCGTACAATTTCTTCCATGCTTTCATTACTTTCTGAAGCTTGAGATGTCCCCAGGATACATGTCTCGTTCATTGTTTAATAATTAATGGCAACAATAATGATGTGTTCACTTAAAATTACTTTATAATATAAAATTAAATGACGCAAAGATGACAGATAATGGGAGCGCCACCTATTGATAAAAAGTTAAATTATTTTCGCGGCTAGCCGTGAAAATGGCTACTTTCATGCCTCTAATAGCTCACGAAAATATAATTTTCACCTAGTGTAGGATAAAAACAGCTTTTTAAGTAATGTTTCCTCTCTTCAGAACCATCATCAACTTTATTTTTTCTAATACGGCTCTATTAATATTTTATAACACTCGACATCATTTTTCCTTGTGAGTTCAGTAATGTACATATGATACAGTTTGTTTATTGATCCATTAACTGTTCATTATTTTTTTATTTATTCTTGTTTTATTAATTGTTTTTTATTTTTGTTAACTACTTGTTATTTATTGTTAATAATTTGTTATTTTTTCGTTATCCTTTTGTTAATACATACACACAGACGCGGATGAATTTGATGATGGTTTTTCACCGTCAAAACGTGATAAAACTATAGCATATGCTACATTATTGAACTTAGAAGGAAATGCTGTCGAGTGACTTAAAAATATTAATATAATTTCGATTTTCTCAAATACGAATCACGACCTTCAGTTTTGAGAGACATATTATTGGTCATCAAATTGAACTATACCCCTATTTAACCCAGTCTCTGATTACTATACTAATAATTATACTAATGTTATTGCATTCAATATGAAACACACTATATAGGAGGAAGTTAAAGTTTCAATCCTCATAAATCCTGCAATCTGTATACCTATACCGCTACTGCAACACCTGCTTCAAAACACTTGGGAATGCCACATATTCAAACACTCTTGTAAATGATACACGCTGTTCATATTTCTTGCTTGTATACACCGGACGTGTTTGTGCCACTTAGAAAAGTTACATAAATAGTAGCAGGGTTAGCAGTGACCCTGTGAGGAATTTGATGGATGGCTTTCGTAGCGGAATAAATTCTTAGACATCGCAATACTGTTATGGTTCACTCAAGATTTCAAGTCCTACACGCCATGAGTGAAGCTATGAAGCCCTTGCCGTTGCCAACTTTATTTTTAATTATTTAATGGAATAAAAGTAGACATTGTGCACACCAATTTAAGTAACAGTGAATATTTATGATTTCAAAATTACAAGTCCGTATTTAACACAATGAAGTTGATGATGGTTCAGGAAAAACGAAACGTCATATTTAAAATCTAAATATACTGGCCAATAGAGAACAGAAAGTTGCTTCGAGAAACTGCTCTTCATTTTTCAATATCTGTTCAACGATTGCTGCAAAAAAATAAAAACGAATTTCCAAAATTTCGGTTTTTTAAATATTTCAAGACCTAATCAAATTAGCCTTGATTTTTTTTGGGTTATTATGTTGGTCCCCTGATTACGCAACTTTGCCCCCATTTAAAGTTCTTCGTATCCCTTACAATTTTCGAGATCCCAATGGTGAGAAGCGAATTTGTAACAGCCTGTATATGCGTTAGCTATTTGACTCACCATCTTTATATTCAAACATTATATAAAACATCGAATATGCACACAAACAGTAAAATAGAACCGGCTGGTATAGCTGCAATTAGTAGTGATATAAAGCTACGAGTTGTGTATATCAGTATTAAATTCATAAAGTTAAAAGCAGAAACACAGCGGTGATTCCAGTATTTTATTGCATTATTTATTTTTATGCCAATGAAATAGGTCCAATATATTTTTATTAAATATTTTAAACACTGTAATACTAATAATAATATGCCGCATCCTGCAACGAACCTTTTTAATTTTCTTTTATTGGCTCTAATTAATTAGATGTTTTGACATTAGCTCCGGCTGAGCTCACGGTTGGGTGCAGATTCAAAGCTTTTTAATTTTATTAATTTTTATACCACCTTATGGACGCCAGGATAATTTTATTTTGACTATTGTATATTCATAAATAATAGTTATATATAATAGTGAATGTTTGACGAACTGAAACAAACAAGTAAACATAATTCTATATTACAATTAAAATACTTTGTGTGATATTTAAATTAAAAAAATCAAACAATCAAGAACAACTGATGGCTGTTGCGGAGTTTGTTATTTTCGGCTCGCAGCTTGTCTGCAATGCAATGGTGACCGTTAACCTTTTTGTGAAGTCACCGTCGACCCGTTGTGGGTCAATGTCAATGTTTGGGCGCGCCCTGTTAAGAGTAAAAGTAATTTCTTCTCTAGATACCGGCTGTTCCATAATTTCCTATTATGGAGATTTTAATCGGAACGGCTATTCAAATGTGGTTAACGAATCGATCTTGTTTGAGATTAGGTGAAAATACTTGCGGTTTACAAAACTGGAATTTGTCTTTTGAAGCTGAGGTATGTACATATATAGAGCTATAAAAATATTTCAACCACCATTTTTTCTTCGGATATAAGTAGAAAAATTCACAGATTTCGCAATTCTTGCAACCATCGGAGACATTGGAAATGATAACACCATATATGAAACATAATAATTAATAATTATAAGCAATAAGCGCGACGATCGTCCTATCAAGTGAGACGCTACTCCATTTAAGCGAGTACGGTATTATAACTGAACACTCCCAACTACTCTTTACACCGTTCGCCGGTCGAGCGCTGAGCTATCTATATTATTGGAGGAAAATCGCCGGTCTAACTAGCTTCTTTCTAGAGGTAGACATCTATACAGGCACCAGTATAAACCTCAGCGCTATAAACCAGAGCGCGCACTAATACTTCACCACGAACGTTTTTTAAAAATTCGATAATTCGCAAACGGTTTATTATTTAAACAGCTATTAACCCAAACTTTAACCCAAACCCAGGGCGCATCAAAAGACCTCATAGGACCAGAACCCTTCTGCGGCATAGCGAAGCCATGCATTAGAACATCCATTGAGGAATGGATGACAAACAAATCTCTAGAATGGTGGAGGAATCTGCCATAACTGAGACAGGCAAAGCTATTCATTAAAGAACGGACGCCTAAATTCACAGCAGATCTGTTAGGCCAGAATAAAAAGGCCATCAGAATAATAGTAGCTCTCCTAACAGAACACTGTAGGCTAAATAGGCACATGAATCTTACGAGACTGTCAGAAGATGCAAATTGCAGATTCTGTCGAGAAGAAGAGGAAACCTCAGTACACGTACTGTGCTAGTGCGAGGGCCTGACAAGACTGAGATTTCAAATACTTGGGAAGGAAGACCAAGAGCCAACAGCTACATGGAAGAGCCTCTATCAAGGCTGTGGAGTCTAATGCAAAGGACAAAGCTGGACAGAGTGCACTAAATAGGTTGGGAGTGCCACAATAGATCTTCTAGGTCGCGGTGGACCAGGCCAGGGGGCCGACTCCTACATAAATCTAATCTAATCTAACCCAAACTTTTGCAACATCTCAGCTAATTTCATTCGCTGCGTATGTACACAAATTTTGAATATTTCACATAGCTAACCGTATATCCAAGTTTGTCATGCATAATTTTGGAAGTTTTAAATATACAAGTATTTTTTTTTGGTAATATACAGGTGTACAGGGTATTCGCGTATATTTTGACACCTACCTACAGGAGTTATGAAGAAAGTTAGAAAAAAAGTTTAAATACAAAAGTTGTTTGGTTTTTCACGTATTATCTTTTAGCTAGGTCGAAAAAAATATTGAATGTCGTAAATTTGGGAAAACCAGTTGAACATAGTATTTTTAAATAATAATAATAATACTAATAATAATAATATCTCTACTCCTCATTCTAATCACAAGGATTAGCCCGAAAGTCTGAGACTTGTGTGGGAGAGGGGCGGCATATTATTATTTCGCGGGCCGCATTTGCGCCTCAGGAACGACTTACGTTGGTAGGCCCTAACCACCATTCAGTGCTGGGATGAGGGAAACCTGAAAAACCTCATTAGTTAGGGGGACAAGTCAAACATCAACTGATTTTAATCTTTCACATTAACACCAAGTTGACATTCTTCCCATCCTAGGCCATCGCCAGGATGGTTGCCAAGCTATCCCTGCGAATAAGCCTTGATCTATGAGTAAACAATTTAATTAAAAATTGTAGGTGGAACGGGAATTAGAACCCACGACCTCTGGGTTGAGCGATCGAGATGCTAAGCCCTGAGCCACCGGCTCGCTACACCCTGGAACACCCTGTATAATTTAACACGTTTGGGTAAACATTTTTTCCTGATTTCAAAAATATATATTTTGTTGGCATTTGCACTGACAGTTTTCGAAATATTCGACAGCGAGTACCATAAAAAAATACAAAGAACTAAAAATATTTATCAGTAGAAACCAACAGTAATAAAAAATATTTAATTATTTTCGATGTAACCTCCTTAGTTACTTAAACATTTTCTAATATTTTCATTTTTTAATATTTGTTTATGATTTATTGCAAACATTAAATATTAAAGATTTCGAAAACTGTCAGTGTAAATGTCAAAAAAATATATATTTTTGAAATCAGGAAAAAATATTTACCCAAGCGTGTAAAATTATACAGGGTGTCCCATTTAAAAATATTATGTTCAATTGGTTTCCCCAAATTTACGACATGCAATTTTTTTTTCGACCTAGCTAAAAGATAATACGTGAAAAGCCAAACAACCTTTGTATTTAAACTATTTTCCTAACTTTCTTAATAACCCCTGTAGGTAGGGGTCAAAATATACGCGAATACCCTGTACAACCAAAAAAAGGTTTATACCACTCGAAGCGCTTAGGTTTTGTGCATATGTGGTTAAAAAATCGGGACAGTAAGTCTAGCCATTTTCATTTAATGTCGATGTACTCAGAAACACATGTTTTGGAATTGTGCAGATAACGCATTCTAAGGCCATATTTTTCGAGGATTGAGAAGCTGAGTCACCCTTGTCGGCCTCGACATACACCCTAGTTACACAAAGTTCCAAATACTTCCCAGCCCATAAGCACCTGCTCTTTAATCAAGACCCCATTTAACCCTTCGTAACCACTAGCGGGAAATCTAGAAGTCTAGGGGAAGGGGGCGGGACTACACAGGACCGTGCAACGCTCCGTTTGAAGTTCCTGGGGGTGGGTACACTCATGTTGATAGTATTTGTAGCACACAGGGATTATTGAGGACAGACACGAAAATCGCTTTAGCCAGGTAATCTCACATTCAATTAAGCACGGTACAGAAATGGGCTGCCATTAAGTTTTAGCTATACAGGGTGCTTCATGTACATGTGGTTTAACTTTAGGTGAATCAACTATACAGGGAGTTTCAGTGTGAGTGAATCAAATTTTGGGTATAGATAGAAGTAAATAAAGAATTGAGATTTTCCTTATAATAATGTAATGGAAATTCCCTGTAATATTTTTAACTGTTTTTCATAAAGAATGGACCCTTTATTTTTGAATGTTGCACATTTCTATTGTCTTAGTTTATTTTCACACAAAATATGAAATCGATATAGTTAGATTTTTTTAAATAAACAATTCGTTTAAATGACCAACATGTTGCAAAAGAACATAATCAGATATTTAATTCAAGTCGGTGTAAGAAGACTCATATTTTTGCCTAATAAGGATTCTTAACTTCCTATACTCGATTCATTTTAAGATCGTAGCGCCAAAATGGCAGTAACCTATACTAACCTACGGTCACTGACACTGACGTTTGAAATTGTATTCATCAAAGATTTGTTGTCGAGAACTTTAAACCAGGTAAAAAGCTTGTAAAACTATTTTGAAAGGGGTAAGTAGTGATATAAAATTAAAATAGATTTCAATATTTTTCGAGCGTTCAATCTGAAAATGAAACTTAACCTCGAAATATGTCAAATTCTTTATTGGGCATACGGCATACATACCTTTATGGAAATAGTCATCCTTAGAGAAAGGTAAAGAGCACACTCTCTACTCTGCGTTCTTTAGCTTCTTTATCCATACTTGTCTCCTGTAACTCTGCAATGCTCAACTTATAGTTTCCGCGATAGCTCCAGATTTTCCCGCTTTTGAAAAGTATGAAACTAATCTGGGGGTTTTTCTTTGTCCAAGAGGAACAATAACGCTCACAACAATAATGATTCATATCTAATCAAAGCAATTAACTAATATAACAACGGATATTTCAAAATTCACAATATAAATACATACGCAAAACTGAACCAAATGACCATACGTTAGTTGTGCGTGCCGCCAGTAGGTGGCGTATTCCTTAGCAAGAATCGCGTATAGCGGAGATTTTTAGCCAATCAAATAACGTCAATATAATTTATTTTTTGTCAATTTCTCGATCAAATCGGTGTATTTCAGATACATTATATGTACTATAATAATAATAATATCTCTAACCCCTAATTCTAATCACAAGGAATAGTCTGGAAGACTGAGCCTTGTGTGGGAGAGGCGGCGGCACATCATTATTCAGTGGGCCGCATTGGCGCCTCAGGAACGACATGTTGGTAAGCCCGAACCACTATTTAGTGCTAGAATGAGGGAACTCAAAAAATACGAAAAAAGAGTACGGAAAGAGAAGTTATTTTGAAAGCGTGTAGAACATTTCACCATATTTTTGTTCCCTAGATGTCCTATTTGGGATAGATTTTTTTTTTTATAACATCTTGATTATTTCATTCGGCATAACAACATTTTACGACGTACTTGATAAAATTATTTTTTTAGTAAAGCGAAAGTGGATAATGATTGATTATTTTAAGACATTTTATAAGACTAGAATTAGTTATAAACGAATTGCCACTCTCGCTTCAGTATTTGAATTTTGAATTTATTTAGTTTCTTTGAAATGTGGGTAATATCAGAAAGATAACGATTTTAATACGGGGTGTCCCATCGAAAAGTATCACATTTCGCCGCCTTATATCTCGAAAACTAAAAGAGATATCGGGATGCGGTTTGGACAGAACGACTTAAGATTTTTGTAAGTTTTTTTTGGTACTGTTGCCAAATCTCCAAATATATTGGTAAATTTTTTATTGAATACGCTCCTCTTTGGAGTAAAATTACTTGCTTATATTAAGTGGAACGCCCTGTATATTTTGCCATAATCAGGAAGCCTAATCACTTTACTTTTCAAAAAGGTATACATTGTTTACATTATCTTGAGAATTGGAGCCACAAAATTCAGTTGAATGGGAGCACCTCTTACTTGAACAGTTTGTGAAGCTAGTCTTCGTTTTCACAGTAGCCATGAAAAACAAAAGGACAATAATAAACTGTATTGTCAGTAGTGTCAAATATTTGAAGCATAGATATAAAAATGTTCACATTAGAAGGATCGCACACTTTTGATCATTTACTACTAAGGATGCACAAATGTATATTGAAGTAAATGTTGGTCAGTTAAAACAAATTGTTTTCTAACTTATTCAAGTACTTTTTATTTATCAGTTATTTTGATTATTTTATCTGTTATTTTTATTACTGTCATTGTGCTTTGTTGTTATTGTTAACAAAACTCGTTCCTACCGATTATTAAAGAATTATTCTTTTCTCCCTATCTGTTTTCATTTAAAAAGCAAATGCAGTCAAGTTCCACATCAAGTTTGATCAGATATTTTAAAATGATAAAATATATAGGGTATTTTATTTAAAATAAGTGTACAAAAACTTAAAAATAACTTTACAAAGAAGGAGGTATTTTTTTCATTCGTAATAACCCAAATAAGAGTACTTCTAACAAACTTAATGTTGTGGCTCCAATTCTCAAGATAATGTAAACAATGCATACCTTTTTTAAAAGTAGAGTGATTAGGCTCTCTGATTATGGCAAAATACCCAGGGTGTTCCATTTAATATAAGCAAGTAATTTTACTCCAAAGAGGAGCGAATTCTATAAAAAAGTTACTAATATATTTGGAGATTTGGCAACAGTGCCAAAAAAAACTTACAAAAATCCTAAGTCGTTCTGTCCAACCCGCATCCCGATATCTCTTTTAGTTTTTGAGATATAAGGCGACGAAATGTGATACTTTTCGATGGGACACCCAGTATATTCAAACTGCGACTGTGTTTAGTAAACCTAACACCAGTGGACTATTGCAGAGACATATGACCATAGAACTTATTTCAAGTTTCAATTAAAATCATGTGTGAACTTCCAAAAATCTACATAGACATCTGCGAGCCATCTAAAAACTATATTGCCCCAAACACGTTCTCATTACGACCAGCGTTTATCTTACACAACACATCTTTCTTGCTATATAAGCCTCATCCTCCGCAGAAGCTGCATCCAGTTAGTGCATCGCCGTGCAGTACAACAACCAAGATGACCTTCGCGTTGGTCCTGCTTGCTGCATGTATCCTAGCTGTGCAGGGAGGCGTTCTTCACCCACAATCCCTGGGCATTCCTGCCGCGGCAGGACCTCTGATTCAGCCACAATTTCAGGCTCCTGCTGGCGCCGTAGCCACTAGTTATAGGTAAATATGTTTTTTGGGAGTTATATTTGAAAGGCAGTTTTCATCTTTGATCTCAAAGACTGGAAATTGAGGGTTGATTGGTTTAGTGTAAAGCGAACACAGAAATTTATTATAAACATTTGACCAAATGGAAAGTTAACAAAATACTTTTTTCTGCCACCGGCATTTGACGTTTCATTTTTTGTTGAGGCATTTTTCAACAAAAGATCACAAAAACGCCAAAGGACAAACTAGGTTTTCCTAGTTTCCTGTTTGGCAGAATATGCAGCTGGTCTCTAAGGACATTATACAGGATGTGGCACATATAGTTATTACAGGCACATATTTTTCATAAATAGAAATTATTTTTTAGATTCGAGTAAAATTGGGTGTGGGTATCAGAATTCTACCCTTCTCTTCCACCCTTATTTCACGAAAAGCTGTTAAAGTTGTCACATTCTCTGAATTGCAAATATCACCTCGTCTTTTTTTCAGTCTCTTGCAAGGAATTTATACATGTAACGATTATAGACGACTGGGCATCCAATTTTGTGTGGAAACATGGGAGCCGCCATTTTGATGTCACACTGCTCCCAACTTCTACATTTTGTATTGGTACACCTGACCAACACCCTAGAATTCTAGTGTCTTTTTTTCTAATCTAAAAATTCAATGGTTCAAATCTTCCTAACACGGCAACAGTGGTATGGGAACATTTGGAAAATAGTGTTTGTTTTGTATTTTTGGCGTCTTGTTGGTTTATTTTATTGCGATTCTCTCGGTTTGATTCTGTTTGTGTGTTTATTATTGTGTTCCTTTGAATTATAGACTTTGAGTGACAATACTTGAGTATTGGACTTTCGTAACTATTCCAGGTAAATTCGGATTTTACAACAAGAATTGAAAGTCTTAAGAGACATGCAATCATAGTTCCTAGCTAATATAATAGTAAATTATGAAAACTGCGAACATAAACAATATAAAAAATAAGCCAGGATAGTTAAATTTTATATACATAATGCATTTTAAATATTTACTTTTCTAAACGGCTAATTGTGTATTTTACATAAATAATGTGAACAAAAGGTACATAGGTAGGTAGGTACACAAAATATTTCATTTGTACCTTCATCAATTTTACAAGAAAGTTTGGTGACGAAATATTTTATTTTTTACAAATAATTGTAATTAAACTATAAAATATTGAACATTTCTTATATCTATTTAGAATTTTTCTTAGCCTCAAAAGTTTTACTTGCTGCTTTCTGGGGTTTTTATTTGTTATTGCTATCTAATTGAAGAGGCTAGGTTAATACTGTTAAATTTCCCACCAATTTTCAGACATCAAAATAGCGGATTCAAAATTGGAATACTCGCGCAGCTTTGATAATCGTTCCATGTATATAAATTCCTTGGTCTCTTGTGTATGTGACTGAGTTGTTTACATCAACTATAAAACTATAAGTTCAGTGAATTACTTGAAAATAATGAATTATCGAATCGTAATCACTGATATTGTAACATATTAATCATTGGCATATTTCAATTGTTAATATAATGTACATATTAAAATCGCCAATATAACTATTTAACATATTTTCAAATTTTAGGATAGATCGTCCACTTCAATCACAGTTGGCAGCCACCCCTCTTGCCGCTCCGGCCCCTATAGCCGCCCCTCTTGCTGCTCCGGCCGCCCCCATAGCCACCCAAATTGTTCCTGCCTCTTTGGGATTAGCCCCGATCGCCGCCAGACTTGGCCCAGTGGCTTCTGTCCCTGTGGTCAATGCCATTGCCGCTGCACCTGTAGCGAAAGCGGTGGTATCTGAAGAGTATGACCCCAACCCTCAATACACCTTCTCGTACGAGGTGCAGGACGGATTGACTGGAGACAACAAGAATCAGATTGAGAGTCGTGATGGTGATGTGGTGAGTGATTTAAAAATATGATATGATTTAAAAACTTTATGAAAGTTGTACAAAGATACTTGTTTGTTTGAATTGTATGATGCAAAAAATATTTATTTCTAGCTTGTAATTTTTATTAAATATTTCGTTTTGGTTATACCTATCTTAATATATGATTATCATGTTGAATATTCTCTATCTTCTTTGTCTTGGTGCATGCTCTTTTAGCCTGAAGACCGTCATATTCAGCCTTTATTTTAGTCTTTAGTCCACTTTTTGTAGCTTTTCCTGTCTTATTTCTGCTCTTATTCTGTTGTCTGTTTTCTTTTTTTTTTCTATATTTCAATTATATTTTATTTTTAAGTTTTTATTGGTCTATGAATTGTTTTTCTCGGTACTTCACCTGAATTTCTTACATTTTAAATCATGATAATCTTCAAAAATGATCTATACAGGGTGGGCGAAATTCGAGGCTCACTATTGGGATCTCGGAAACGGTAAGAGATACGAAAACGGTTAAATTGGGACAAAGTTGCGTAATTTTGTGACCAATAATATGCCGTCAAGAAATCCAGAATATCTACATTCGTTTTTGAGTTATTTAAAAAAAAACTGACAAGACTTTTTCATTGGCACTTTTTATGCTCTATAACGTAGCAGTACAAAATTTCCGTTACGGCGTTTCGTCCGATCAGGACCCTCTTCAACTTTATTTTTTTAAATAGGGACCCATAATGTTTCTTACGAAAAACGATAGGATTTTTTATTCTGATTCCAATGATGTATGATACTTTATAGTTTTAATTATTCTTTTTGCTCAAATACTAGGAATAACTTTTAAGACGCTCGAATCTAGTATGCTTTGGGCTGATGACATTTGTTATAAAGCAATTTTAATTGTCAATACAATTTGACGTTGACGTAAAGAGCTTCGCTTTAAATAATAAGTAATAATGCCGTTTACAAATCAAGAAAAATGTGATATGATTGAAATTTATTATAAATGTTACAAAAATTCAACCAGATCTGAACAAACATATTTTGAAACATACCCAGAAAGGCCACAACCACATAGAACGACATTTTCGAAACTGCACAGACAATTGGCAGAAAACGGTAGTTTTGAACATAACAGTATTTACAGGAGAATACAAAATAATAGTCCAAATCATGTTATTGAATGTTTAAATTTGGTTTTATATGGTAACACAAGTTGTGCCGTATGATTAAATTTAAAATGATAACAAAGTAATTTATAATAATAACAGAAATATTTTTGTCAGCGGAATCTAAAATTAAAATTTTCTTAAATTAAAGTGTATGTTCAAACAGGCTACCATTAAAGCGAAGCTCTTTAAACGTCAAATTGTATTGACAATTAAAATTGTTTTATAACAAATGCCATCAACCCAAAGCATACTAGATTCGATCGTCTTAAAAGTTATTCCTAGTATTTGAGCAAAAAAAATAATTAAAACTATAAAGTATCATACATCATTGGAATCAGAATAAAAAATCCTATCGTTTTTCGTAAGAAACATTATGGGTCCCTATTTAAAAAAATAAAGTTGAAGATGGTCCTGATCGGACGAAACGCCGTAACGGAAATTTTGTACTGCCACGTTATAGAGCATAAAAAGTGGCAATGAAAAAGTCTTGTCAGTTTTTTGATATCGTCTCAAATAAAGTTAAAAAAATTAAAAACGAAAACTCAAAATTTTGGTTTTTTTGAAATAACTCAAAAACGAATGTAGATATTCTGAATTTCTTGACGGCATATTATTGGTCACAAAATTACGCAACTTTGCCCCAATTTAACCGTTTTCGTATCTCTTACCGTTTCCGAGATCCCAATAGTGAGCCTCGAATTTCGCCCACCCTGTATACCACTCATATGGGACTCCAATTTTATTTAAGTTGGAAATATGTATTAACAGATTAGGAGATAATGTTTATTGTTTATGATTCAACAAAGATTCTGATTTTTTGTGGGAAATATTTAAGGTTTCTTAGGGGTCAATTTTGGGCCAACTCTCTCCCTATCACTTTTTAACTCTACCAAATTCGTTTCACGGTCTTTTTAGTAATGCACAATACTCGTTGCAGAATAATAATATAAATTTTTGTTAAGGTGCAAGGAAGTTACTCCTTAAATGATCCAGACGGTACCAGAAGAACAGTTGAATATACAGCTGACCCAGTCAACGGCTTCAACGCCATAGTTCGCAGGGAACCCCTGGTGACCAAAGCAGTAGTAGCAGCCGGTCCTACCGTCACAAAAATTGCAGCTCCCTTGTCTGTAGGGCCCGCAGTGACAAAAATTGAAGCTCCAGTGGCGTACTCGTCTTTAGGGTGAGCTTCTATGACTTTGGCTCAAGCATGTTCGACACTAATTTAGGACTCCTGACCTGAGTTTTTATTTATTGTTTTCTTTAGAATTGTACATATGTTGTAGTGTATTGTTGAAATAAAGCTCTCAAGCAATTGTAAAAGTATTTTTGTGCAATATTAGATATGAATAATATAAAAAATATTTACGTGGCAAGGTTTTTTAATCATATGAATTGTCATAGGCTCGAAAATGCATCAAACAGACAAATGATTCACAGTATGATGACAGCAGTTCACCCATTGTTTACATGTTAGCACTGTTACAATCAAAATACAAGGATTCGAATTGTAACGAAAACAGCAGCATCTTCTAGATAAATTTGCTGTCAATCTAGGAGATGTTTGAAAACAGTAACGGTGTTGCGGGAACTACTAAAAGGTGGTGCTACGGAATAGGGTTTCCATACGCAAAACGTAGCTAATGTATCAAGTACTTAGGTCTTCGCATCTTTAGATATGATCATTTATATTGTACTGATGAGATCATAAAATATCAAAACCGGTTTGCAGGGTTTCCTTATTAAAAACCACAAACCTTATGGTCTATTATAGCTCACACCTACTTATATTTCACCCAGCAGGTCTAGCCTCTTAATGAAGCTGATCACCTTATTGCGTGAGAACTTATTCAGATACTCTGGCAGAAGTTGTCCATTGCCATATATTGAGTATCTGATCCTTTCCCGAGAGGGGCAGGTATTAGTTTTGGCGTTCCATCATCTTCTAAGCACAAGCGGCACTCAGCATCTGCTGCTAGGCTGAATTTGTACAGGTGATATTTTGAATGACAGTTGAACTATATGCAGTTACTGTTATATATTATTGGATCACTTGCTGCTACTAATGCTTTTTCAAAATCGTCTTGCAATGAAGTACCCTTATATTATTGGGTCGAAAGACCTGAGTACTGCGGGTAACCGCGTCGCGTTCCACCAACAACAACAACAACCCTCATATTATTATTATTATTATGCCTTAGTTTGTTATGACGACCATCATTATATCATATCCTATTAATACAGGCTTCCTTTTCTGCCCGATTGTGAAACAAAGTGTGCCGTGATATTGTGGTAATAAGATGAGTTTCTTGTCATTTCCTACACTTTCCCGGAAGCTTTCAGAGTCGCATAATACCTTACGTTTATTTAAAAGAAGTCCCAAGAGGGCACAAATACATTAACCCTACCCGAGAGCAGTGTTAGGGACGAAGAGAAACAAATATTTTATCAGGAATATTCTTTAAAAGACTTGGACTCGCACTTCCGTTTTCTTATCGTATTTGTATATATGTCTATGAGATATTTCACTTGTTTTATAGTGCGGTAGAAGGAAATGTTCACAAGCATGAACAAAAAGTAATTATCTATAGAGACTTTTATGCAGTTTTCATACCAAGTTAGTAAATATAATATTGATAAGTAAAAAATTAAGTTAAATTTCCAAGTGCCTGCAATTCCTGTAAGTGCTTCTCGATTACTACACATTTCATATATGACATTGTATCTATCTATAACCGTGTGGTCTCTTTAAAAATATATTCAATAAATAATTTATTGAATATGAGAGACCAACAATAATGGTTTGAAAAACAATTATTGTTTTTCAAAAAATAACTGAATTCTGAATTTTACTGGTGGCAATTACCGCACGGTTGTAGAAAATAGTATATTATGTTACTAGGAGTACAAGGCGAACATTATTTGTTGAGCCCAGAAGCTTACACAGCCGAGGCGTTAGCCGAGGCTGTGTAAACTGGACGAAACACATAGAACTTTATACTCTTAGTGTCATATACTATTTTTTTTTCAAGCGTCAAAATTAAAACTGTATTTCTTCAGATATTGATGCTGGTATAAAAAGCGATCTGTCGTGACATTTAATTTCAAACTGACAGTTGTGAGAAATCATGGCTACTTAACTCTCTTTTTTAATCCGTTGTTATGGTTACAAATTACTATTTTGTACTAGTAAAAAAAATGAGAATTTCTTTACTAGTAAAACAATAGGCCTTTTCTATAATACGTCTTACATAATATAATTAAGTATTATTATACGCTTGAAGAAAAAAGTTATTTGCGATTATTCAGTACTTACAGAATCTAGTAGTTTAGGTTTTTGGGCTAATTACTTACCTGAAAAAAAAAGATCAATGTTAAAAATGAGATTAATTCTGAAACGATATGTTGTAAAGATAGTAAATAACAGGAAGAAAAAAAATAACTCACGTACTACCATATAATGAAAACAAATTTAAATAAAGATAAGGAAAGTATTTAATATTATTCAGAATGTGTTGTAAATTAATAATAATATTGTTCCTCAGACTATTCCTACGGGACGCCTGTGGTTGAAGGTAATATTGAATCATGTAGGAAATATTGATTTTGCCTGTTCTACCCACTCATTCCCACTGAGCTATCGGAGCTAATTTGTGATCAATTTTTGTTTGGCTATAGCCAAGAAACAAGCAAAATTGGTTATAGTTTCTGGATACAAAATGAGTAAAGGTGTATTTACTCAGAAAATATACGCTATTTAAGAAACGCTTGAAAGAGTAGGTATATTTTCTTATAGTAAATTTTAAAATGGGATCAAATTAAACTTTATGCAGTAGCGTATAACTTTTTTGAACATGATATCGATAAATCACCATACTACAAAGAGCTAGAGTCTGTTGTGGTTGCATTTCTAGGTAACAATGATTATTATCGTCTGTCGGTGGATATGGGGTGTCTGTCTGCGTTTTTCAGTGTGTGTAAGGACAGCCTTTGGTTCTGGAAACGGGGGTTGTGTAAGTATATTTTATAGACTAAACCAACTGTTCCGATGTCACTTGTTTGAACTGATAAATAATTCATCTAAACCTTCTGTTGCGTAGTATGACTGATCGCAATACATATATTATTATTACAAATGTTTTAGACTGGGTAATTATGCAGGAGGTAACTGCAGAATATCTGAATTTCTATTTATAGTACTGTGCAATATAAGAACACTAAAATTACTTGCCAAATACATCCTTGTGTTACATAACATGTTAGCGTTGTTACATTTGTAGTATTCTGTTTAATTTTAAATTTACCTACTAAATATAATATGCAAAACAGAAGTACATGTGTTAGCTACGATGATGATATTTTGGTTTTGTACAAAACATATCCCAAAACGCAGTGAAATTGGTATTTCAACCTCATTGTAACATTTATTCCGATTAAAATCTCAAATTGAATTGAAGTGAAGTTGAATGAAACAATAGGTATTATATCGCCTTCTACATGTTTACTAACAAATTTTGTACCCTGTGTTTTTTACCTGTTTGGAAAGAACTCTTTGTTACGAATTTTGTCATATAACGATTTATGGGTTTATCTCCAATAATAAGGGAGAGATGCTCAAAAAAGTGGGCAATGTGAGCGATGTGCTGGAGAAAGACTGTGCCTAGCAACGAATCGATATCTCTAGCATATCTGTCTTGTGGCACACTTTTTTTGGGCATATCTCCCTTACGCATATCTCCTAGACGCATAAAACCTTATATGATCGATGAAAAAACTATGACTTTTTTCAACGCCCTGTATATATTACAGTTAACCAATTTTCGATGCCATTTTTAAAAAAATCAGAAAATTTCGTGGAACACACCATTTTTCAAAATCTGAATATCTTTACGAATAACGACATACGACGGGGGTCAATTTTGCAGTTTACACCCTGTACATATATCAAAATTTGAGTAAAATTTTTATTTCCGTTTTAAAAGTTATGTAATAAAACCCTGTTCACTACTCTATGTGTTATTTATAAGGTAAACTTTTCCATGTTGATTTACCTCCAGACATGACGTAGTTCATGTCACTTGCTTTACAGGTGGAGAGGAGGAAACCTACAGATTTATAGCGCACGCAGCGTAGAGGAACCAATTTTTCTATGGCGCACACGTATTTCGCAGTAACTTCGTTTATGTCCGTACATCCGTTTAAAGTGAATTTTACACTCTGACAAAAAGGAAGCTTTTAGTTCTTTTCAAGGAAGTACTTAGACCCCTTTGATCCTGGCAAACACATCTGCCACTTTGTTGTAAAAACCTTCTTGATGTAACGCCCAAGTACAAGTACTTCGTTATCGAACTGTTTGCCGAGGACGTGAACAGCTCCAAGTTGCGGTATTCACCATAAAACAAAATTATAGATATATTCTTGATTCAATAAATATATGTGTCAGTAATAATAATAATAATCAGAAAAATAACGTCCTGTAAAAACAGACGTACTAACAAAAATTTTATTCTTGTGTGATAAAAGTCATATACAGGGCATGTACAATTTATGCCCCAAATTTTTTCTATACAATTTGTGGTCAAGTCATTGTTGCTTTAAGAAATATTTATATATGACAAATGAACTAAGTTTCATCGGTGGATTTTCAGTTTGATACAAATGCAATGACCCAATAAGTATTACAAGATATTTGGAGTTGTACGAAGGGAAAGGGGACGTGCAGTGCAACACTATTAATTTTTTTCAAATTTAGATTTGAAACTCGGAATTCCGATTTTAAACACGAAATATTGAGTTTAAACTCAGAATTCTAGCATTAAACTCTGAGTTCCGACTTTAAAGTTACAATTTTGACTTTTAAACTCGGAATTCTGACTTTAAAGTCGGAATTACGAGTTGAAACTTGGAATTCCGGCTTTAAACACGGAATTCGGACTTTCAACTCGTAATTCCGACTTTAAAGTCGGAATACCTTTAGTCAACGATGTTGCAACATTGTTCATCGAGTCCACTACCTATGGCACTTTGAAATATTTAAATTGTATGCTTCTGGTTTCCTGCTTTTTGTTATTTTACAGGTATAGAAATTTTTGTATTCAATTTTTGATTAACTAGTTTATATCATATATATTTTATCTCTCTCAAGGATTGGCCATTCCAAAAATGAATGCGCCTTCTGCAAGAAAATATTTGAACCTACTTAAAAGGTAATTTTTGGAGGCTTATTGCTGATATAATGATAAATAACACGTATTTGGGTTTGCTTAACGTAATAATTTAGTGGTGCTTGTGATTTTTTGGTATTACAAAGTTAAAAACGACGTGGTTAGTATTTGTACACTTTTATTTTTACATTTTAAAATAGCATTCAAAAGAAATCAGCACAACACAAACTGCCGTGTTTATAGATGTTATTCCACAAAATGTGACAATAGAAGTGTTTAAGATTGAAGATAGGTAGAAGTTTGGGCCTAGTATAACAAAGTGTTTCTCATTCATTTCTCCAAAAGGCATGTAACAATTTAATAACAGAGAATACGTTTATTTACACAACATAACCACTTTGTTGCTGTTTGTCTATAATTTTCTTATTATTAGTCTTATAAAAGCAGAATATATTTTAATTTAAACATTATTTAACAAAAAACAAGCACTAATATGGTATCACCATACAGTTTATCACACTTATTGTAGTCCAAAATGTAAGTAAACAAAAACTAGGGTACCTGTTTCAACCCAAAAAATTCATATAATTAGCAATGATATCGGTCGTTTGACTACTTTTACCACTCTATCTTTTATTTCACCCTAACTAACACATGAAGTAACTATATTTATGGCATGGCAGATGAATGCTAAATTGCTAGATGATGTGTTATGAAATGCAAAATTTTTACTCGTCTTCATCCATATTTGTTTACAATTTGCAGCACCCTCATCCGTAATTGAATCGCCAATCATAATCCAGATTTGACACATCTACCAGTTTGAATAAAAAATATATCAATATATTTATTTCTAACAAATCATCACTTTTTAAGCAATTTATTTAATTTATTTATAGTATTTTATTAGTACCGTGGTTCTCGAGCATCTGCAATATTACATATAATTTAATTTTGTCAAAGTTTGGTATTACAGGTACGTCTATTATATGTATAAGAAAGAAAAACCGTGTCATATATTGCAATAAATATTTATTTATCCATCCACATGTACACTGTACACATTAATATAGTAAACTACTTCACCAGAGAGGGGCAGACCTAAGAGCTGGGGCAGCCCAAGGGGCAGCAACGGGGGCAGCCCAGGGAGCAGCAACAGGGGCAGCCCAGGGAGCAGCAGCACGGATCAGAGGGGAACCCACAATCTGGGCAGATCGCAGCAGAGGAGCTGGAGCAACGGAGGCATATGGGGCGACGCGGGCAATGGGTGCGAGTGGGGCAGCGGCAAGAGGAGCGGACCGCAGGAGGGGAGCGATGGGGGCGACAGGTGCAGCATGGAGGACTGGAGCGATGGGGGCGACTGGTGCAGCGCGGAGGACTGGAGCTGGAGCTACGGCGGCTACTCTAGCTACTGCTGGTACGGCCACGGCTTGCTTAGAGACCACGGCGTTGAATCCGTGGATTGAGTCAGCGGTGTAGTCGACTTGTCTCCTTGTGCCGTCGGAATCCAGGAGGGCGTAGGAACCTTGGACGACGTCTCCGTTGCGGGTCTCGACTTGACCGTGGCTATCACCGGTGAGCGGGTCTTGGACTTCGTATCCGTAGGAATACTGAGGGTTAGGGTCGTAGGGCTCGGAGACTACGGGTGCTACGGCTACGCCGCTTGCGCGGGAGACAGCTAGGAAAGCGGCGAGGGCGATGAACTAAAAAAGGTGATTATGTAATGAGTATTTTGTGCACTGTAGCCTACAGAGGGCGCTACCTTATTTTACACAGGATGCGGCGAATATGATTATTCATATTATTAATCTTTTATTTTATGTTGCCGTCTGAATACCCATAAATACATAATATGTAAATAGTTAGAAAAGCCAATAAGTAAGTAATATAAAATATATACCACTTAAAAATATAAAAAAGATGTTAAACGAGAAGTATCTATTTTGATCTACACTGTATTATATTATAATTATTAGATATATAGTAACAATGTGGAATAGTAAATATATAAAATCTAATTATTAAAATATATTTATAAAGTCTAAATAACTAATTTTTATTTTATGTATTAAGTAGTGAAGCTTAAAACTGACTATATTATAAAGAATGATAATAATAGAGTAATAAATATAAAAAAATTGATTTTATTTCAACGAACCGTCGTGAAGACGATATGGGAAAATATAGAAAAGTACCAAAAGTTCTTGTTTACATATAAAAAAAACTAACATACACTAACAAATAAATAAAGATAAAAATAAAATGAAATTATGTTATAATATTATTTTCCTTCGAATTTAATATTGAGAGATGGAAAAAATATTGAATATTTATTATATTTACTGAATACTCAATACTGGATAATATTAATACTGTATTAATGTTAAAACTAGTTTCTATAAAAAATATAAATCCCCCAAAAAATAAACCGTGAACGAAATATACTCTTATTTGTTAATGTAATTACATATATTTTTTTTGGTTTAGTACCATATTTAGTTTAGCATTAGTATAATTAAATTATTTTTGATAATGAATTTAAAAGTTAGTACGAATAATGTAAATTCGTAAACCTCAGTAAATTAATTAATAAACCTCATGTAAAACTAATTGAACTATATTTTTCTTACCTTAGCAATCATGTTTGTCAAATCAGAGCTACTCGAAATTGTGTCTAGTGTAGGATTTTGCTAGCTTTTTATAGATGGACCCGCCCATTTTAGAAGGAAATACAATTTGAATATTTGGGGAAGCCGAACGAATACATTAAATATGTCATTGATCGAAGTTTAATCATGTGGTGAAAATTGAAGCAGGGTGATGCAAATCTAGCTGGCTTTACGGATTGCATGCCAAATTAAAGTGGGTTTGGGCAGATGTATTATGTTTTTAGGGCACATAATGCATCAAGACAAGTATATTTTGCAATTTTGGAACTGGATAGGTTTTATAAATCAAATACTTCCCTAAATATATACCAGTTATTAATTTTTAATACGCTTCATTATGTATTCGTATGTAGTGGACCATAACATAAAATCAGGTTGGCCGTGAGTTATATGCGGAAGAATTTTTTTAATTAGGTATTGTTAAACGAAAACTGGTATAGTAAAATTTGAATAAAATCAAGGGCTAGAATTTTTAAATTACTTTGTTGAAAAATTGTATCGATTTACATGATTTTGTAATTATATTTGTTATATTTCTATGAATATTAACTTCATACGTGTTATCTATATATATAGTTGGCGTGAATGAAAAAATAATGGTGAATTTGTACAGGGTACTCCAAATATGATTGACCACCCCCTTATCTTGGAACTTATTAAAGATAAAGTGTAAATTCGAAAGTTTACTGGTTTTTTTATATACAGGGTGTCCGGAATACTAGAACCAATATCAGAGTCTTACTATACCTAAAGTCAATACTTTTTGCATAATATGACATTATTTCCAAATATGTATTCCCTTTTTTCGTTTTATATGCCCATATGACGATTCAAATTATATGTATTATTACTAAAATTTATAAAAATATACAGAATACACAAATTCACATTTTAAATACTAAACTACTAACTAAAACACAAATCAGATAATAAAATAACGACAATAACAAATACATTTCTAAATTATATGTTTTTTAAAAGTTTTTCGAACTTGATTAGTATTATTAATTTGTAATTTTTTTTAACCATAACACGTTGAGTGTATTTTTTTTAATAAATATTGCATAAAAGTAATTGAAAACTGGGTTTATTATTACCAGGAAATAAAATTCACAAAGAACAATTATCCGTAATAAATAGATAGAAGAAGTGAACATTCAAAAATAACACCCTCTATATTGGGTTAGAAAATAATTTGGTTAAAAAATTGTATTTCTCTGGTTCATATTGGCATTGGATAGTAAATAAATTATGTTACACTTGCAAAACACATAAAATAATTCATTTACAAAATACATAAATTGTGTTCTAGATAAACTACATTAAATAAATTATTATTGGGTTGTATTTAAAAGCACCAATACATTAAACTAAATAATAAATCACCAAACGCTAACTATAAAAATATTTCTGCCTTCTCTGATTTACGGTTATTTTGATAGCGTCAAATTTAAATTGGATCCAAGCTCATTAGCAGTTCAGAATTTGCATATTATCTATGTTTTTCATAAAAAGAGTAGATCTATCCATTGGCCTTGCTACATATCGAAACAATTTTACAAGAAAACAATTAATAACAGACAATTCTTTTAGTATATATAATGGGTGTGCATGTTTCAGATTCATCATACTCATCAGTTTCTTCTAACAACAACATGGTATACCAAGTAAGTAGAAAGTACTCAATATATATAGAACTAAATAGAACTTGTATTCTTTAATCGACTGTTTCAGTTAAATACTCTACAGGATGTAAAAAAATAGTGTACCGGACTTCGAGAAGTGATAACTACATCTAAAAGTAAAAGTTCCTATGAATACATGTTCAAAAATGATTTATAAGCCTCTCTATAAAATAGTTTATAATAGTTTATAAGCCTCTCTATATAACTCTTATAAAAGTTTCCTACAGTTTATAAGGTTTATAAGTTTATAGTCCTCTAAACGGTGTATAAAAAGAATGGCTTTTATTTAATTTAAAAAAATTTGAGCACCAAAAGTATCTTATGTGTACAAAACCGTCAGAAGAAATCGCATAAAAACAATTGACTGAAATTGTCAAATCTAGATACGCCACCTTTGACACGAACAAGGTGTCGGACAAAGAAAGAACCTAAGTAACTACCTAAGAAACCATTTTAGGGCCTACGGTCATAGGAACTTTTATTTTTATTTTTAGATACCCCACCCCTCGAAGGCCGGTACACTATTTTTTTAACCCTGTATATCACTTAATTTTTTTTATATGCCATGGCAATGGAGTATCTTCTCCAATAGTTCTTTAAACTATATACATCTGTAATTGTTATAAACTATTTGTATAAAAAAAAATATTACATTTTTGGCTACCATATACCATAGCTGCAGCCAGTTTTCTTCAAAATTTTACAACTTTCCGAAAATAAACTGACAGACGCTAAAAAAATTGGAAGTAAAAATGAATATAGAAAACTAATCTAAATGTTTACATTAATTATAATTTCAAATTGTGTAAAATATATTTTACATTTTTCCTAAAGATTTTCCTGATTTTTCCGTAATGGTTTTCCAGCTACACTGACTCAGAAAAATAGACAAGATCTCTTAAAAGTAACCTTTATCTTTTACAGTTCGTTGTCCTCGCTGCTTTGGTGGCAGCTGCCAGAGCCGGAATTCTGACAGGAGGAGCTACCCTTGGCTACTCAACCCCCCTTGTAGCCGCCCCCATAGCAAGAACAGTAGCAGCGGAACCCTATGACCCGAACCCTCAGTACCAGTTCGGCTACGACGTCCAGGACCCTCTGACTGGAGACAGCCACGGCCAAGTCGAAAGCCGCAGCGGAGACGTCGTCACTGGGTCTTACAACCTCTTGGAAGCTGATGGGTCAAGGAGAGTAGTAGAGTATAGCGCGGACCCAGTCAACGGATTTAACGCTGTGGTGTCAAGGCAGGGTGGCGTGGCTGCCCCAGCTCTGGCCAGAGTAGCTCCAGTAGCTGCTCCAGTCCTTCGTAGTGCTGCGGTGGCTCCTTGGGCGGGAGCTTCGGTTGCTCCTTGGGCGGGTGCCTCAGTCGTTCCTTCTGGTCTAACTACTGCTTCCTGGCCAGGCGCTTCGGTGTTCAGATCTGCTCCAGTGTGGTAAATGTGAAAATCGATTTTGTAAATTTGTATATATCGTGTTCCCCTAGGCAATTGTAAATAAATGTAACTTATTGCAAAGTACAGTTTGGGTTTTGATGTTATACTATTACATACCCCCCTGTGTTCCCCAAACATTTTCCTTAAGTAATGAGGATATCCAAGTTTACCTCATAAGTGCGCTAAATGGTAAGTTAGAGATTACCATCCTAAGTTATTCTTGAACGCTAATTGGGCCTGTAGAATAATAGTATGCAGTTTCTTCTTCCACAGAAGGATCAGACTTTTCACAGTGAAAACAAATTGTTTTCCCGAGGCTGGACGGTTTGTTGGAAAGCCACAGATATGAAGTTCTCCGTTCAGACTCGCCCTTCTTCGGTTCGAAAGCCCACACTGAGTTCAAATGTTGCCGCGCTATCCGGCATCTTATCGCTCAGTGGCAGATTGTATTGATTGTATTGTCTTTAAGGGAGACAATCCTACTTATTTATTTGAAAGACAAGAAAAATATTTATAAAATATTCTACATATTTCCTTCATATAAATACCTTGTACCGGGATATCAAAAATTATCTTGGTCAAGGGTGGTTGTGGAATGTAAAACGTGTCTTACTTTAAATTTGAAATAATTATGTCACTGTCACACTGACATCATCAATAACCTACAAATTTCATACCTATTTATTTCAGTTGTCAAGAAAAACTAAATTACAGTAATTGTTGGAAATGTCCCCCGTTTTGTTCGATGCACAAGTTGACGCGCCTCCTCATGCTGTGACAAGCGTTTTGCAGCATTTCTGGCGTTATGATTGCACATTGCTAAACAATTCTTTGTTGAAGTTCTTGCAAATTATTTACCGGAGTTGCGAAAATCTTGTTTTTTAAGTAAGGAAGTATAAAATAGTCAATAATTGTCAAACAATGTGATCTCGGAGGAAACTCAACTTCTGTATGCAAACTTATCAGCCGGTCATCAAAAAACTCGGTGAGGAAAGCAATATTTTCTCGTGTAGTATGTGCTGTTGCACCGTCATGCTGGAAATAACCGTACCGAAGTTCATCATCGTGAAATCGAAAAAAATTGGCCCAATTATTCTTCTGCGAAAAACTGCCATCCAAACACCAATTTTTTGAGCATGTAGTGGCGATTCAGTAAAAACATGAGGGTTATCATTGCTCCACATTCGCATATTTTGAGAATTGATGTATCCCGAAAGGTGGAACCACGCTTCGTCAGAAAAAAAAGTTAAGTCCAGAAGATCGTCATTCATTAAATTATTGACAAACCAATGGCAGTAAGCAAGGCGTCTGGGGTGGTCTGCGGGCAGAAGAGCTTGATGTGCTTGCATCTTATATGGATGCATGTTGAAGTCTTTCTTTAAAATCTTATGACATGTTCCATAAGAAAGTCCAATTTCCTGAGGAAGACGTTTCAAAGGTTTTGCAGGCTCCTCTTCCATATGTTGACGAACGTCATTGACAACTTCTTCTGTACGAACTCTTGGTCTACCAGCACCTTTTTTATGAGTCACACAACCAGTTTCGCGAAACACTTCAACACAATTTGTAAGGCACGTATAAAAATTGTCCGGTAATATTGCCACCTTTGGGAAGTGCTCTCGAAAATTGTCCAAACACAAACGTTGACTGTATTGCCAATTTCCATTAACTAGCGCACCCGTTCGAAAATAGGCTTCAATCATGAAAATTTTGTGCTGTGTGGTAAGAGACATGATTTAAAAACTGGATTAGAAAATTTCAGCACAATGACTTGACAGATTCTGACACAATAAAACATATTCAAAAATTTAAAGTAAGACACACGTTTTACATTCCACAACCACCCTTGACCAAGATAATTTTTGATATCCCGGTATATCTTTTATATTGTCTGTAAATTTTCTTGTATATACTCAATTGTAATCTTTTCCAAGTGCATCTTACAAGTTGCTTCCTTTGCTCTACTTGTTACGAGATTCAAACCCACCAGAAAAATCTAATGAATAAAACTTGTAGCCAACCGAAAATCCAGTGCAACAATTCCTTGGCTCACCCTGTACCTGTAACCCGAAACGGTTGTCTCGTTCTCGGCACACTTGATTCACATAATAAACTTGACATTAGGCGCGGTTCTTGCATAACCCACGCTATCCGTGCATGTGATTTGCACAGCCGCTACAGTCTGATATAAATAGGTAACATAACCTCTTACCCACCACATCGTACCCAACGACAGTCGAGAGACTTCCAAGCCATGGGCGCCAGTAAAGTGAAATTCAGAAGGGTGCAACCTGACCAGACTGACTACATAATACTTTGGATGGAAGTAAAGACAATTGAACATATTATTGGTACGAATAAACGTCAATTAAAATCAGTTTTAGTTATCATCAAGTAGGTATTACAACGATATAGTAGGCAGACAAATATTAGCGTGAAATATTTAAGATTTTGCTGTCATTCATTGATAGAAAGATTTAGGTACAGAATTTTGTCAGATAGGTTAACAATCTACAAGGATATTTCCGGTTGGTTTTTTTATTTGCATGGTAATGATATGAAAACTGAATCATCTGATCAGTTGCATGGAATAGGTGTGAACTTTACTATACAGGGTACGTCAACGAAAAGTTCCATCCTCCCGATCCTCAGTTTCCATGGAAAATGCTCGGACAGGCTTATATTTTTGAAATAAAGTGTATTTTTACAGATTTGGATAGAATACATTCATGTAGGGTTTGATGGATAAAGCTCTAATAATGAGAGAGATATGACCATAAATAATTACCGTAAGAGCAATGTGTTGGAGAAAGACCTTGTAGTGTTTGTATCCTAGCAACGAATCGATCTCTTTCTAACTCATGCTTATGGATCACTCTTTCATGTACATATATTTTCCGAAAGACACTCATATATTTCAACATAAATTCAAAAATATATTTCATACAATCCGTTGAAGCAACGACTTCAAGTTGCAGGAAAATTTGTACCACCTTGTGAATTTTAGTTAAAAATGCGACTGCAATTTATTAAAAAATCAGTGCTGTCAAAAACCTTTGGAAGTCAATCAGATTTAACCATAAATGTACCGAAAATTATAGATCATTTTCGGGCAATTCGACCATCCCCTTTGATCACCCTTTTGGCACCCTCCTGGAGGCGCTCATGCTCCAAGGTAAATAACACCATTTGTTCCCCCTTTTTAGCGATGGCAGCGAGCTCTTATATTATAGCAGAAATAATGGAGTGTGTCCTGACACTTCATTTGTTTCTCCTACGGGGTGACAGAGGAACGGTTTGCAAAGCCAACCGGACTGTTGAAAAAATAAGTTAGATATTTAATCATCTCCCAGAGGTTGCTATTAACTCAGTGCTAACTGAGTTCATGTCCAAAAGAGGAGGTGGTTGGTAGTTAAAAAAGTCAGGGTGCTCAAAAAAGAAAAATAAAAATTAAATTGAATAAACTGTCAAAGTCAATTTTTTCAAATGGAAACTACCCATTTTTATAATTTTATCTTATTCAGCATTAAAAATAAGGCTAATTTTATATGCAATTGTATATTCCGAAAATTTGTAGTTTTCGAAATTTTGGCAATTCAGCAATAATTTTCGGAGTGATTGTCGATAATTTTTAGCCAGTAGGTGACTGTAACATTTATTCAGCATTTTCTAACGCCGTCATGGCCAACTAAGACTAACTGAACTTAATTGTATTGAAAGAAACATTGATCTCATTTAGATGTTCCAAGAAATATATAGAAAACACGCTATATAATAGTATTTCGGTTGTTAGGCCTTTTTCAATAGAGTAAATGTCTCTTACTAAATGTTTCCAAGCGCGTTTTCGTTATTTATTTGTTTACGAGCACCTACCCCCGATTGATCCTACCATCTGGTAAAGCCCGAGTTTTTAGTGCCTTTTCTAAGAAGGGCGAGAGTGTAAAATCTATCTGATCATTCGTAGTACAAGGATTTATAATTAACAAATAAATAACGAAAACGCGCTTGGAAACATTTAGTAATAGACATTTTTTACTCTATTGAAAAAGGCCTAATAAGCCGAAATACTAGTATATAGTGTTTTCTATATATTTCTTGGAACATCTAAATGAGATCAATGTTTTTTTCAAAACAATTATTTTCACGATGTTTCATAAAGAACCATCCGCTTCGAGTATCCACTTTACTAACTGAACTTAATAGCCCTAGCATTTTTGCAGCAGAAAAATGCAACTACAAATTTTCGGAATATACAACCTTATGTAAAGTTAGCCTTATTCTTAATGCTGAACTAGATAAAATTTTAAAAACTAGTAGTTTCCATTTTAAAAAAATGACTGGACACTTTTTTTCTATTTTATTTTTATTTATATCTTTCTGGTATATAGGAATTAAGCCAAAAAGTTCACTAGGAGATAAATTATTAATGAAATTATCAAATATTATGTTCAATAAAGTTTTTAATTTTCCTCGTTACCTATAATCCTAGGTACGCAAAGAAATAATCTTATCCATATATATTAAAACGCGTCGATTCTGTCTCGCTCTAAATTCCGTCGCCGAATCCACAAAGTTTCAAAGCTATCTTCTCCGAGGGGGGATCGCGGAGCGATCCCCGCGGGCGACCGTAGGTCGACCCCGGCCTTTCTCACCAATGCGTAGGGATATTTTCGTCCCGTTTCCTACGTGTTTTCCCAATTTAAACGCCTTTTCAAAAACCTCTGCAAACCTCTAGGCACCGGCGTTTGTCCTCGCGCCTAAAGGCCTCGTCACGCCTATCAAAATCCCGACTTTCCGCGGGACTCCCTAGACCCTTTGTCTAATTTTACGGCTTCGAGAACCGCTTCACGCGAAAGTTCCGTCCTTTCTCTAATTTGTCTTCGAAAATCTCGAATCGCGTCCGTTTCAACTTCTTTCTCATTTTATCTGCCGATGTGAGATTGCACTAACGAGACAGGTACCTCCCACGAAAACTGCACGATAACTGTCAAATTAATTATTCAGATAGGTTATTTTCCTACGAGAAATATTGGTAACGGCATCAATAGTACAGACTGCCAAACACTTCTAATTACCAAAATACCGAAGCGAAATGCTTTTCCAATTAGAAAATCGATAAAAATTATTTTTTCAGGTTGATACGTATAGTTTACATACTTAAACGTCTTAGGGTAAGCTTTTAACATTAGGGGTGGTAGCGCAATGGGAGAGTCGTAGGATTCAAAACGTGATAATGCTGATTTCGCGAGGTCGAGTCGCGCTGGAGGCAAATTTTTTTTTACTTTTTAGTTCCAATTATTTATTAGTATTAGTGTTTAGTTATTCTGTTTCATTATCCGTAGCTTTTATTCTTTCTTCACGTAAAGTTTGGAATTAATTCGTTCATTTTGGCAGTCTGTTAAGTTCATCATTTTAGCTTACAAAAGTAAATATCTAGAATATTTTTGGTCCCATTGATAAAATTGATAAAAATGTTTACTGAAAAATAAATTCTACTTTCAGCACTTAAAAAATTATGATGTTTTACCATGAAGAATGGAGTACCCTTACAATTCATAAAAATATTAAGAAAAATCGTTTAGTATAACTACATCATCATTCCGCAGATACAAAATTTCTTTAATATGTACCTATTTTCTTAAAAATAATATTATTCTAGATGCTTTTGTCCCCCGAAGGGTGACCTCAGGCCGTAGGCCTGGAACGTCGGTAGGGCTAGAAATGGGAACGAAAATCGCGACAGCGATTTTCTCCCATTTCTAGTTATTTTTAAGATATGTCGAAAACAACTACTTTGCATGCAAAATTCACCCCCCAACATTGAATTACAACGGCATATCTTCATATAACCTCAACTTATTGTCTTTAATTCATTTTTATTCTTCTTTATTGAGCACCCTGTGATAATAATTATCAAAATATATGAAGACTGCTAAAGTAGGCCCTTTTCTACATTGAAACTAACCCAAATTACATAATAAATACACCGGTCCTGTCCAAATTCGTAATTATTTTTCGGCCTGTAAACGTCATATTTAAAAAAAATAATTAAATATGTCAAAAACTGTTACACTTGGGTATAAGACACATTATAATTTTCAAATTCCTTCTAATTATAGTTTTGCCACAATCCATCGATTGAGTCCCAATCCCGGCGGGACACCCGGTAGGTATATCCAATTAACTTTCCTCAAGCTTGTTTTGACTCGAAATAACTCCGCGCAATTTAAGATTGGGCGTAGTCCACTTAACCACACCGCCACAGGTTTTTCGTTCACTTGAGAAGCTGAATAATTCGGTCAAGTTCAAAGCTCGTTACGTAAATGTCAACAGGTCGGCGTAAGATGAAAATAAGCGAGTGATACAAAATTAGCCAATCGTAACGCCTATTTGCATTAAAATCGGATTAGTTGATACACGTTTAATAAATTAAGAAAAGCTGAGCAGAATCTATCAAAATACTGCCAGATATTTTCTCTATAACTACGAGTATGATGAAATTTTAAGTCTTTTTACTTGAGGTGAACTTGAACAGTAGGATTTATATGACCATATAGCAAACATACAACAAGGAAAGCTTTCCTCCCCATATTTTTCGACCACATAACAAATAGAGTAAATAGAGAGGACTTATTGTTTCTAGTAGACAAATGACAATCTGGGTGCAATAATACATAGGTACATCTATTCATACAATATAAATCGATGTGTATATATGGCGAGCCGGTGGCTCAGGGCTTAGCGTCTCCATCGCTCAACCCAGAGGTCGTGGTATGTAATTCCCATTCCACCAAACAATTTTTAATTAAAATTGTTTACTCGTAGATCTAGGCTTATTCGCAGGGATGGCTTGGCAACCATCCTGGCGATGGCCTAGGATGGGAAGAATGTCAACTTGGTGTCAATGTGAGAGATTAAAATCAGTTGTTGATGCTTGATTTGCCCCCCTAACAAATGAGGTTTTCCAGGTTCCCCTCATTCCAGCACTGGGGTGGGTGGGGCGGATGGGGTTCCTGAGGCGTAAATGCGGGCCGCGAAATAATAATATGCCGCCCCCTCTCCCACACAAGGCTCAGACTTTCGGACTAATCCTTGTGATTAGAATGAGGGGTAGAGATATTATAGAGATATTATAAATAAATCTATAGGACACATCTACTAATAATAATAATAATAATAATGAATTTATTTCCTTTGACACTTACAATGTATGGAAAACGTCAGTGAAGATACAGTTATACATAATACTAAAATACAATACAATACAATTTGTAAATACAAATTTTTGGTGAATTGGACTGTTTGTAAGCATTTTCATAGTGAGCTTTTGATTTTTCTGGCAAAATGATTACAACTGAAGAACTAGTTACCTCCAAAATGTTAGGTGTTATATTTTTTATTTACATCTCCGTTGCAGAAAAATAGAAAAAGTTCCCACCAGTTTTTTAACAATAGTACCTTAAGATTCGTTAATTCTAGTTCTTCAGTTAGTTTCTAGTTAAAACCGAATTATAGAAACAGGATGTTAGAAACGGGGGTTTTTAATCAAAAAATGTCTCCCTAAACATACCTACTTGCGATGATTGAGAACAATATTCTAAAGCCCACAAAGGTTTGGATAAATCGGCTTTATTTTGCTACTATAAGGCTTACGAAAATGCCAATTTGGATTTATTTGGTAATTTAAATATGCCTCAGAATGATTCTGTAAGCTTTATATCGCAGCTTGAAGTTTTATTTCAATTAAACTTTGAAAGTATTGTTTTACAAAACAGGGTTATTAAAAGTTTTGAAAATATTTATAAACACGTTGAATTTGTGCACCCGTAGAAAAATTTTCCTTAAAGTCATTTAATAAAACTGTTTGGTAGAGTGAAACTACGAATATATTATACATTTAAATATACATATACATTTTATACAGGGTGTCTCTGTGTGAGAGTCCTACAATTTACCAGCGGTTGGACCAGACCAAAATAAGAATAAAATTCTTATAAAAAAATTTCTCCGATGCACGTCCAACGAGTTACAGGGTGTTATTTTGGGAAAAAATCTGCATTAACTTAAAAACCGTTAGGTAATTTTTGGGTGACGTGTACATCTATTAAAGGTCATTAAAACTACATGGTGTTTGTTTAACTCTGACACCTGTGGTGGCCTAAGCCTACTCTTCCTTTTGAGTTTCTTTGCATGTATTTTTCTGTATTACTTTACTCTCAATTTACTCGAAAATGGTTGATTTTAGAGCTGTGTAACAAGAGCACTTTTTGGTTCAGAATTGGTAGCCGATTAAGGAAAACTTAGTCAATTCGCGAAAAAGTAGGATATGCAAGAGTTATGAAGAAAAAATCATAAGGAAGAGTAGGCCTTAGGCTACCACAGGTGTCAGAGTTAAATAAACACCATGTAGTTTTAATGATCTTTAATAGATGTACATGTCACCCAAAAATTATCTAAATCTACGAAACGGTTTTTAAGTTATTGCTGAAAATTGTTATTTTTTTTTTCAAAATAACACCCTGTAACTCGTTAGGCATGCATTAGAGAATTTTTTTTTAATTTCATTCTTATTTTGGTCTGGTCCACCCCCTGGTAAATTTTTGTACGCTCATACTGGGACACCCTGTATATAATAAAATATACATTTTCCCCTTTTAGGGCATTATGTACAGGGTATTCGCGTATATTTTGACCCCTACCTACAGGGGTTATTAAGAAAGTTAGGAAAAAAAGTTTAAATACAAAAGTTGTTTGGTTTTCACGTATTATCTTTTGGCTAGATCTAAAATAAAAATTGAATGTCGTAAATTTGAGGAAACCAATTGAACATAATATTTTTAAATGGAACACCCTGTATAATTTTACACGCTTGAGTAAACATTTTTTTCCTGATATTAAATATTTTTTATTACTGTTGGTTTCTACTGATAAATATTTATTTTAGTTCTTTGTATTTTTTTATGGTACTTGTTGTCGAATATTTCGAAAACTGTCAGTGCAAATGTCAACAAAATATATATTTTTGAAATCAGGAAAGAAATGTTTACCCAAGCGTGTAAAATTATACAGGGTGTCCCGTTTAAAAATATTATGATCAACTGGTTTTCCCAAATTTACGACATGCAATTTTTTTTTTCGACCTAGTTAAAAGATAATACGTGAAAAACCAAACAACTTTTGCCTTTAAACTTTTTTTCTAACTTTCTTAATAACCCCTGTAGGTAGGGGTCAAAATATACGCGAATACCCTGTACACCACTCAGATCCATATTTTAAAATTACTTTGGAACATATAGGGTGATCCACTGTAGAAGGGTGAATTAAATTTACTTGAAAATCGGCAGTATGTATTAAATATTAGATAACCAACGCCAACAAATATATTAACAACAGAGATAACGTATTTATTTATCTCCGAATCAAGTTGACCGGCCGGAGACAACTCTTTCGTGTCGTACATGACCTCCTCAGGCGTGGCCGGCTGCGATTATTGAGAAACTCACCCGCGCTATCGGGTGGTTTTGCCCAATTCGCAAAACTTGCAGGACCAGAATGTGACACCGCCGTGTATAAAAAGCGCGAAGGGGTTCCCAAACGGCACACTTGATCCAGTACAGTCCTCGACAACAATGGTTTTGAAGGTATGTGGCAATAAGAGAGATTCATTTGTAACAATTAGAATTGTAGATATTCTTATTTAGATTTTTCTCAATGTTGAAATAAAGAGAATTTTATATGAGGGGTACATTGAAAGGAAATTTTTCTTGAGAATTCCTGTCTTGGTTTATTAAATTATTTCACAAAATTGCATATCTTGTTTCCGTTAATATCACGCTTCCACTAGAGGACTTTCTGTTTTAAATTATTTTTTGGAAAATAATCGGTTTTTAAATTAAAAATTACTTGTCTTAGAGAATACCATGTATTTTTAATATGTTTTCAGAAGTTGGTTGTCTTTATAGGGGTACGTACATTGAAAGCAAATTCTCGAGAAAATCTGTCTTGGTTTCTTGAATTATTTGACAAAATTGCACCTCTTGTTTTCGTCACGCTTTTAGCTTTTACGTATAGGGTGATTATATAATCGTTTCCAGTAAAGGAGCTTCTGTTTATATTATTTTTTGGAAAATAATCGGTTTTTTAAATTAAAAATTACTTGTCTTAGAGAATAATATGTATTTTTAATATGTTTTCAAAAGTTGGTTGTCTTTATTTAGATATATAATTGTAAATACTTCTAATACAGGAAATCACTTATATTATGTATTTGTAGACTGCAAAATTTTGAACCTAGATATAGTAAACCTTGAACTTTGAACCTTTGAACCTAGGTATAGTACTTTACTTTATCTAATCTTTATGGTTTTAATGTTTAATGTAAATGTAATGTATCCAATATAAAAAAATGTTTGTTAATATTAACAACTATTTTCATACCTTTCTTGGAAATATGTCGGTTTGTTTTTCCAAAAATGGTGGTTTAAAAAAAATAGCTTACTGGTTTTATTGAACACTTTAAAATTTTAAAAAATCTTAACCGCAGCTTTATATACTTTTCACAATAGAAATAAAAGAGTTGTTTGAATAGTGACAGTTGCTATTTTTCTTATAACTAATATTTACAACACTATTTTAATACAACAACCATGATTCGTACTAAATTTTACATATTTATCATTTTTTTAGTAAGAAATTTGTTAAGGAAAATAGATTAAAATCATTTAAACGATAAAAAAATTGCAGAGGTTCCTCTTATTTCAAAAGCTCATAAATTAAAATTAGGTACTTAAATAAAAATATCCATCTCGATTATTTTATTATTTTTATTATTAATATTCATACGTCTTTTTACTTTCCAAAATTTATAAGTCCACTATAAAACAATCTCCCTTCTAGATCGTCATTTTGGCCGCCGTCATCGCGGTCGCCAGCGCCGGCATCGCCACCTATGCAGCCTCCCCCGTGCTCCACCAAGCCCCCATCGCCTCCCCCATCTCCTACGCCGCTCGCCCAGCATTAGCCTACGCCGCCCCTGCCCCAGTGGCCTACGCCGCCCACCCTGCCCCAGTGGCCTACGCCGCCCATCCCGCTCCATTGACCTACGCCGCCCCCGCCATCGCTAGAGTCGCTGCGCCCTTAGCCTACCATCAAGGTCCAGCGATAGCCGGAGTTGCAGCGCCAGTCGCCGTGGCCGCCCCCGTGGCCAAGGCAGTAGTTGCTGATGATTACGATCCCAACCCACAGTACTCCTACGGATACGACGTCCAGGACGGTCTGACTGGTGACAGCAAGAGCCAGGTCGAGAGCAGGAACGGAGATGTCGTCCAAGGTATGTATGACCTCAAAAGGTTGTTAAGTGTATAATTTGTTTATATTTTAATGCACTCAGGTTTCGGGTTCGATTTTTATGAACGATTCTATGACATATACTTAAAAATATTTCCAAGTGAAGTAATTAATGCATAGCTTAAGAAGTTGTGGGCTTAAAATAGATACTTGAGGAACATCAGAATGTTTTATTATAATATATCTATGTTTTACGTAAATTTATGATATATAATACAGGATTTATAAAATTTTACAGGCTCCTACTCCTTGACTGACCCCGATGGTACCCGCCGTACAGTGGACTACACCGCAGACCCAGTGAATGGCTTCAACGCCGTCGTTCGCAGAGAACCCCTCGTAGCCAAGGCTGCTGTCGTAGCACCAGCTGTTGCTAAAGTTGCCGCCCCCCTAGCCTACGCAGCCCCAGCTTATGCCAAGGTGGCGGCCCCTCTCGCTTATGCCGCCCCAGTAGCTAAAATTGGCGCTCCCTTGGCATACTCTACCTCTGTTTTACATTAAAATGGCGTAGTTTTTTGAAAACGATTTGGTTAAAAAATAGTTGCCGAAATTGTTTTGAAAAAATATCTTTGTTTTGCAACGATTAGGAGCAAGTATCTGTCTCTGTCTTTCAAATCATTTCTTTGTTTAGATTTTGTTTCTAAAACTGTTGACAATTTTCAACTGAGATTTTTATGTATATATCAGTTTTTTTTAGATACTTCTCGTGTTTGTTACAAAACCACTGATGACTGATTTATTGTCCTGAACTTGACGAAAACTGTTCTTGTTGTATATTTTTATTTATTTGTAATATAGTTTCTGCACAGCTAAATATGTTTTTAATTTCATCGTGTAGCCCTTATAACCCTTTTCCATAAAAATGCCTGACAAAATTGATCACATCTAAGGGAGCCGGCTGAAAAAGTTGGTTTATAAATACAGTGTAAAGTTTTTGTTTATGGTGAATAAAAAAAAATAAAAAAATAACCTGCCAAATATTATAAACAAGTAAAACAATGTTAAAATACTTCAACAATAGTTTTAAATTAAATAATAAAATAAGAAATGATTATAACTTGATATATATAAAAATAAGAACCATACCGACATAACAAATAACAAAGTTATTGTTGTTGCATCAATAACAAAGGGAATGGCAGTGGTGAGGTGTAAACTCATTTATTTAAAGACATGATATAATAAATTTCGACTTAATTTTCATAAAATTATACCGTCCTCTCATAAAACTGTTCGATAGACCCTAACGAAAAACGTCAGCCTTACACCTCATAAGAAAGGATCCATTTTGTAATCAACACTGTTTTACTTAATTTTCTTATTAAGGAAAGTTTCTTAATTAAAATAATAAGGCCTGGTTTTCAAGAGGGTTTTTTTACCGTTGTTTTTATTAGCAAAGTTTTATGTAGCAACCGTTTTCATTTATTTAGATAATGAACGAGTTTATGGAAAATTAATTTATTTTTTGTAATTCTACTAAGTTGGTGGACAGAATATTGTTTCTGATATCCATAGGTAACAGAACAGGTTCAGTTCTACGCACACAATTTTCCATTAAGGGCGCGTTTGCACTCCTTGTCGATGAAACAGTCAAAACATGAATTGGACGTGTGAAGTGAAGGTAACTGAAAATACAAAAATGTGATGCGTGCTGTATGAATCCTGCGTGAGCATTGGCGGTGATAAGGTGACCTTAAAAGGTTCACTCTATACAGGGTATCCCGAAATTAGTGTGCAATATTTTACCAGTAATAAGGGGGAAAATGCTTCCTAAGGGGGTATCCTAGTGCGGATTTTTTCTAAATATCTCCGAAACCAGTTGAGATAAATGTATTAAATTTGGTATCCTGTCTAAGTCTCATATGTTGAATCTGCTTCTGTAAATAAAATTTCAAAATGTGTATTACATACGTTCCAAACGGGAAGGGGAGAGTAGAGTAAATATTACCCCAACTTTTTTGTGCTCTAGCTTTTTCAGCATTTGATTAGCAAAAAAAATTTCAGTGTTTTTTACTGTCAATTTAATTTATATATAAAAAATCGCATATGCTACAGTGCAATTGCCACTTTGACAGCGACAAAAGTCACCTGCAACTTTTACATTGACAAATGCACTAGTGGTTTTTTCACTTATTCATTTTTTAATCAATTATCGCGGTGTCCTTGCGAAAATAAATAGTTTGACATTTCTGTCAACAACTTATTGAATTATTAAGTACTAACAATGAATCGATTCGGTGATGTTTAAATAAAAATGTGTTTATTTTTAGTGTTTCATAAATAAAGTTCATAGAAACATATAATGCATTATATGTTTCTAAATTTCTTATTCATTAAATTGTCCTGCCGAATTACACTCGATGTTTCTATTGATACCGGATAAATTTGTATTGTTTAAATTCAAAACTGTTTCCTTTAGCAATTTGACTCGAAAAACTGTCAACCTAAAAACGCTCCACCTTGGGTGTCGCGTTTTTAATAGTTGACAGTTTTTCTCGTCTAATTGCTTGGCAACAATTTCTCATTAAACAATCCAAATTTATCCGGTAAAATACAAACCTCTTGTGTAATTATAAGTGAAAAAAGGTACAGTTGGATATTCGTATCGATACGCATCGTTTTCGAGAAAAATCATTTTAATTATTTACATGCGAGAACACGAGATGTAGTAACTTCTTTTGTATGTAACTTTTACTGGTTTTGTCATTAAAATATGAAATTTTAGAGTTTTCCAGGTAAAAAAGGTACTCATGTTGAACATGCACCGTTTTGATTTCTATAAAATCGATTTTGAAATTTGTAGGAAGCATTTCTCGATCCATGTTTATATGATGAAAAAGTCCCCTTTGTAACCATAGAATACCACTGATAAAATATTTCACACTAATTTCGGGACACCCTGTATAAGGTGGCTCGGAAAGATGCGTTGGCAACCAACTATGCGTGCAGTTGAGACGGAAGAATACCTACTGAAGCTAATGTATGACCGTTTCCCTAACTAAAAGGTTACTCAGACCTCCCCCAAAAACTGAATAAGATTCACCAACCCAAGTTATTCCTAGGCTCTAACACGGACCGCAGAATAATAATATGTCGTCCCTGCTCCCACTCTGTGCTAATCCCTATGGGTAAAAGTAGGAATACCTACATATAAAAGGTATGAAATATGTCACATAATAATAAGATAGTATATGTATGCGTCACGTAACTCTTCGTATATTACAAGACGTCTTTTTGCAACAGGAATTCCTACGAGTAGGTGCCCAATTTCCATTTTAAATAGAAACGGCGTCTCCTGCTGCGGGGCGACATCTATCAAAATGTAAATCGACACGTCAGCTAGCGCGCTAGTTACTTGATGTGAAGGAAACATTAACAATGGGTGACAGGACATAAGGATGTGTCAGGATAAACTGAAATGTCCCATAGAGTAACTATAAACATGGCAAATTTTTTTTTACTGCAGTAAAAATGCTTGGCCCTTCGGTAACTTTTGTAACATATCTTTTAGATTTGGAAGGATAATGTGTGTAGGTATTCAATACTATACAGGGTAAGTCACCTAAGACGCCTCGGTCCATTACTCAGTTGCTATTGGCGATTCCAAAAATGAATGCGCCCTCTGCATGAAAATGTTTGAACCTACTTAAAAGGTAATTTTTGGAGGCTTATTGCTGATATAATGATAGATAACACGTATTTGGGTTTGTTTGACGTAATAATTTAGTGGTTCTTGTGATTTTTTGGTATTACAAAGTTCAAAACGACGTGGTTAGTATTTGTACATCCGACCAAATATTATATAGACAAATTATAGCAACACAGTTTTGTGACCAACAATATTTAAAACAAAAGCTTTTTGTTTACATTAGTGCCCAAGCATATGGTCCAATCAAAAAATGCCATTTGAATTTTCCGCCTAAATTGTTAGGGATTTTGTGACTGTCACCAATGGGCGTGGTTTACATAGGTAAGTAGCCATGCATAAACGTAGAATCGGCGATGGCGAGAGGGATCGTCAATGATTTTACAATTGTTTTTTAATAGTAAATATTAAATACTATTATAAATAGTGTAGTAAACATTATACACATATGTGTATAAATTGTTGTTCTTGAATATGTAAATTTTAAACTTTGTATTTACTAAAATAAAATATTCTAATTTGAACTTTTAGTTTTATAATTATTATTTTCCCCCTTAAAACATAGCCGCCCATGCCGTTGGGCACTGTGACAGATAATTTCATGAAATTGAGGTTATGTTTTTTGTTATTCCTGGTCACATTATTTTATATACTGACAAATAGGCAATTACTTATCTATACATATTTGATTGGAGATTTGTACATCTTTATTTTTACATTTTAAAATGGCATTCAAAAGAAATCAGCACAACAACTGCCGTGTTTATAGGTGTCTTTCCAAAAAAATGTGTCAATAGAAGTATTTAAGATTGAAGATAGGTAGAAGTTTGGCCCTAGTATAAGAAATTGTTTCTCATTCATTTCTCCAAAAGGCATGTAACGATTTAATAACAGGGAACACGTTTATTTACACAATATAACCACTTTGTTGCAGTTTGTCTACACTTTTCTATTATTAGTCTTATAAAAGCAGGATATATTTTAATTTAAACATTATTTAACAAAAAACAAGCCCTAAAATGGTATCACCATACAGTTTATCACACTTATTTTAGTCCAAAATGTAAGTAAACAAAAACTAGGGCACCTGTTTCAACTCAAAAAATTCATATCCATAACAATGAAGCACTTATGGGACGTTTGACTGCTTTTACCACTCTTTTTATCCTTTATTTCACCCTAACTAGCACATGAAGTCACTATATTTATGGCAGTTGAATGATAAATTGCTAGATGCGATATGAAATGCAAAATTTTTACTCGTCTTCCTCCATATTTGTTTTCAATTTGCAGCGCCCTCATCGCAAATTAGAATCGCCAATAGAATATACATTTTTCTTCTTTTAGAGCATTACGTACACCACTAATAGCCATCTTTTAAAAATATTTTAAAAATATAAGTTTTACGTACGTACGTAAGTAAATATAAGTTTACAAAGTTAAGTATAAATAAAAGATGGTTCACCCATCTGCACTGGATCACCCTGTATGTTCCAAAGTACCTAATTTTAAAAGATGGATCTGAGTGGTGTACCCTTTATGCCTTAAAAGGAAAAAATAGTCTATAGAAACTGAGTAATGGACCGAGGAGTCTTAGCTGACTCACCCTGTATACAAACAGGGACTTTAACTGGAATTACGCACTGTTCTCAAATAAACCACTTTCGATAACGGTTTCATTTTCATTGATACTCCCACGCACTCCAATGTCGAATGACGTAAAATCTGTGTAGTAAGCGGCCTACTACTACGCTCCGATTAACGTAGCCGCCGCCGTGGTGATCGAGATTGATAATATTTTAAAACAAATGAGAACCGGACCACTTTTAAGGCATCTGGGTCACCTGGGCGAAGTTGGAAGTCGATTTCGCTTCAAAAAACACGTTTTTCCTTGAGAATGGCCAGACTGGTTCGGAGTTTACGGCTTGTGCAATGCCCCTGGGAAATAATTTCAAAGGAGAGGTAATATTTCTTTTTTGCACGAGGTTTTATTCGGGTTAATATTTTATAGAAATTCGCTTTAGTTTCCAAAAACCTCCAATTTTCTATAAGGGTCTTGTTACTGCAGATATACATACATGTGGATGCTTATTGACACATACCTGCTACATACAATTAACACAATAGAACACTGCACCCAAATTCATATATGTATAAGGGAGAATAAATATAAGCAGAAAAGAAGGAGGAAGGGGAATGACAGACATACAGCGGTTACACTTTAAACAGAAAAATTCATTAAAAACATTCTTGCAAACCAAAGACTATCCATCCATTACATAGGGCAATAGTAGAAATTGATAAGGGTTTCACACGCTTAAACCTATCAATGCAAGAAGCAGAATACTTGCAAAATAATGCTTTTGTACAAAAGCAAGATGTATGGTCGTCTAAAGCATTACACGGTAGATATTAGCTTTGTTCTAGCACGAAATTTCGGACGGTTTGAAGCCAGTTATTGGATTGACCAACTGCGCATGTTCGTCCTAAAACTTGGTTACAAACGGTTTGGGATTTCTAATTTGTTAGAACGCTTTGAAGCAATTCCGTGACTCTTGCGATGTTCTGTGGTGAACCGGTGAACTTAAATGCGTCAAATGTCAAATATCGGTATAAATGTATAGGTTATAATTTTTGATGTATTGTTCGTTTTTTTAAATATTACGGGTGAATCTAGTCCACTGCCCCAGGGTTTGCTGCAATCCAGAAATTAACAAGAGAACAAAAAAGTTAAAAATATAGGCTAACTGAATAACATAAATTTATCGTCACATGGCGGCAGATATCCCGAACTTCTGCGCATGTCACAAACTTAAAATCCAAAGGAATTTCTGTGGACTACTTTGACGGTTTTCGACTGGTTTGTAAACAGGTTTTTGCTGTCGCTAGAACATCTGACTAATAGTCGAAAATCCGAGATTTATTTGCTAGAACGCGTGGATTGCTATGCGCAAACTCCGTACGATTGGGAACCGTTTGAGATTGCTGCTGGAACAAAGCTATTATAATAGTGTCAACCAAGAACCTATAAACAAAGAAACTTCATATAAGTTCTTACAAAAGGGCCAGTTACACCAACAAATAGAGGGGTTTATACTTGAAATAAACTATAAAAAATATGTTTTAAAGGATGTTTCAATTAAGAGCGATAGGTGCAGAAAATGCACCAATTCCTGAAACAACAGAACATATAACATCTGGCTGTAAACTACTGGCAAGTGTGCAATATACCAATAGAAATTATGCAGAAACAAAAATTATTCACGAGACAATAACCCTGCGATATAATCTGCAATCGGAGCCTTAAGCGTACTACCAATATTCACCACCAGGGGTAATACAAAACAAATATTATAAATTATATTGGGACCTTACCATACAAGCTGGTAATAAAAAGATGGCCCATAATAGACCAGATATAACACTTCAAGATAAAATAAAAAGGATCATTCGACCATTCGACAAAAAAAAAAAAAGAAGTAGTGTAATAGAAAAGTGTTTAAAATGAAGCATAATTATATAATCCATCATACTATATTTGAAGCCAATAGAGTTGTGTATATCCTTATATTAGAGAGTTTTTGAACCCCTTAAATTTTAGCACGTCGTTATCGTTATCGTTATTCTGCGCATGCGCAGTGCCAAAAATAGTTTCATTTTCGGTACTGCGCATGCTCAGAATAACCATAACCATAACGATAACGTAAATTTTAAGGGGTTCAAAAACTCCCTATTATTCTGGTCGTTCTCGTTCTCAGTATCTACTTGGTACTAATATATAAAATGTAATAATTTATCTGGATCTTATTTTAAATTGAAATCTACAAAAAAAAAGTCAGGGGATGTAGATAACTCTTACCACCACAACAGAAATCTCATTTTCTTTAAAAATAATTTATATTTCAATATGCAAAACACACTGGGATTCTGTTAGAGGGTAGATCCTTATATAGATTCCTCCTCTGAAATTTCATTAGTATGTAGCTAATCTTCAATTTCCTTCTCCCCCGCATTCATCCTGTCACATCAATCCGTATTATATATAAGTACTGTGAAGTATCCAAAACTTGTTTATATGTCGCTGGGACTTAGGGAAACTAATTTGACAAATTCGGAATCAGATTAGACAATGGAGAGATACTGCTATTATTATTCCTTTTAGAGTTGGATATGTCTGGCTTACAAGAGTACAACATTGTGCATCAGCGCCTAGATACTATAACGTCAACATAATATCGGTGAAATGAAATGTATATACACAAAAAACCATTCATAGATGGCGCTACCATAATTTACATATTTTTGTCTTGTGTGGCTGATTCCGTACTGATCTTAAGCTGTTTGTGTTCAATGGGTGAAGCTGTAAATTACAGCGCCTTAGGTGTGGCGATTGATACAGTAATTAATATGTAATAACTACTTTCAGTGTTATGATTGTAACTACTTACATCATTATTGGTGTAAGAGGGAGTAATTGGTCCATCGTTAGCTTCCCATTTATTGGCTATCCGTATTGTTTCAGCAGTCTTTTCTTGCACAGACTTGTTCTCGTCCAGTAACGTCAACTCGTAAAATTCTTGAATATCTGCAACAAAAAGAAACATAAATATACGCAATTTCAATAGTGTTCCTTAAAATCTAATAATTTCTTTTCAGGTGTGATTTTACGACACCAATGGTGTGCAAAACGTGTCACGTTAACAGTAATCGCATGTGGTGGTGCATTAGTGATCTGAGTTTTAATTAATAGGCAAGGCGGTCGGGTGACGCCATTCATCAAGAATGAATTTTCCGCTATCGGCGTGGAATTACACGGACATTGAGAGTGAGATATGGGATGGGATGTAGTTACTCCATGAGGTTTTGAAATTCTAGGGGCTGTCTACACGAGGCGACGTGACACCTAGTGGATACGAAAGGCAACATTCTCGTACTGTTGTACGCCGTTGATAGCCTGTTGTAAAGGCTATCTTTACCGTTCCAATAATTGTTACAACTCGTAAAAACGTATCGAGAATTCATAATCCATTCTTGGTATCTCTTATAGTTATTGAGTTACCTATAAAAATTAAAATTTGCATACCCTGTTCATACTGAAGGTTGCAGTATATATTCGCAATACTTGCCGAAATATGTTCCTTAAAACTATGTGATTCTATGTGATTAAGACTGATCATTAATAATATAATAATAATATACAGGGTGTGAAATTATATCAGTCGAGTTGTCTGGTATAATAAGAAATAAGAGGATAAACTCTTGTGTAAGCCAGTTAGATAGAGATGTAACACATACATAGTTGTCACTCTTTACACCTTATTTTATGAGCTACGCCTGCTGACCAGTAAAGACGCATGTATACGCCCTCAAGACAAAGCACGTGTACACTCCCCTGTCTAATATACCTATTCAGAGTGCGGTCCTCTGCACGTGACTTGGGATTCTAGACAGAAACTCCTTCTCTAGTAATGTAAAATGGAAATCTGGAAAAAACGGCTTGACCAGTTTTAATGTGTCTAATTTTCAGAACATGAAAAATAAGTAAACTTTGCTATGTAAAGCCTGCTATATTTTTTTATTTACCTACAGTAAAAACCAGAATTAAGCAAAGTGGAATGACCTCGCTGATCTGGTAAAATGCGGTGATGCATGGGCGTGCGTATTCTGTTTTACCATTGGGCACATTTCAGTTAATATATACTCGTATACTATTCTATAGAATACTTCTAGTATATGCACTTCCACTTTTTTAACTAACACAAATAAGTATAAACACTGACGCAAAGAATAAATACACTGATAATTTTACCACAAATTTTTACCGTTAAGAAACGCGCGCGAAATAACCCAACATCACGCCACTGTTTCGCTACTACCTCGAGAGCAGTCGCTTGTTGGTTCCTGATTCGACCAATAAGCTCAGAGAAAAGAAAGCGTAAATGCAAGAATATGTATGTTAAATAAGGATGAACACCTTGTCGTCAACTTTACGACTTTCGCAGTTGCCAGATATTCGGAAATTCGATGATATTATTAAGTAAAACACAAATTAAACATTGTGTTTGCTTTAATAAAGTACAATAGGGGATAAGGGACGTTAAAGACAAGTAAAAAATGGGTAAATAAGAAAATTAATACGTTTCCTGTTTTAAATAAGAATACTTTAGAAATAAATGTCACAACATAGATCTACTTTTTTTCCGGTCATTGCACTTTGCTTAATTCTGGTTTTGACTTTATATATATTTAAAATTACAATTTTTTTAAATACAAACGCCAATAATAACTAAACTGAAGGTTCTACTTTTCAAGGGTGTCATTATTACTGTAACTTTAGCAAATTTCTAACTTTCAAATTACGTAGGTTTTGCACATGGTCACCTTACTACATATTATTACAGTAACCACCTGTATTGTATATAGATGACACACGTTCACAGTCGCTCAGTGTATGTACATATATGCAAAGGCTGAATTCAGCAGTAATTGCACGTAATTATTAGGTCGAATAGCACCATCGCATGAAAACATAAATCCTGTTTGGGCACGTGCCCCACTCCCTCCTAACCACCACGCGCCGGATTTCCATGCGTTGCTACGCGGTTCAGATTAATGGCAATTGATTGGGACTGCCTACAAAAACAACGGTGAGATAGGTGTTGCTGAATGGGATGCCATGGGGTGATCTAGTGTTATGAATTGCCTGACGGTTTGTAAAATGAGAACAAGCTTCTAAAATTTATTCCCGTTAGTCCGGGAAAATTTGTTTGTGATGAAAATAATGTTTTTGGGCGGGTAGAGAGGACGGTGTGCCCCAAGGTTGAATTTTAGGGCCTTCATTGCCTTTAGATTCATGTCTGGTGTATATCTTTAGCAGTACTACCGGGATATCAAAAATTATCTTGGTCAAGGGTGGTTGTGGAATGTAAATTGTGTGTCTTACTTTAAATTTTTGAATATGTTTTGTTGTGTCAGAATCTGTCAAGTCATTGTGCTGAAATTTTCTAATCCAGTTTTTGAATCATGCAACGTTTGTGTTTGGACAATTTTCGAGAGCACTTCCCAAACGTGGCAATATTACCGGACAATTTTTATGCGTGCCTTACAAATTGCGTTGAAGTGTTTCGCGAAACTGGTTGTGGGACTCATAAAAAAGGTGCTGGTAGACCAAGAGTTCGTACAGAAGAAGTTGTCAATGACGTTCGTCAACGTATGGAAGAGGAGCCTGCAAAACCTTTGAAACGTCATCCTCAGGAAATTGGACTTTCTTATGGAACATGTCATAAGATTTTAAAGAAAGACTTGAACATGCATCCATATAAGATGCAAGCACATCAAGCTCTTCTGCCCGCAGACCACCCAAGACGCCTTGCTTACTGCCATTGGTTTGTCAATAATTTAATGAATGACGATCTTGTGGACTTAACTTTTTTTCTGAGGAAGCGTGGTTCCACCTTTCGGGATACATCAATTCTCAAAATATGCGAATGTGGAGCAATGATAACCCTCATGTTTTTACTGAATCGCCACTACATGCTCAAAAAATTGGCGTTTGGATGGCAGTTTCTCGCAAAAGAATAATTGGGCCAATTTTTTTCGATTTCACCGTCAACGCAGAAAGGTACAGACACAACTTTTTGGCTGAATTTGTGCAACAGTTAAACGATGATGAACTTCGGTACGGTTATTTCCAGCATGACGGTGCAACAGCACATACTACACGAGAAAATATTGCTTTCCTCCGCGAGTTTTTTGATGACCGGCTGGTAAGTTTGCATACAGAACTTGAGTTTCCTCCGAGATCACCTTGTTTGACAATTATGGACTATTTTAGATTTCCTTACTTAAAAAACAAGATTTTCGCAACTCCGGTAAATAATTTGCAAGAACTGCAACAAAGAATTGTTCAGCAATGTGCAACCATAACGCCAGAAATGCTGCAAAACGCTTTTCACAGCATGAGGAGGCTCGTCAACTTGTGCATCGAACAAAACGGGGGACATTTCCAACAATTACTGTAATTTAGTTTTTCTTGTTACTAAACCCGTTATTTCATAATTTGTAGTTCATTATTGTTTTACAACTGAAATAAATGGGTATGAAATTTGTAGGTTATTGATGATGTCAGTGTGACAGTGACATAATTATTTCAAATTTAAAGTAAGACACACGTTTTACATTCCACAACCACCCTTGATCAAGATAAATTTTGATATCCCGGTATTAATGTACACCTTGATGAGTACTATTTATTTTGTTGTCTACAAAATTACGGAGATATTGAACCAACCCCTTAATTTTTACGTTATCGTAGTCAAGCCTGCCAATCAAATATCTCAAAAACTAATCATTTTAACCTTCCTGGATACCTCGAACTTGTCGCATATTTAAATCTATCATATTATTACATCCACAAAACAAAAGTTGTGCAAAAACACTGGTATTATTTTAACAGCACAGCACGTTCTAATTTTTCTGTGGTGGCACCATGCGACAATAAAATAAATCCCTAAGTATACTGAAACAATTTTTGGCTTGTTGTAACACAATAATCTGTTCTTGCCATGCCATGTCATTCATCGCTTGTTACAGGCTATCCATAGATATGTGTGGTGCGAGTACACGATGTATTTTAATGTTAATGTTGCCAACTCCGCGGCACTCCGCCATTATATCCCTCGTAATTTACATAACGACTGTGTTATCTCGTCTGAATTTCTTTGCTTTCTGTAATTAACAGGGGAAGCACCGCCGTTCAATTACCGTCTTTAGGATAAAGGGTAGCTAACTCTCCCAAAGTATGCCTAGAGGAAACCTCCAAAGTACAGTTTTGAATATTAATGTCCCTTCAAGTGGCGTTGTTTACTTTACAAATATATTATCCAGTTAGTTTTAATGCAAAATGTCCACTCCTAATTCACTGCGCCAATAAATTAGAGGAACACGAAAATATTTATAATTTTTTTATAGTTTTATAAAAACTATTAAATCTAGTAGGCTGATGTATCAAGCACCGGTTCTCCACCATGCAACCTTCTGGTACTCCCGAGGTCATACAAAACGATTTCCAGTTGAAATTTTGGTATTTTACCATAAATTGTCTGTCGCTTAAAGTAAAGAACAGAATTAAGCAAAGTGGAATGACCGGAAAAAGAGTAGATCTGTGTTGTCACATTTATTTCTAAAGTATTCTTATTTAAAACAAGAAACGTCTTAATTACCTTATTTACCCATTTTTTTACTTGTCTTTAACGTCCCTTATTCTTATTATTGTACTTTATTAAAGCAAACACAATGTTTAATTTGTCTTTTACTTAATAATATTAAGGAATTTCCGAATATGTGGCAACTGCGAAAGTTGCGAAAGTCGTAAAGTTGACGACAAGCTGTTCATCCTTATTTAACATACATATTCTTGCATTTACGCTTTCTTTTCTCTGAGCTTCAACGACGTTGATTGGTCGAATCAGGAACCAACAAGCGACTGCGCTCGAGGTAGTAGGGAAACAGTGGCGTGATGTTGAAAATGTCTATATTAACTAGACATTTTTAGATTTGTATTTTTTTACCACTGGGCATATTTCAGTTAACATATACTAGAAGTATTCTATAGAATAGTATACGAGTATATATTAACTGAAATGTGCCCAATGGTAAAACAGAATACGCACGCCCATGCATCACCGCATTTTACCAGATCGGCAAGGTCATTCCACTTTGCTTAATTCTGGTCTTTACTTTAAGTAAGAACTAAGTGAACAACTTAAGCCTCTGAAAATCCAAAACTTTCTAATTTGAAAAGGAGTATGTTATAGTCAATCCGATCCAATGCTTTTTGAAAGTCCATGTAGACAGCATCAACCTGTCCTCTATCATCCAACACCTTAGAAACGTATTGAGTAAAAACCGCTAAATTAGACAAATGTTTTGATATCGTTTCGTTTAAAAATTAATATCTCTTTAAAATCTTGTCTGAATGGCAACAATGTATGTAATTTTGGATTGAAATAGGCCATATTTTTTCGATAATTTCTGATGAAATTTAAGAATTGGCAGCAATAGCAGAAAAAAGGTAAAGAAATCTTAGGAAATTCAGTGAAAACCGCATGTCGATATCTCTTTTGGTTCTGGAGTCATAAACTCATAAAATGTCATACCTTATAGATGGACACTGACTTTTGTCTGTGATGAACACCCTGTATTTGTATAATTTTATTAATAATATATCTCTTAGTTAATATTTCGGCAAAATTGCTGTAAATAAATCAGTAATCAATAGTTTTGTTTTAACTATGCCTATCAATACACTGCCGACACCTGGAAAAACAAAAAACCGCCACCAGGCATGTCCATCTATTCCAGTTTCTCAAACAGGAGATGCATTGCATCGGGAACATCCTAAATATTTCACTGTCCCCAAACTGCCCCGACATACGCTGAAAGTTTTACCAACCACGGCCAACTTGGCTGGTTTTGTGTAACTAGAAAGTTCCATTTCAAGTTTTAATAGAGTTGTCAGAGATGATTTGTCTAAGGTCCTCTGCGTGGATAAAATTTGAAGAACAACTGACTGGTAGAATGAGTTAAATAGAAACAAGGACTTGAGTTAGTTTCTCCTGTTTAATTTAAACTTGAACTGCGACTTAGTAGACGTAATTTTAAGTAACTTCCACACTAAGAAATTATTTTTTCAATTTAAAATTAAAATTGTACTTTGAAAGTAGAAATTTCATAAATTATTATTAGATGTGTCAACCAGTGGCGAAGATACGGGGGAACCTTCTTCTCATCGAGAACTACGGATAATTTAGGGTACTGGGTTTTCAGAAAAATTAGTGGATATATTTAATCCCCTGCCATACGGGGTGTCCCATCGAAAAGTATCACGTTTCGTCGCCTTATATCTCGAAAACTAAAAGAGATATCGAGATGTGGTTTGGGACAGAACGACTTGGGATTTTTGTAAATTTTTTTTGGCACTGTTGCCAAATCTCCAAATATATTGGTAATTTTTTTATGGAATACGGTCCTCTTTGGAGTAAAATTACTTGCTTATATTAAATGGAACGCCCTGTATATTTGGCCATAATCAAAAACCCTAATCACTCTACTTTTCAAAAAGGTATACATTGTTTACATTATCTTGAGAATTGGAGCCACAAAATTCAGATTAATGGGAGCACCTTTTACTTGAACAATTTGTGAAGCTGGTTTTCGTTTTCACAGTAGCCATGAAAAACAAAAGTACAATAATAAAATGTATTGTCAGTTGTGTCACATATTTGAAGTATAGAAATAGAAATAAAAATGTTCACATTAGAGGAAAAAATTCGCACTGTAGTTTTATACATTGAAACCAATTCTGTTGCCGTTATTTAGAAGACAGTTTCGTACCATTTTTAATAAACATCCGCCTTCAATAAAAAGATTCATGGTTTCAGAAATGTGAAGAATTTGGTTTACTGAAAAGGCAAGGTAGAGTGCGTGAACATCAACAACATTGTGCTTTGTTGTTATTGTTAACAAAAATCGTTCTTACCGATTATTAAATTTTCTCTTTATCTTTTTTCATTTAAAAAGCAAATGCTGTCAAGTTCCACATCAAGTTTCTACAGAAATTTTAAAATGATAAAATATACAGGGTATTTAAAAAAAAAAAGTGTACAAAAATTAAAAAATAACTAAAAAAAGGAGGTATTTTTTTCATTCGTAATAACCCAAATAAGAGTACTTCTAACAAATTTAATTTTGTGGCCCCAATTCTCAAGGTAATGTAAACAATGCATACCTTTTTGAAAAGTAGAGTGATTAGGCTTCCTGATTATAGCAAAATACACAGGGTGTTCCATTTAATATAAGCAAGTAATTTTACTCCAAAGAGGTGCGCATTCCATAAAAAATTTACCAATATATTTGGAGATTTGGCAACAGTGCCAAAAAAACTTACAAAAATCCTATGTTGTTCTGTTCAAACCGCTTCCCGATATATCTTTTAGTTTTCGAAATATAAGGTGACGAAATGTGATACTCTTCGATGGGACACCCTGAATTTCTAACAAAAAACGTGCTTGTACTTTTATCCATTATAGTTAAATGGTTAAAAACCATTCTTTGCCATTTTTTTCGTAAAGAGTACATTTTTTACGTAAAACTTTTCACATCTAATGTCAAAATTACTGTATTCACTTATACATAAAATATATATATAAAATTTTAATAAAATTTTGTGAAGAATAACACTCTTTTTATATGTAGTGTCACTCCTCGAAGTCCGATAGACTATTTTTTTACACCTTATATTCCGTAGATTCCGTATTGCAAGATGTTACAAAGTTGAGAGCTACTCCCGGTGTTACCAGAAGGGCTAGAAATTTGACACTACTTTCATCCAGCAAATCACGTCCATAAACCTTTGTATACAAATTTCCAAATAGTTCTTTCCCAAATTTTCCAAGATATACATATAAGTAACCACATCTGCATGATACATAGTCATAACAAAACCAAAGAATTAAGTTATTTATTTATCACATGCATCGATGACACACATTTTTCTCGAAACGCAAATTCAAACAGCCACTTCAAACCACCCAAACCCGTTAACAGCCGCACATAACACGGCAGTTACACAATTTGCTCCAAATCGCAATCGAACGCACACAAACACCGGTTATTTGAATCAGTATAAAACTCGAAGGAATCGCCAAAACTGTATCAGAACACAGTTCAGCCTTCCAAGCAACAAAATGTCTTACACCATCCTAGTGATCGCCGCTTTAGCAGCCGTCGCCAACGCCGGCTTCTTGGGGGCTCCAGTAGCCGCTCCCGTGGCTTACAGCGCTGCTCCGATAGCAGTCTCGAAGGCAGTGGTGACCGACGAGTACGACCCCAACCCTCAATACTCTTACGGATACCAAGTCCAAGATGCTCTAACTGGGGACAACAAGCAACAGAGTGAAACTAGGAACGGCGACACCGTGCAGGGAAGCTATTCTTTGGTGGATCCCGATGGTACCATCCGTACTGTTGAATATACGGCCGATCCCATCAACGGGTTCAATGCAGTGGTGTCCAGGCAGCCCCTAGGAGCCCCGGCCGTGGCTAAAGTAGCTGCCCCAGTGGCGTACACCGCCCCAGTGGCCAAGATAGCCGCTCCTTTGTCTTACGCTGCTCCTCTGTCTTACGCTGCTCCTCTGTCTTACTCTGCTCCTTTAGGTGGTGCTTACTATCACTAGATCGTTGTTGTTTGTTAGGTATTTATAGAGAATGAAGTGCGAAGTGTCTTTGTTTCATTCAGTTTTTGTTGATGACTTGTATTTAATGTGTTCAAAAATAAAATAAAAAAATTATTAGAACTTCGTGTTTTTCTTTGTGATTTTTTTCTCTGTTGCACATAAACCATATAACACCAATAAACGTTTTTTCGCTAATACTAAAACACCAATCCCACAACCAAACCAAACAAACACAGTATACAAAATAGACTGTAACGATTGTAATAGTACATATATAGGGCAATCGAAACAATATTTACTTAAAAGAATATACGCGCATAATTACAGCATAAGAAGTCAAAATGATTCTCAAACTGCTTTGTCAAAAAACGCTATTGAAAATAACCATGACTTCAATTTTAGTACAGATTTTAGAAAAAGAACTATACCAAACTATAACAAAAGAACAATTCACGAGATCGATCGAAATAAAAAGACATCCTAATGCAATAAATAACCGCACTGATACAGAAAATTTAAATTAAACTTATTTCAATATAATATAATTCGTTATTAAATATAATACCTACTAATTAATATAAATAAAATAAATACAAATAATAACAGATTATTGATGGGGAAAACAAAAAAAAAATTTTTACATCTCACACAAAAAATACTATATTAAGTAAATCTGTCAGTTTGGAAACAAAACTAAACCCAAACCACTTTAAAACTCAGTCGCGTCAAAGCCCTCAAACAACATGTATGTAGTAAAACAACCAATAATCGTTTCAAACAATTTAAAAATATTATTATAATTTAGTTAGTTACAATACACGACACATCGTATAATTGTAAGTATAATATACAACAAAAATATTAAACAAATAATTAATTGTAAAATGTAATCTTCTGCAGAATCTCTGAAGATGGCCTAATAAAGCCGAAACGTAAGAAATATATATATATGTATAAAAAAATGTAACCTTTTTTATATGTAATTAAGTGACCGATATACCCACGAAAAACAATCTGTATTGAGTGTTTCTAAGAATTATATTATACCATATAGTGTCCTAAATATTGTTGTGGTATATTGCAGATATTGCACAAAAATGTTTGGGTAAAAATTATTGGGTGAAAATTGAAATTCTGGTAAAATAAAAATAAAATATGAATACTAATGATAAATGGTGTATAAATATTTATTTTCCATATTTTGTAACTGGTTCAACTATAATCAGAAGTGGGATTAAATTTCTATCTATTCAGAAGTAGTACTCCGTATTAATTTTTCTACAGATCCATATCTAATTTTTAGAATTTTTGTCGCATTTCCATACATCTATTTTTCGGTTGCCTAAGTTCACACTGAGTACGTTTAATCCTTGTATATAAAATCTATACAAAGGTTTAATTCATCTTTTGACTGCTTTATCGACAATCCAGGCAAACGCGCCTTTATTTAACCTTTTTGTAGCAATATTTGGATGTTAATAAACCTGTGTCTTCATAAAAAATGTCTGTTTTTATCTGTCTGAGAACTCTGAGAAAATTGTTAATCAAATTGTAGCTTTTACCGTTTTTCGTCGCAAAAAACAATGTCCTAATTCATAATCTCTACAAAATTAACGACCCCATGCATGGGAATTCCAACAGTCGTCGATTGTTCTTGCTAAATGAACTGTGTCTAAAATGTGCTCTTTCTTAATTTAACTAAATTCGAGGGGTTGGGTTCAGGAACGCACTTGGCTTCCGTTATAGCAAAAGTCAATATCTCCAAGGAGGAAATTCAACTTCTATAATTTAGATAAAGGGGCGAGGAGTAGAAAAATAGTTCTATTATAAATCTCTCGACGTAATTTCCTGTTAGTTTTAGCGCTCCATTTAAAGATAACGACGGGTAAGTGTTTTATAATTGGAGATTTTTCGCCTGCAAAAAGTTTAGAAATATCGAGAGAATTTTATCTGCAATCAAGCTGGACTTGTAAAAAGTAGAAGACGTTGATTTAGTGTACTCGTTCCTTTTATCTGTATGTTTTCACGAAATAACTCACAGGATTTTATGAAAATACCAGGTGCAGTCTAGGGATTCTGATAGTGATAATCAACACAATATTCCCCAAGATGTATCAGTAGAGACAAACCGGGTATCGGTTGATTTGTTGCCGAAAAACCCAAGGGAGGCGTGTACAAAATTCATACAGAGCCTCATGGGCGTCGCCTCCAAAATCTCTAGGGGGAGGGGACGAAATAATTTTTTGTTAGAATTTGGTGTGAGTGGTGGTGGGGTGACAGAGGTGTGGCTCTCACGTTAGGGAGATAGGGGGGGAGAGTTATTTTTCGAGTATTACTTACTTATTATGTTTTTATCTTTATTTAACTATCATGTACTAATATCTTGTGTCTTTGTTTCCGAATTGAACAAATTTTTATTTGGGGCACTGTATATTAAAAAATATATGTAGCGAAAAAACGTCAAAAAATGTACACGCGTTTTCATGACTTTCAACCATCCGTAGTACCTCGAAATAGATGCGTCTGAGGGTAAAAACAGAGAGTTATCACTTTGATGATATCCTCTTTAGAAGATATTTTCCTTAGTATAATAAATAGACATATAGGGTGTTTTTTTAGGTTTGATAGAACTTTACATGACAATTACTATCAGACTGAACTGTTAGTCTGACACTGTTTATAAAATTTATTTTCAGTATACTTTGGTATCAGTATCATCATGATTCACTCTTGAACAACGCTACCAAATTCCTCAAATTTACTTTGAAAATCATTCGTCGGTTCGCCAAACGCATAGAAGACTTTTATGGCCCACATGATCGTCCATCTGAGCTATTTATTCATCGTACTGTGGATATATTTCGTACCACATACTCTCTACATGATTTGAAAACACCAATGCGTCGAAGGAATGTGCGTAATGAAAAGAATATTACCGCTGTACGTGAAAGTGTGGTTGCAAATAAGATTTGGAGACAAATTAATTTCGAGAAATGGATCTGTTAACTATCTACCCAGGTCCTGTGATATGACGCCCGCAGATTATTTTCTGTGGGGCTATGTCAAGTCACTATGCTGATAAACCAGCAACAATTGAAGCCTTAGAAGCCAACATTGTTCGTGTTATTCACGACATACGACCAGAAGTGCTCGAAAAAGTCACCCAAAATTGGATCAAAAGAATACGCTATCTTGGGGATAGCCGCGGTGGCCATACCGCGCAAATAATTTTTAAATGTTTAATGTAATAGATTGTTTTTTTTAATAATAGTACTTTTTTATTCACAAAATATTTTCTTTAATATTTTTTTAAAGTTTAAAGTTAAAAAAACACCTTTTACAATTATGTATATTCTACATTATAGAGAAAATGTTCTATTTAAATACATATTGAAAGTATTCTGTAGCAAACATTTCTTACACCACTCTATATACTATGAAATTTTTAATATTACTGAAATTTACACCAGAAACTGTCGACAGGTGATAAATTTTCATTTAGAACTATTATAAAATGTCAACAGACTTAGTAGTGTGCAATTCTTCGCTGTGTGCGAAAATTGAGGATTACATTTTCTTTCGTAAATGTATTGATTCAACGGAAAAACAACACAAAGATTTATTTTACAGATAGCAGCGTTGGTATCTGCCTTTGCCCTTTTACTGAAAATGATAAATTTAGCAAAATGAACTGTGGCGAGACCGTTTTTTGTTTTTTTTTTTTATTAAAAGTAGCGGTTTCCCAGGAGAAAGCGCTCTTTCGGGCGGAAAATTGAACTCTCTCGTAATGACCCTATTTAGGGAAACCTTTAGGCTGGAATACTTATTTTGTGGTTTTTTCCAATGTTTTTCTTAACATAAACAGCAAGATGTCAGACAGAAAAGTATAATTATTGTTAAATGGATAACTTCATCGGAAAAATATAGCCGGCCTTTATATTTTATTTTGAGCTAACTACTCGTAGATAGTTAAAATATATATTTATTGTTATATTCATATATACAGGGTATAGGTAATAGGGAATAGGGAATGGGTATACATTTTTTCCTTTGAGGACATTATGTTCACCACTCAGAGCCATTTATTAAAATTATTTTGGAACATACAGGGTGATCCAGTGCAGAGGGGTGAACCAAACTTATATTTTTTTAAATGGAACACCTGCATTAAAATTGGTCATTATTTCCTAAACTATGCCATATGGGTATATGACATGGTGGGTATCAAAAGACGCAAAATAAGATGCCAAAGGCAGCTACTTAAAAAAATGTGGGTTGTTATTTGAAAAAAATGAGTTTTGATCGATTGAAATTTTTAAATGAAGTAATATATAAGTAAAATAATAATATAGAGTTACATTTAAAATAGGCAAGTTGATGATAACTTCCTGTATAACCTAAAATAGATTCTTTTGATAAACCCCTGTATTTAAAATTGCAGATTTCAATTCTGACTGCTTTTTGAGATAATCCTACTAGGCGTTCTTCGCGGTACACCCTGTATATTTAGTAGGTATTGAGTAAGTGTGGTTAATATTTAAATTATCAATCAAATGTTAAAGAATTATGAGGACATTCTAGCACTCGGGCTGTATTAAGTTCCGATCGTATCTATAAGCTCTGTAATATAAAAATATACTCTTTATAAAATATAAAACAAGTCCCTTTACCTACTACATATATTGACGGAAAGAATTTCCAATAATATTTCAAAGCCGCTCTTTTCCAAAGATATCCACAAAGGCATCTTTCATCCAATTTCCTATGAAGCAACAAATTGTCTTGGAAGCTTCATGGTTTGGAAAAGTGATATTAGTACGGTTCGCATGGAGCTAAACGTTTGTGAATTGAGATATGAGTTATCTAGTTACGTAAACTTAACATGTGGTTCAGAAGTTGGATACCGACAACAAAGTTAAAGCTTGTTCTTAGTGCAAGGCGGGGCTCTCCCCGACCAGCACTTGGGAACAACGTTGGGCTAGAGTAACGTGTTTCATGGGTAACTTCCTTTCCTAAGAGCTAGTTGCGGATTACAATTAACACAAGATAAACTTGAACAAGACGGGGACTTACTCGTAGAGGGAATTGGATTTCTCCGCAAACTAAATACGAATTCAGCTCTTAACCGGAGTTATGACTACTTACAGTGCTGAGCAATCTGTGTATAAATGCACACCCTATCTATCTACAATTATGATAAGCAAAGGATTTGTTTCATGGGCAAATGAGTACAATAGCGCGTGACGTTTTGGGGTTATTGGTCCTCTTCAGTGGGAATAACTAAAGAGAATATTCATTGGTTTCTAATTTCTGCAACACATTCTCTACGCTCACCGAAACCTTTAACCACGGCTTTTTTTTAAGTATTCAATTACTTGTACATATCACGAAATATTCGTCATGAAATATCGAACGAATCAAATATGGCTCTCATTTATTTATACAGACTCTGGAGCTATATATAGATTAATAATCGTTGTTTGTTTGCCAAATGAAATGTCAGCGGTTAAAGCAGAGGATTTTATAAAATTTGAGGCAGAATTTATTTGTAACATAACCTGTTTTTTGAGTTAAATCGAATGATTCATTATCGTTCGACAGTTTTTTGCTATTTAAACAGGGGTTGTGAAAATAGTGCCTGATGTAGATGTAATATAAAACTGGATTTATATTCAGAACGATTACAGTAGACTAAATTTAGAACACAACAAAAATATTGAGATGACAAACTTCTAAAGAAAACCGTGTGACCTGAAAGAATCTTAGCTATTTCTTAATATAGTGACAAATCTCGATTTCGCCAACGACCACTCTAATGCATTTGGGCCAATAAATATGACGAAACGTTTTCGAAGCCCATAAAGCCAGTCATCGCGCGACGATTTACAACAATGGCGAAACATTAAATTGAAATTCTGGAGAACGCCCGAAGTAAATAAAACTTTATCGAACGGAAAATCAGGTTGGCCGGGAAATAACGGGCGGAAAATTCTCGCTAGATATATTAATTATTTATTGGTGAGATTTCCACGACAATCGTTCTAGTTCGTCGCGCTGTCATGTTGAATTTCCGTTCCACAGTGAATTGCCCACTCATTTGAGAGGTTTCCTCCTCTAAATGTTCGTACGCTTTTGTTCTCACAAATTCAGTATGTATTTATAAACAGGACGGTTAAAATACTGCTTGGTAGGAAAATATTGTTGATTGGTGTAAAATTTAGAGTGACAAGGTTCTTAAAATATAAAGATTGCGATTAAAAAAAATTGTCTATATTTTTTACTGCCCACACAATAGCAAGATGTTACTGATCGGTACTATTATAATAGGTTTCATCATTAGTCTATGCACAAGACTACTCTACTACTTGTACTTAACATATTGATAAGATTGTTAAATATAAATGATATTGTTTAGTCAAATTATGCTTTATTTACCTCAGTCAGAATATGATGTGCCTTGTTGCAAATTTGAAACTTTTAGTTGTATGAGTAATCTTACGTAACAAACCATTTTTTAAATTATACTTCAGCTTTTCCATCACTTAGGAGATTGGAAAACCTCGACGCAATCATTAAATATCTTAAATCAGCGGGAAACGAACGTGAAATTCTCATCAAACGAAAAAGAATGTCATTCAACCATTATTATCCCTGAGGAAATTAAAAACTTCGCTTTCCAATCCCACGTGCTAGCGTTTTCACTTGGATTGTCTTTCTTGTAAGCGTTACACGTGATTCTCGCTTTTTTATTAAACCACTGTTATTAACTTCAATAGGTTTCTATTGCTGTGAAGTCATTAACTGGGTAGTTTATTTTTATATCGTTCGTAATATTAAAACGGAAAAAGAAAGAAGTTTATTTCTGGTTTAATGTTCCAGGAATTCGATGACTTTATCGCTCTCGAATTATTGGGGAATACCGAGGAAATACCAGACATCAGAGTAATTCCTTCTAACCAGTCCAGTCACGAAATGAGGCTTTGAATAAACGTTGATATAACTGAAGTAACTTTTAATAACGTACGAGTCATATTAATAAATGTTGGATTAGTTAGAATATTATTTTTTAATAAGCTTGTAGTGAAGAAAGTGTATTGATATAAATTGTATTTTATGAAATTAAAACAAAATAATTGATTTTTGAAACTTTTTAAAACTTTAAAATACTTTCTATACAGTAAACTATCATGAAAATGTAATATTTATTACAGAAACATCAGTAGATTCAACGAATTCCACAGTGATCGTTAAACATTTTTATTTCTGCTGGTTCGGCACCTATGCTTGAAACCTTTATACTTTATTTTGAGACATCGTACTTCATTCAGTTTGACTTTCTGCTAACACCATTATAGAACAGCTGTATTAGTCTTGTAAGTACCCCGTATAACCGTTTCTTTGTGAATCGTTCGCAATCACTTGAAAATGGTTGGCTATCAAGCACATACTTCCTTTATGTTACAGTATAATTATGTCTTTACGATACCCATAAGATATAAAATAGCTCTATAACCCATTTTAAAGGTCCTTAGAATTACAAGAGTGTTTCCCATCTCCGAGAATTTATATTCAGAGTCAGCCCTTCAACCATCATAAATTCAGATTTAGCCGCATAAAGTCTAATATTTTTTACATTATTCCCAGCAATCGCTCTAATAAATTCATCCGTGGAAGGGAAGGTAAGCCCTCTAGATCTGGGCGATATAATCTTCAATTTTCACAAAAGCCTGGCGCCAATCTCGACATTCATCACTGGGTGTTCGCCCGGTGGGTCTTTCCATTCCAGTGAGCTTTAATTGAGAAATCAGGGCGATGATGGGGACTGCGGAATTCGTATAATTGATTTTTCTGGCGTCGCGCTGAATTAGCACTGTGTGCAAATGTAATCTTTTAAAAAACCAACTAAAGCTTTCGACTATTAACAGTTGTGATTTTTCAACTAGTACGAATGGCTTCATATTAACCGTAACTCTACTTAGAATCCATTTAAACATACACATAACACTTTATTTATTTGAAGGAGATGCCCAAAACAACTACTCCACGGACTATGTGCCCCGACTGACATTGTATTACTCCAGTATCTTCATGGAAGTCGCCACATTCTTTATCGAGACCAACCATCAGACACTGACCGGATTCTCACTTATTCTGTACTCATCAGATTGCCATAGCTAGCGGACTCGATTAACGATAGCGCGACATGCCTAAAGGCCATCAGTACTAATATACAGGGTGTTAGTTAAACATGCGGCAAAAATTCAAGAGGTTATTCCTTGGATTATTCTAAGGATATTTTAGCCTTTGATAATTATTCAAAAAGCGCTTTGTTGCGAAGATATAGGGCGAAAAAAATTTTCAACAAATAACAATTTTTCGCCCTATATCTTCGCAACAAAGCGCTTTTTCAAAAATCATCAAAGGATAAAATATCCTTAGAATAGTCCAAGGAATAACCTCTTGAATTTTTGCCGCATGTTTAACTAACACTCTGTATATATGACACTTTCCATAACTGTAGAAAAGCATTATTTTAGTCAGGCGGTTTTCTAAGCTATGTTCATATGCCATTCTTTTTATCTTATAATTTAAAGACGAAAGTTGCATGTCGACAACCACTTTATAAAACTTGAACCATCGCAGCAACGGCTACCATTGCAACAGGCGTTATTATATAACTTTTCCCGCACGGCATCGAAATTTCTTACTCCAAGTCCCGCTTTAATTTGTTTTTAATTCTCTTATACAAACATTTATTTTGGAATAATGTCTCCTATCCGATATTAAAACGGGGATCGGTTAAACAAATCCCAGAAATGCGGAAGACGGAGATGATATCTAACCCAGAACGCCCGAGGCGAAGAAAATTGATGAAATAGAGGAGTGATAGTTTTGTTTGTGTTTGGGATAGGGTTCAAGAAAATATTAGTCTGGGTCTGTGTGTTCGATAACTCACGAACTACCGACGACTGGCTTATATGTCACTGCTGAAAATTGGCTCAAGCAACTTGTTAAGTGCAATGCAAACAATTTGATTTGGTTCGGAAACGAAATGAAGGCAGTGAGTACTGAACCGGAGAAAATAACTCGAGTTTAGTTGAAGATGAAGTAGTAAATTTTAATGTAAGATATTCTAAAATCTTTGGAATGATTACATCAAATTGCTTTTTTGGTGGCAACGATAAAACACGATGCTTTTTTGCATAATAAGTTATAGACCCTGGAGTTACATTGAACAGAGTGATGACAGAAGAGTTGGTATTATTTTCCTTTGCCGAAACGATTAATATTTCAGCGCCTTTTATCAATGTATTTTGTAAATTTCTGTTTATTAAATGTATTACTAAAATGAGGAAAGTTTCACGTCAGTATCGACCGTTACACAGGGATTTAATACCTGTAGAGTGCTCTCTTTATAAATACACATAAAAGACTCTGAAAGGGGTAATAATTGAGTTTCCCTTGAACAAAAGTTTTTATCAAAGGAGCCAATGAAGGAAAATATCCCAGCTGCGTTTGTTAACGTAAGGGAGAGTCACCTTTAGCCTTATTAATGTCTTTGTAGGTATTACCAGCTCTTCTGTCTCGAATTGGAGGGCTCGAAATATGTTCCAATGCTTTCTGAAGCACTCAAAAAGCATCTATTTCGTTTGATGTCTTAAATTATTTAGGTAAATGAAAGACAAACACCCGGTGCCTTGTAATTATTTTGGCGGTGAGGGCAGATATTATAAGACGCAAAAACAGTGTAATAATCTTTTTAATTTATTTGGCATTTATAAAGATCACTTTACTGTAAGACCAGCACGTACAGGGTGTTTGAATATGATCAATAAATGATAAAGATTTTTTCATTCATACATACGTACCGGGATATCAAAAATTATCTTGGTCAAGGGTGGTTGTGGAATGTAAAACGTGTGTCTTACTTTAAATTTTTGAATATGTTTTGTTGTGTCAGAATCTGTCAAGTCATTGTGCTGAAATTTTCTAATCCAGTTTTTGAATCATGCCTCTTACCACACAACACAAAATTTTCATGATTGAAGCATATTTTCGAACGGGTGCGCTAGTTAATGGAAATTGGCAATACAGTCAACGTTTGTGTTTGGACAATTTTCGAGAGCACTTCCCAAACGTGGCAATATTACCGGACAATTTTTATGCGTGCCTTACAAATTGTGTTGAAGTGTTTCGCGAAACTGGTTGTGTGACTCATAAAAAAGGTGCTGGTAGACCAAGAGTTCGTACAGAAGAAGTTGTCAATGACGTTCGTCAACGTATGGGAGAGGAGCCTGCAAAACCTTTGAAACGTATTTCTCAGGAAATTGGACTTTCTTATGGAACATGTCATAAGATTTTAAAGAAAGACTTGAACATGCATCCATATAAGATGCAAGCACATCAAGCTCTTCTGCCCGCAGACCACCCCAGACGCCTTGCTTACTGCCATTGGTTTGTCAATAATTTAATGAATGACGATCTTCTGGACTTAACTTTTTTTCTGACGAAGCGTGGTTCCACCTTTCGGGATACATCAATTCTCAAAATATGCGAATGTGGAGCAATGATAACCTTCATGTTTTTACTGAATCGCCACTACATGCTCAAAAAATTGGTGTTTGGATGGCAGTTTCTCGCAGAAGAATAATTGGGCCAATTTTTTTCGATTTCACCGTCAACGCAGAAAGGTACAGACACAACTTTTTGGCTGAATTTGTGCAACAGTTAAACGATGATGAACTTCAGTATGGTTATTTCCAGCATGACGGTGTAACAGCACATACTACACGAGAAAATATTGCTTTCCTCACCGAGTTTTTTGATGAGCGGCTGATAAGTTTGCATACAGAAGTTGAGTTTCCTCCGAGATCACCTTGTTTGACAATTATGGACTATTTTATATTTCCTTACTTAAAAAACAAGATTTTCGCAACTCCGGTAAATAATGTGGAAGAACTGCAACAAAGAATTGTTCAGCAATGTGCAATCATAACGCCAGAAATGCTGCAAAACGCTTGTAACAGCATGAGGAGGCGCGTCAACTTGCGCATCGAACAAAACGGGGGACATTTCCAACAATTACTGTAATTTAGTTTTTCTAGTTACTAAAACCGTTATTTCATAATTTGTAGTTCATTATTGTTTTACAACTGAAATAAATAGGTATGAAATTTGTAGGTTATTGATGATGTCAGTGTGACAGTGACATAATTATTTCAAATTTAAAGTAAGACATACGTTTTACATTCCACAACCACCCTTGACCAAGATAATTTTTGATATCCCGGTATATCTACCATTGTCAAGTCAATGGCTGAAATAATAAATGTGAAGCAACATTTTAAGATAAATATTTAACCATTTCAATAATCTCTGGAACGCATCAATTCGTCATAGGATGGCCAGAGATAATGAAAATTTCATATCTATACACGCCACAGGAAGTCTATTTGCAACTTTGTTCGGTTAGTTCCTGGTAACTTTGCGACAATATATACACAAAGCCGTTATAATACGATGCCTCTCAAGAATTTTCAATTACGTTCCCGGGATAAGGCCATGATAATATGGTAATATTACTCCTATATTGTGACTGGGACCTCTTGAACCAATAACAATCCTACGAGTAAAGCATATTATACTTCTTGAACCAACAACAGTCGTGCGAGCAAGGCATACTATAGGTATTTGAATTGAGGTTGTACAGCTATAACAATTACACAATATATTACCCAATTACTTTAAAACTTACAGAATGTTAAGTTGTAGTATACTGGAGAAACTGCGCTATAAGGGCATCAGATTATAACATTCCTAAGATCTAAATATTTTAAGATACATAATGTTTGTATATTGATCAACTTGGCAGTTGCATATTTTACGAGTTACACCGCATACAAAGGCATTGAAATTACCATTTTTGAAAACCATTCTGGATAAATTTGATATTAGGACAAAATTCAGACATAAGTAAAATTTATTTGCAATTTTATTGTTCTCTTGAAAAAATTAATACATGTTAAGAATGAAGCACGACAAATCAAGAATGCGAGAAAAGGCTTACTAAATAAAAAAGAGAGCTGAGTATTGAGGAAGGATCTTCCAAATATTTGCAAGGGAATATAAAGCCAATAAGATTCTGATCCATTTCTCTGACAGTAAAAAAACTGTATCATGCTCTGGTCAATTCTATATTGGTCTAAAACTGTTTTTGATGTCTTCTACCACTATAAAATCACAATGAAGTAATACTGAAGTAGCTGCTAAGCAGTGGCGGCTGGTGACATTTGGATATGGGGGAGCGCAAAAATAAAAAAATGAAAATTTTGCATATTTCAAGGTCAAACCCCTTAAAATCATAAACTAGAAATTCGCAGAGCAAAAATATTTGCTTGAAAAAATAACTTTCGTTAGACAAATATCCTCCTTTTTAATACGATTGACGGAAATCTTGACAAAAATATATTTAAAACAATATTTAAAAAGTAATTAATATTTAGAATAAAAAATTTACATATACGTTACCTTAAAAAAGCTGTAAATTAGAATTCAGGAAGCAGGAACATAACTATTTTTAGTTTTTAGATATCCGTTAGGTAATTAAAAACGATATGGCACAATCACAAACTCAAAAGTATTTTAGTTATTCAATTCATAGTTATCAAACGACATATTAAATTATTATGTAGGTAAACAAACTTCATAGTTATTTATACACGGGTTCACTCACTTTCTAAAATTGAAATCAGCTCTACGGTCTTTCATAGAAATAAATTTTTTCATAACTTTTTCATCGGAATTAGGCATTTATTGGGCAGGCAACGCCCAACTCTTTTATTTACATTTTATCTTCCAGTGGAAGATTTGCAAAATTGGCTCTAATCCAAGATTAAATATATATTCATAATTATACTACTAACAGTATTCATGTTAAGTAAAATATAAAATTGTCTTTTCACAAAAACTAAATAAGTACTTTAATAATGTTAAAAATATGTAATGTGTTAAAAATAAGTTATAATTAATAATAATGTAGGCATACGGCCGCGAAATAATTGCGGCCAAATCTGCATAATGTAAGCATATGGAAAGTATCTAACGAGTGTAGTCGAAAAGGAGATCGGGTCGGTTGCCATAGTTACCTGGGCCGCGACTCAAAGTGCGGCCACGAAGCTGTGATGCTTTGCTCACTGTGCAGTGGTGTGCTGTGGTGATCCAGTGATGCGGGCTGTGGCGTTATGAGTACAATAGCTCAAGCGCTCTGTACCACAATAAACATGTTTTAACTTTTAACATTTGCATTTAATTTATAATAATGATAATAATAAGGATTCCTTTGGTATTTTTGGAGGAAGGGCGCGCGGCCATGCGGCCTTTAGGAGAAGCCGCCACTGCTGCTAAGGCACCCGGGGAAAGTAAAAAGCCACGACGTTTTTTGCAATGAGGATCAGCAGGCGAATTTTCAGTCCCAGAACCTAGATAGGTGCGAAGTTACGAGTAAACCACCAAGAAGAGAAGAGAGAGAAGAGGTTACTATGTTCTCATTTTTCAAATGAGAACTTGGTAAGACGACTGTTGCGTATGATCAAATAAGACCTGGGTACCGGGCCATCACAACATAACAGGAAATGAGGAGGCCGATGCACTGGCTAAGAGAGGCCCAAGTATACAGTTTACAGGGCCCGAACCAGTGCTGGGGCTTCCGTCTAGTTATGAGCAAGGTCCATTGGAAACTGGATCAAGGAAAGATCAGCGGAAGAATGGTCAAACGGGACTGGGCTGCGACAAGCTAGGCTCTTAATTGAAGGGCCTTGGTCGAACGCAACTCGATCAATACTTGCGTTAAGTCGTAACAGCATAAGGATTGTCACAGGACTGTTGACAGGTCACGGACATCTTAACAAGCACCTTAACACTATCGGCCTTAGTGACACTAAAAGGTGCAGGTTTTGCGGACACGATGACGAGGACTCCATTCACATCCTCTACCGCTGTGCCTGCCTCATGGTCAAGAGACACAAACATCTGGGTGCAGCATTTCTCTATGCGCATAGCACGGGTCTCTTCCAATAGCTCCCAACTAGCGGCAGGCACAATGGGTCGAAAGACCTGAGTGCTGCGGGTAACCGCGCCGCATACCAACAACAACAACATAATCAAATAAGTCTACAAGCTGTAGTGCAGGAACATCTCTAGATCTAGGCAGAACACAGGTCAAAATAGGAGAACATTTTGTTTGAGGGCACTCCAAATAATCTGTTCCTCCAGAAATAACTGCAAAGAATAAATGGTAAAGTAGCATAATAAGAACATTGAATTTCTATAGAAATTCATCCTCTGAAATTATAAAAAATTTTTTTCTTAGTTTCTGATGTTTCCACTAGAAAATATTAAATTTATCGGATATTTCAACAGCTGCATAAACACAAGACGCGGAAATTCAGTTAACTAACTAATAATCAAGTTATGCTTAACGTTGCGTAATCTGCGTTGCTTGCCGAGGGTAACAAATGCTCTCAATTACCCCACCCCTCTATTCCGCCTCTCTCCGTTGCATTTTTATAGCAGGTAGCAAATTAAGCGTCGGTGGGAGGCTTTCTATTAGAACTTCAATTGCATTACCCAGCGAAGGTCTGACAGGCATTTGAAAGCAGATCCCTCGGCAACTAGTTTTTCTTCCAGGAAGTTCCGGAATAATTCCCGGGAGCCCCACTTGTACTGATTAGTGCTGAGAGCTAATCGTAACAGTCTCTTTAAGTTGGCGGTGTGCTCTTTTGTTTCTAACTGGCGATGATGATGCTCGTGTTTCCTTAAGCTGCGCTTACAGAAAGCGAATTTTGCAAGTAAATACCGGTTGGAATGTACTGCTTTGACAGTTTTATTGCTTTTAGAGTTCTACAAAACAGAATGTTGCTCCGAAGGGCGTTGATAATAAAAAAAACTGTCATTTTACCTATAAATTCTTTACGTACTTAAATAATTTTTTAAAAAAGCTAATACTCTAGGTTCGCCATACATCTCTAGATCCACTATATCACCATTTTAGCCCCCTTACTAACCGTAAATTTTGTGAATTAAGCTTGTTATAAATTAAGGCATTTATTTCAGGCCGGACGTTACACTTCCACCTTAAAAGAGCAATTAGATCTAGAACACCAGCCACTGCTGGCTCCAGTCGAGGTGGGCCCAATAATCCCAAAGGCAAGAGTAGCCGATTATAGAACTTCGATATCTCTAAGAACTCCGCAATCGATTATCAGCCTAGGGGATGGCCCGAATTCGAGCTGAAGGGTGGTCAATCTGGAATGCACAACGAGTGAACCAAATCCCAGAGACACTAAACAGAGCCCAGGAGTTGGTGGAAAAGTTTAACGACTTAAGTGTGGCGTGGAGTTGGAAACTGCGCTCGGCTGTGTTGGGGTTTTGTGATTATCTGGAGGAAAAAAGATTTAGAAATAATTAATTTACATCTTGAAGGGAATTGGGGTACCTTACATTTTTCGTACTGATCAGGGCAAACTTTATACAGGGTGTTTCACATAAAAGTCCTCAGCCTCGTATCTCGGCAACGGAAAGATATATTTTGATTTTGAAAAAAACTGTTGATAGAGCTCATTTATGGCTTCGTCACGGAGTTGAACTTGATTTTTTTCAGAGCAAATTGGAGATGGCGCTCGAAAGAAATTTTTCATTGGCAAGAACTTTGCAACAAGGTTTATCCGATACTTTGTTCAATTCTAAACAATTTTTGTTAAATGACTATTTTTCAAAAACTTATACAAAATGAATTAGGTATTTTAAAAACTTTTGCCATATTTTACAGAAATACATATTATTTCACTATTTCTTAAAAAAAGCTATTAAATTGACTTGGATAATTATTGTTTCATTGTATACGGTAATAATCCGAAACTTTAAAATACGCTTGAGTTTGGGCCTTACCAAATGAAGAGCCCGATATCTCTGAAACTATTAAGTTTTTGAAAAATAGTCATTTAACAAAAATTGTTTAGAATTGAACAAAGTATCGGATAAACCTTGTTGCAAAGTTCCTGCCAACGAAAAATTTCTTTCGACTTCAGCACCATCTCCAATTTGCTCTGAAAAAAATCAAGTTGAACTCCGTGACGAAGCCATAGATGAGCTTTATCATCTGTTTTTTTCAAAACCAAAATATATCTTTCCGTTGCCGAGATACGAGGCTGAGAACTTTTATGTGGAACACCCGGTATAGCTTTAGCTACAAACAATATATACGAATACCAGTATTTATGCAGAAATTTGGCTTAATAAAAAAATCTCGTCTAAAGGTTGACAATTCTACGTACTTATTATATGTTTATATATCGATCATTTTTTTATTCTTTTATTTTCAACTGAAAAAATAGAAATTCGTTATTTTATTAAAGAAACTGTGGTTTGATACATACAAATTTAAGCAGTAAGGTACACAAATGGTTCCGAAGGAAAAAGCAGTGTTCGTTTTCATCTGCTCATCAGGTATTCACGTGGGTATTTAGACAATATTATACCATTTAGAGTTGTTTTTGTTCCTGTAAACACAACACACACGTAATTAAGCTCCTCTTCGTACTCTATATCGGAAAATAGAGGTATTTAGGGATCGTTGATTATTGACTCTAAGCGAGATCCTGCTTAAAATTCAATTATCTCCTCCATTTTAATTACCTGGATGCCTAGTTAAAGTTAACGATGTACGAGAGTTTAATGGTTGTGTACGAACTGCTGATAATCTATATCCATATCCTGAAAAGCGCTATAGTCTCATAGAAACGGGGGAAATACCAGTAGTAGTATTTTTCCCTTGTATGTGACAAATAAAATAACAATTTGGGTCTTTTACTATTGAAATGTCTATAAGCAATCAGTGTTTTAGCTTGATTATCAATAGTATTTATCGGTAGGTTGCCCATTGGTTTGTATTAATGTCAATTGAGCCAAATTAGTGTGATTTTATATCAAAACGGTGCAATTTATCGATGTACTGTTTAACCAGAGTAGCTTTTTTACGTAGAAAACTCTAAAATTTTATATTTTAATGACAAAACCAGGGAAAAATTACATACAAAAAAGTTAGTACATCTTCTATTATCGCATGTAATTAAGTACTTGTTTTATTTCATCTAAAAAATTGTGATTGTTATGATATTTAAAACATTTTTTCACGACAAAACCGTAAAAATATAAGTTAATTAGGTACGTCTATGGAAAAGCAATAAAATATCCTCGAAAATACGCCCCCTTTTTGAAACTAAGGTCACCAATCCATCGGTAACCACATCAAAGGTGCCGCCAGCGAGATATTCTTGTGGTTCTGGCATCATGTCAAAAAATCAAAGATGCAGTGAAAACCTCATTTGAATATCTTAATCAATATTCGAGTAATGTGGGCTTATAAAGTGTCAAGAGGCCGTTGAAAGTCTTGTTGAATCACTGGCTGACAGTGCATGAAGTTTTGAAATTACTTTTCGTACCGAAATGTAGAACTGGTTGCCTAATCTTAAAGCTGAAACTGCCGTACCGCTGACGGCCATAATTTCCAATTAAAATTTGTTTCATCCTTTGCAAAACTCCCCCTTTTCAATGTACCTCCGACATCACGACAGATCATGGTGATTCGCATTATTGCAACGCCATATAATTAGCCCAGATTACATCAGGCCGGAAGCGTATCGACTAAATCCTGCAGCCCAGCAGTCAAATCGCAGTAATTTTCTGCCGAAACAATTAGTCGGATTTGCTATTAATTAAATTAGTCCTTTTCCCCGGAAAATCGTGTCTGAATCATCCCGGCAAAGTTCTCTGGAAGCTGGGAGCATTAAAAATTCAGAAGGGGGATTTACCCGCGTTTGGTTTCTAGCGGTTTACTACATCCTCTGGTCTTTTAGTGTCCTTTTATCGAGTTTCTTCTACGTTCACGCGTGTTTACCACGTAAGGGTGGCTGTGGGTAATGGCTGCTGTACGTTTCCAATTTGGCCATTTAGCGAGGTGAGAATGTCAATAAAACGTTTTATTGACAGGAAGAATAACTGTTCCGATAAGATAGTTATCCAGAGAGGAGCAAAGAATTCTATAATTATGTTTTCTTTCGTTTGTTTTCAAACGTAGAAATATCTCCTTTTGTGCTGCATTGTTGTAAACTCTGATGACCATGGTGTTATTTGACTGGCTTCAGGAGACGATGATAAATAGGAAAGTTGTGGATATTTTAAATAATTCAGAGATTTACGGTACTACAAATAATAAGCTTCATTACCATACAACATAAATTTATATCGAATTTGTATTGAATTTAACGTGAAAATAACGTTGGTTGTCATATTTTATTTTTGAATGGTAATTGTTAACTGATTTTTAAATGAATTTCCTCTGTGTACAAATTTAAAACAAAGACTCTAATATTGCACTAGTAATTGAAGGGCATTTTAACATTTCATTTAATCAAATTATTGTTTTTCTACGTACATTTGCTTTTTGCTCTTCAATATTTAAACTGAAGGATATAAACAATATTTAAATGAGTGAATACATTGATAGTTAGAAAATCAGGTACATATTTAGGATGTACACTTATTTATTACATACAAGAAACACCAATTCCAGAAAGTACTGACGATCTGGTCCAGGTAGGGAATATTCATGGTGAGCCGCAGTTGAGTGCTAAAAGCTCACGAGCCCGGAAAATTACATTCCGGATGCCATTCACAGTTAAGGTGTGTTTGTATCGTAGTATCTCGTCTCCTTTTCCTCATTAAAAAAAATCAATTGAAACTAAATAACCGTTTAAATAATAATCATATTTTTATCGCGCTGTCAGCAATGTCACTACAACAATGACAAACAAGATCTATTTGCAAATTAGGTAGATAACACAGTTAGAACTCCTATTAATATTCAAATGTAGACAGACTGAATCCGTTAATCTGTTTTGATTGTAAACCCGTCCTTTCCCCCAGTGTCTGCTTTAAGCTGCAAAGCTTATTGAGTGTGTAAATCAATTTTTTAGCATTGCCGCAACTATAACCGCTTTTTCACTAAATCCATGACCATACATATGTGGGAATAGAACAGATAATTCACGCGTTGTCCAACACTAATTTGAATTCGGGAAATAAAATTGAAAACGGGCCGAATGCACGGCGTGTGCGGTTGACAGCTTCATTTGCTAAATAACTTTTAGATTAAAACTACTGATTAATGGAATATAACAGCGTTCTTTTAATCGCGTTATTTGACAACATTAAAATGTTTATTGGTAGCATGCTTTGGAATACGTCGTGTAATGCACGTTGTGGTTAGTAAGATGACTAATCATCTAGAGCGTATATTCTAGTCCAGGGGTGGCCAAGCTCCTTGATAGTCCGAGCCATTTTTCAAAATTTGAAATGTTTCGCGAGCCGAAATTAAATACGTATACGTACTTAAAAGGTATGTAAAAAAGGTATTAAAAACATTTTTTTTACAGAAATTATATTTATTGAAAACATATAAATAAAAGTACAAAATATGTGTATTGAATTTAAATATTAAAAATTAAACACATTTATTTCACTTCTCTTGATAATTCTTTAAAATTTGGTGAATAATTGGCGATTACGCCACTGTTCATGTTCGTTCGCGCAGTTTTCGATGAGTCATATCATTCGTAACTTGGACGGAAATGAAATTTGTTACAACGTTGCACTTAGTCTTTCATATTTGTCGTCAGTTATTTCAGACATTTTGAAACACATACGGAACGATAATAATTTTTTAAAATATAATAGCACAAAAATGAAAAGGGAACTCGGGTACATTTATCGAGAGCCACAAATAATCCTTCAAAGAGCCGCATGTGGCTCGCGAGCCGCAGGTTGGCCACCCCTGTTCTAGTCTATTCCGCGCTCCCCGGGAGAAGCGCATGGAATGTTCCCGGCCCGCCTATAGAAGCAGGGGAACACTCTAGAATATAGTCACTGTGTTAAAAAAAAAGTATCACGGAAGAAACATCATCATTAAGAACAATCTTCTTGTGCCGAATATGAAAAAATATTTGGTATGAATTTATTCTGCCAAGTACAAAATAGAAAAATTCATTAAGCCACTTATACTTTTATTGTTATTGGAATAATCCGGATTATTAGCAGAACACTATTTATACGACTATTACTAGGTTCCTCACAGCTCTGCGCTTGATTTGCTTGCGGATTAAAACTGAGAACTACTAACGAAGTTTGAAAGAGCTTTTATTGGCATCCCAAATGCGGGATTTAATACCGAATATCAGATGTGACATACGATAATGGAATCGTCACAAGCAGGCAGAGAACTTTCGAGTTAGTTTATGAAAGTTTATAGCACTATTTCGCTCTGTATTAGTTTATGTTAATGCACTTCACGAAGATCAAAATAATACACAGAATTCTGATGGAAAATGAGACCAATCGGATTGACGATAGAAGATTCGTGTTTGTGACTTCATTTACCAGTTTGAACTGTAAGAATTATTACTAATATGACTAAGAATTATTATGTTTATTAATATCATTATTATACTTTGGGGTTCTTTGTGTAAGTGAGACTAATTGTTATAGGTAAAAAATAATATTTAAGCCCTAAATTTACAAACTACAGCTTCGGCTGCGAGCTGAATTTAAAAAACACAATTATAATCTGTCTGTAATACATTATTTTGCCTTCGATATTAACTGCTGGCGGTAGAAAAGAAGGAGATAATTCTTCTCTTTTCTTTAACTGTTATAACACTGATGTAGTTTTCCACATAACACCAAAACACTATACTGCACTCGACGCGCATTGCGCCAACCAAGTTGCCATCATCTGGAGAGGATGACTGGCCAGATTTGTGACGGATACTTCCCGATTTACACAGGTAGGAAGTGTCACGTTAGTGCTCGAGGATCGGTTTCTCTTTTGCTTCGGGCGCCAGTTCCTGTTTATAGTGCAGAAACACCACTACACAGGTAGCTACAGTGAAGATACAGTAAGCCAGGCGGTCGATAGGGAAAATTAGACTTCACACAACAGATAGTAATAATACACCCATAAACCTTTTATACATATATTGTCTAAGACCTAGAATATATAAATCTAAATAATGTCCTTATCTAAAGGCTGATGGGGATGAAGATTTCAACCCCATTCAAATTTACTGATATGTAAAGAATATATTACAAATGGAAAGAGTAAAAGCAAATTGGCATTATCTCACTCTCGGCATATTATCTTATGCCTACATGTTATGTGTAAAGCAAAAAAATAAACAGTTTTGCAACTTTACGACCATCTATTTTGTCACTAAGTCGAAGTTTATAAATCTACAAGCACTTCGCACCTACAGCTGATTTCATTTTGTTTCGGACCTTTGAAATTGGTATTTACGGACTGTCTAGACTGGATATCTTTTGGGTGGTTTAATTTTTTTTTAACAGCTCGTATTTTCTTCAAGCTCAGACTCATAAAAAGCACATAAACGACAAAGCGACGCGACGCTCCTTAACCTTTACACAAAAATAAGTAAATTGCAGTATTATTCCATTTTTCACCGCTATCATCCTGTGGAAAAAAATGTCATACAGCAGACGCTAAATTCTAAGAGGAATTATGCGAAACTACGTTGCGTTGTTTATTTGAAGTTAATATTAATAATTCAACAGTTTTTAACTTAGTACAAAGTTTACCATATCAGCAGGTTAAGATTGTAGCTACCGAGTGACATATTTGATTTTGATTTTTTTTTAAACCAATAAACATTTTGGAAAGGCGGAACAGTAAAAATAAGATTTCTTGGTAAAAAAATTAATAATAATAATATCTCTTAACACATGGTTGCCAACAATTGAGGTAGTATTGCCAACCCATATCTGCGAACAAGCTATACGACTTGGTAGTTTAATTAAAAACTAGAAATGGGAGAAAATCGCTTTAGCGATTTTCGTTCCCATTTCTAGCCCTACAGGGGGTCCAGGCCTGCGGCCTAGGGTCATCCTTCGGGTAGGAAAAGTATCTAAAATAATATTATTTTTAAGAAAATACATATTAAAGAAATTTTGTATCTGGAAAGATGATGTAATTATACTAAACGATTTTTTAAAATATTTTAATGAATTGTAAGGGTACTCTCTATTCTTGATGGTAAAACATATTTTTTTAAGTGCTGAAAGTAGAATTTATTTTTCAGTAAACATTATTATCAATTTTATCATTGGGATCAAAAATATTGTAGATATTTAGTTTTGTAAGCTAAAATGATGATTTTAACAAACTGCCAAAATGAACGAATTAATTCCAAAATTTACGTGCAGAAAGAATAAAAGCTACGGATAATGAAACAGAATACTAAAAACTAATACTAATAAATAATTGGAATTAAAAAGTAAAAAAAAATGCCCCCAGCGTGACTTGAACTCGCGAAATCAGGATTATCACGTTTTGAATCGTACGACTTTTCCATTGCGCTACCGCGTCTGTTGTCAAAAATTTACCGTGAGATATTGAAGTATGTAAACTGTACGCGTCAACCTGAAAAAATAATTTTTACCGATTTTCTAATTGGAAATGCATTGCGCCTCAGTATTTTGGTAATTAGAAGTGGTTGGCAGTCGGTACTATCGATTCCGTTAGCAATATTTCTCATAGGAAAATAACCTATCTGAAGTTTAATTAATTTGACAGTTTTCGTGGGAGGTGTTTGTCTCGTTAGTGCAATGTCACATCGGTAGATAAAATGAGAAAGAAGTTGAGACGGAGGCGACTCGAGATGGTCGAAGACGAAATAAACGTGGAAGAAGTTGACGTACGATCTCTAAAAAAATCTCAAGGGATTAGAGAAAGGACGGAACTTTCGCGTGGAGCGGTTCTCGAAGCTGTAAAATTAGAAAAAGGGTCTAGGGAGTCCACCGAAAAGTCGGGATTTCGGCGAGCGTAACGGGGCCATTAGGCGCGAGGACAAACGCCGGTGCTAGCCGTATCTCTCTCGCCGAACGGCGATCGACGAAAATTTTGCAGAGGCTTTTTTGAAAACGCGTTTAAATTGGGAAAACGCGTAGGAAACGGGACCAAAATACCCCTACGCATTGGAGAAAGACCGCTCCGCGATTCCCCCTCGGAGGAGATAGCTTTGAAACTTTGTGGATTCGACGACGGAGTTTCGAGCAAGACAGAATCAACGCGTTTTAATATATATGGATTGTTTGACGCAATGGGGATACGAACCTACAGTCTTCGGATTAAGTGATCGACATATTAGACATTCAACCACCGACCCGATTAGATTACAGTGTAGATCAAAGACAACATAAGAATTATAAGTAGATTATTGGAAGTTATCTCGTCTTTCTGATCCGCTTGAATACCACACCAACACGCCGGTGATATGCTCAAATTAATTTGACCAACTTTGACAAACAAACGTTAAAACGAACTATTTAAATTGGGCTGAGTAAAACATTTCCGGATAATGCCAGCCCTTTTTAACTTCTGAAGGTGTGGAATAGAAAAGTTTTGGGCTGAATAGAATTTAATAATACCTTATAGCTTTGTGTGTGGAAAGAGAGAGGTATGTCACGAAGAGCTGACCTTTAGACAGCCATTGTAAATTTGAGAGGAAACGCTCGCTTTGTCGTGTGGCCCTCACGGGTAGTTCATGAACTTTTCCTATTGTACAAGGGTACAATAAAAATCTGATGTACTTTCCAGATATTTTGTTAGCTGCGACCAATTTTCGTTGTGAATAAAATCATATCCGTATTCCTTATTTTATTATTGTCAAGGATGAGCTTGAACGTTATATTTAGTGGGTGAGAGGAACGGCATATTATAATCCGGGAACGACTTGGATTAGTAAGGCCTAACATCATTTAGTGCTGGAATGTTGGAAACCTGAAAACGTCAGTAGTTAAGGGGTAGCTAGAGGGTAAGGCCTATCCATATTAATCCATATATATTAAAATGCGTCGATTCTGTCCCGCTCTAAATTCCCTCGTCGAATCCACAAACTTTCAAAGCTATCTCCTTCGAGGGGGGATCGTGGAGCGATCCCCGCGGGCGACAAAAGGTCGTCCTCGGCCTTTCTCCAATTCGAAGGGGTATTTTCGTCCCGTTTCCTAAACGTTTTTCCAATTTAAACGTCTTTTCAAAATACCTTTGCAAAATTTTCGTCGATCGACGAGAGAGATAAGGCTAGCGCCGGCATTTGTCCTGGCGCCTAATGACCCCGTCACGCCTGCCGAAATTCCGACTTTTCGCGGGATTCCCTAGACCCTTTTTCTAATTTTATGGCTTTGAGAACTGCTTCACGCGAAAGTTCCGTCCTTTCTCTAATCCTTTGAGATTTTTTTTCGAGACCGTACGTCGAGTCCTTCTACGTCTATTTCGTCTTCGAAAATCTCGAGTCACATCCGTCTTAATTCCTTTCTCATTTTATCTGCCGATGTGAGATTGCACTAACGAGACAAGCACCTCCCACGAAAACTGTCAAATTAATTAAACTTCAGATAGATTATTTTCATTATTTTCCTATGAGAAATATTGCTAACGGAATCGATAGTACTGACTGCCAAACACTTCTGATTAATTAAATTATCCTGTTATCCTAAAAAATTTATTTTTTAGGATAACACGTACAGTTTAGATACTTAAACATCCCAAGTTAAATTTCTGACAATAGGTTCGGTAGCGCAATGGGATAGTTGTAGGATTCCAAAAATCGTAATGCTGATTTCGCGAGTTCGAGTCACGCTGGAGGCTAGCTTTTTTTCACTTTTTAATTCCAATTATTTATTAGTATTAGTTTGGAATTAATTCCTTCATTTTGACAGTCTGTAATAAAATCATCATTTTAGCTTTACAAAATTTTAGCTTAAATTTACAAAAGTAAATATTTACAATATTAATTTGCTGCTACAATTATGACAGCAATATATTTTTGGTCCTATTGATAAAATTGATAAAAATGTTTACTGAAAAATAAATTCTACTTTCAGCACTTAAAAAATTATGATGTTTTAAGATCAAAAATAGAGTACCCTTACAATTCCTCAAAATATTTAGAAAAGTTTAGTATAATTATTATTACATCATCATTCCAGATACAAAATTTCTTAATATGTATTTTTTTAAAAATAATATTATTCTAGATGCTTTTGTCACCCGAAGGGTGACCACAGGCCGCAGGCCTGGACCCCCTGTAGGGCTAGAAATGGGAGCGAAAATCGCGATAGCGATTTTCTCCAATTTCTAGTCTGAAATTAACTCCTGGTAGGTATAACATGGTAAGTATATAGCGTGGCTATTTAATAAAAAATTTTTTTGAAAATGTTAAATAATTACGACGAAAAAAGTTCATTGACATGTTTAAAGAAGCATAACAATTGATACAAATATTTTTATTGTGAATGAAAGATATACTATCGCTATAAACTGAACCTCAAATGTAGAGAAAGGAGTCCAATAACTTTTTTCTCTCCATCCAATTTTTCTCTGAAACAAAGACCTTGTGCAATACCAATTGTTATTTATTTTATAAAATGTATAACAAAGCATACAACTTTATCACCCTTTTGTTTCATTCTTTTTTACCGACCTATTCTAAAAAATGAATGCAGTTTCTGTTGCTTGCAACAATAAAACTTTATAGCGGCTATTAGTTTTCCTCCGAGTATTGTAAAACGTTCTCAGTGTTCCTCGTTACGGAATTAAAAAGGTTTTTACTTCTGTGTAAAAGCTGAAATTTCGCACAGTGCATATCTGCTCATTTTGAGAAGGGAAACAAAAGAGTTTCCGTTACAAAGGTTTTTACAAAAACAAAGCCTCGATTAAGTTAAATGTGAAATGTAATTAACTTATAAGGGCTTGGATATCAGGAAATGCCACTTTTGTATATCACTGGTGCTAGACTATAGCTGTTATCATATTTAATCTCAACATAAATACTCCAGTTCCAGTTCTTCTGCACTTTTCGGATCTGTCTGTGAGGCCACAAGGTGCCAATTCTAGAGAAAACTTTGAATCTCTTTAGTTGTTTTTCTGTACTCGGTATGGTTTGTAGAAGTTAAATTGTGCTGTCTATTATCAGGTTTTCATATCAATGTATACTTTTTCTTTGAATGTCCCCTTTCATGGGACATATTCCATTGAATGTACAGTCCATACAATATTTTTTGTTTCTGATTCGGTACGCTACTATCATTGCTTCTATTTCTAGTGGTGCTAGGTTTAGCACAATTACAACCCGTTAGATTCCATTCTATGGTTCTTGTTCTTCTTACACAGGTTGGCCCGGCAATGTTTTATCTTTCTTTTACTTTGATCTGGTTGATTTTTTACCACCATACCAGAGCTCCTTGGGTCTCACTATTGAGGGGTGCATCCAATACAGAAAATACTCTATGTGACGCATTTAGTATAAGTGATTTTATAAAATTGTATATGTCTGTCACTTTTAAATTAACGACAATGTTTATTTACATCTCAGCTACAACTTTAGCAAAAAATACTGTTGAAGGTTGGTTAATGATGCAGGCATATACCAGAAATTACATTTTCTAAATATTGTATATATTGATTGTAATGATTTTAACGTTTCTGCTTTGTAAGAAACAATTCTCAGATAAAATGTATACTGAAACAACAAACCTGAAGATATTTTTGTTAAAAAATCCTTCGTTGTTTATAATCAATACACTATTTACTTCAGCTGCGCCTGTAGCAATAATTTCACCCACAGCTGGAAGGATACCCTTTCCCTTTACCCTCATGAATAAATCGGGTACCAGCCCCGTATTTAATTGCATTTGTATTCTGAATTTTCCTAGATTAAATGGCAAAGCTGTGTCATTAAAGATAGACCTAGGGTCTCCACTTGAAAACATTAACATATTGTTGAAAACTTCTTGCTCACAGCGCCATGTCGGGCGGCCTCGTATTATTATAATGGTCCTCTGGTGGCCAGCCTCTGAATTAAACGTGTATGTCGGATACTTAATTTAAATATTCCTCGCTGGACACTGGCTGGCTGGGCTGGCTCAGTATTCTGGTATAGAGCTTACAGCTTGGATAGTTTTAGCATTTTAAATGCAGATTTTGCATTTTGAGATTATGAGATTAAGTCTTGGAAAGGCATCCAGAGCTAGATTTTAAGCAGGGATGCATAATCAGTAAAGTGAGTGGAAGTAGGAAATTTTTCATATAACGGTTTGCTCTTTCATAATAGATGTATCTCAACTGTGTCAATTTGAAATGCTGCTGAAAATACAGACAGAAACAGGGCCGTCCTTTTATAGATATATTTTTATTTATTCTGGATCTTTTTTCGTAATACTTCATTTTCTCCTTCTATCTGGTAGTAAGTCGACATTATTATATACAGGGTGATTCAGGATTAATCTTGTCAACTTCAGGAATCGATAGAACAGGTTAAAATAATGTTCATTCATGATATAAACTTATTTCCTAAACTGCATCGTTTCAGAGATAGAGGGCGCTGAAGTATGAATTTTTTCCCTCATAACTTTTGAACCACTCATCCGATTAAAGTGAAATTCGGAACACCAACACTCCTTAAGATCTTTCATAAGCTTCTTAAGTTTGAACCACCCACCCCTCTTAGAAGTGTATTTTGTGTTCTTTCTTACTCTCTTACCTCTTACTTTATTTCAATACTTCAATAATTTCAATAAAACAGCTGCATTAAATTTTTGATGACAATGTTAAAATTCCTTTGTCTGATTGTATTTTCAGTGTGACATCTATATTTTGTTTCTCTAAGTTTAGTCTGAATAATTTTAGCTCATATTTTGATTACTTTGCTAAGTAATAAGTAAGTGTGCTAAGTGCTACAGCTTATTTTACAACTAGAAAGCATCCGAAACGGTAAAAGAATATATTACTAGCTTACGTTTTTGAAAAGGTTAATAATAATTATAAAGTCTCATGTAAAACGGTTTGTATTCTGAGAAATTGTGGCTTTCAAACAGCTAACTGATAAGTTAAATGCGACTTTGTACCTATTCAAATTAGGCAGCTGATAATAGGTACTTTCTGTTCTGTGTAACTGGTTTTAATTTTCAGCCTTGATGCTGATGACTGACTATGGAATTGGAAAGAACACTAAAAAGTTTTTAAAAACGATCGCATTTATTTTTAATTGAAATTCCTTTAAATGCAATCAATAACCTTGTTATTTTGCTCTCCAGTGTGATTGCTGCCTTCTTGTGACACTGGCAAATGCATTTAAATCTTTTTATTGTGCAACAGACCTTTATCGCCCTATAAAAGTTTAATGCAAATTCTTTGGAATCCATCCGGGACGGATACGGAACAGTTTTGGTTATTTCGGGATTTATACGGAAATAAAACCCCTATTACCGATACATGATACCGCCTACTTTGGTTTTATAATGCCTATTATACACACGATACCTCGGATGTGCCAACCCGTGCTCGGATAATACTGAGAGTATGAATAATAGGAGACCGTTTTAGATGATGTTCTCATAGAGCCTTCAGCTTTGGCTTTCTGTAAATAAATTTTACACACAGTTCTATAAAAAAATGTCTCTTTAAGGGGCTGATTCTATAATTTATCGTTTGTCAACAATGTCGGTTAATAACGAGTAGGGTATAACGATTTCCATAACGACAATCGCAGAAAACTTATTCTGTAAAATTGTCGTTCTCTGTTTGACCTTGCAAATAATTTCAACGACAATTATGTTGTGGTAGCACTGCAAAATTAACAAATTTTAAAGAAAAGGTTTAGAAAAGTGGGATAAAGTAATTTTCTTTTAATAGAATCAAATTCAAATTGATTACAGTCCAATATTATTGAATTATATGATATTATTGAATTGTATTCATAATAAAAATAGAAAAAAAGGACGTGCAGCGAAAACTTCTTGAGAGTAATATCAAATTTATTTAGATAACTGAGAAATAATATACCATTTTGCGAATGTTTCTATTTTCTACTATTTCATAAAGTAATGTGACAAGATTTCTAAAATACAAGTTTCCTCCTGTTTCCCTATGTCTCTTCCTTAATTTAATTCTTCTTTTGACTGCTTCATCGACAAGAGAGTGCCAACGCGCCCAACACATGAAACCAGCAAAGTATGGAAAAGGAAGAAAAGTCAAATTGATTTATTAAGCATTTGTATCATGAAAATGGACCCCATGGAATTGAATTAAAAAATACATTAGCCACAGCCAAAATTCCATTCCTGTTTACAAATTGTTAGCCGTACGAACTGCAATTATTCTACTAGATATTTTATGTGTCTAGTCGTCTCCCCCATGCTCAACCGTTTGCCACACAAGTGTTTAGCACCCATTCTGCCACATTAATTAATACACCGTTATCGGATGCCTTCATCAAAGCCACACACAGTAACTAGAACATGCAACCCATTGAATTGCATTACCTTAAAATGCCTGTATTGAAATTCCACTCCGGTGTCTAAAGCTAGAGTGTATTCTGTACTCCGGAGAATATTGGCTGCTGTGCGACAGACAACGTTAATTTATTTTGAGGTTAGGGTGAGACCGCACATCGGCTCCAACGCCATGTTGTGTCCATGCATCTCTGCCAGTCTGAGAACTAATGATTCAGGGTACGTAGTGGAGCGTTTTCGTTAATATCGCGTCCTGCCAACTTCTGTGCTTTGTCATCTTTTTTAGACCCACATAACTGTGAAATTTTCATTTACAACAACTATGGTTGCCATTTAAAAAATATAACATTCTTAAATGTCTCTAAAAGAAGACCAACCATAACACTGACGTAGTTTTCCACTTAACACCAAAACAATATACTGCACTCGACGCGCGTTTCGCCAACAAAGTTGGCATCATCTGGAGATGATTAAAACTGACATAAAAACATTAAAAGAGATAGTTTAAATCATCTCCAGATGATCCAACTTGGTCGGCGAAACGCGCGTGGAGTGCAGTATGGTATTTTGGTGTTATGTGGAAAACTACGTCAGTTATCTTCACAGCAAAGGTTCCAACCCCTGCTGCATCTTTTGTGGTCTCCGGGAGAACCGACAGTAAAAATAATTTTTCAGTTTCTTTAAGTATTTCAAACAGTTGAAGGCCCATTTTCCTATTTTTATTAGCCAACTTTGTTACTTGTCAACTTGCATATAAATATAATTATTATTAATATTTCTGTAGTAAAATACTTCTCTTAGTTAATATGCATTTCTCCTAATAGGTACTATTTATCCTTTCTAAATATATTTTAAAGCTCTGTAAACTCTGTACAAACAAGATTTCTATCTATATTCATATGAATCCGTCGCAAAGCTCTTTAGAAGCCCGTGCTGTTCATAAGTGCTGCGGATACTGTAAATGATTAAATCTGCAAAACTAATATTCAGTTCTGCAGGAAATTGGGATGTATCTGTGTTATATTCTAGTTACATTACTACTATCTAGAGTAGCGGATGGAAAACCGTCATAAAAAGTTGCTTCAGCTGAAGCGAGGTTGCATCTGAATAACTTTTTAAATTTTCCTTTGATGTATTTCGTTCAGCTGTTTTGCATAAATAAATTTAAAGTTAATTTATATCAGTAGTTTTTAGTAAAACATGCAAAATATCCAATTTTAGTCTAATTAAATCTTTTTGTATCAACAACTAGAAATTAGAAAATATTTGGCAACAATTTATCAGGCTAGTATTTTATACATGAGGATTATATAACAGGACTTTGTAGAACAAACATTTTTTGCCAGAAACATTAACGACCTCCAGCATTTTAACAATGAATTTTTTTAAATAGATGCAGAGGCTTTTGACACACTGATCATATTGGCTTTCAGCCAACCAACAACACGGTCAGTGTGACTCGAGCAACATGCAAGCTGAAATTAAGTCGATATTAAGCCGATATGGTAGCAGCTTCTCTGCTGCTTATTGTTATTGTCTATTTCATACTGATAACGGCAAAGTAGCCAGAAACTGCGCGATCTGCAAATACTGTAATGATTACCGAAAGTAGAACTTGTTGTCCAGTGGTTGATTACAAACTACAGTGATTGTTGGTGGCAGTTAGGTTGAACAGATGGCGCAAAAAGACACAGTAATCTTCTAATGAGATGAAGGATTAGTCAAAGCTCATGTTGCTGCAGGTAAGGTGGCTTCAACAGACATGTTTTAATTCTAAGTATTAATGTTTACGCGCTGTTCATACCTTTCAGTGATTGAAAAGATAATAGTGTAGAAAAGCTGTACGTGATATTTTCAGTTTAGAATTTTTTCTATTATTACTACTGTAATTATATTTTTTAATCATTTACAACACTTTTAATATAGAAAACAGTGTTTTTTGTTTTGTGATTATACTTTCTAATTATGGGTCATTATTTACTGTTGGGACATTATTACTATTTTATTTTTTTTTCAAATTTCAAACTTTAAAATTACTTCTACATTATCAGCAATAACATTTTGGACTACTAATACGCGTGCAGGTATGATTTGCCGCTCTATAATTATCGTAAACCTATGTTTGCAATTTAGTTCACTCTTAAAATTACAACTTTTCTGACATGTCAATGCAGAAGTTCTTATTTTTCTTTAAAATAATGTGCACGAGCCAGTTACTTTTTATATTTTTCAATAGAGCTCCGACATCACGTTTGGGGACTTGCAGTTACTCTAAGATTTTAATTAGAACCAGGTTCACCGATGCATGTAATGCAGCAGAAGTCTGGTCATCCGGCTAATGAATAGTGGTCCTGCAGGACCATAATCCTGGAGGAGTTAAGCCCTTACTGATCGATATTGAAAAGTTTCATCCTCGATTATATTTCAAAGGAAAAATGGTCTTCATGGAAAATGCTCGGACAGGTACTTTTTCGTTAATAATGTCACACATTAGTAACGCGTGTGAAAAGATTCAGGGGCCAAACTATATCTTTATGAAGAAAGTATTCATTCGCCGAATTATAGTTTTTTATGTATCTGCTAACTGTTTCTATAAATTACTTGAACTCTGAAACGAGCTATGGGTAGTATCATAGTCACTAGAACCCTACTACATCTATTTAATACTTGTCGCAACACCCGTAATACCTTAATGCAGTATTATATACCGAGGGTTCTAGATATGGCTGGGTTTACGAGCCCCAGAAGATAATAATGGGGTGAAATGAATCCTTCTAGCGATACTTGGAAAATACGTAGTTACGTAAAGCGGAGCAAGGATTAGCAGCAAAGCACGTAGTGTTGTATATAGTTTAAGATATGTGTACAGGGTGACAAATAGTTTCTTAAAGTCAAAATATCTATTGAAAAGTGGTTAAAATATTACAAAGTTGAATTTAACACAAGGTTTTCGAGCTTCTCTTTTACACATATTGATACAGTACGGGTCTGTCAAATTTCTAATGGGAATTATCGTTATCCTGGCGAAGAAAGTCGTTTTATAAATATTTGATTGATAATGTTTTTATCTAGACAATATTTGCATATGACTTCTAGAAATTTACCGGTAAACTCCAACCCTTTATGGAAGATATGCATCTAACTGTTTAATCCTGCATCCCTAAGGACACAATTCTTACTATTCGCGATCCTTGGTAGTAATCCCTAAGGAAACCGCGCTTACTGCTGTAAATTTCTGCATAGAAAGATGACACGCCTTTGGGTGACAAATCGATAGTTTTTAGCAAGAGGGAGGTCTTGCAGGAAGCAGGGTTACAGCGTCGATCTCCTGGGGTAAGTTGCTCGGCTTAGGGTATTTGTCATGTCAATTATTCTTAGTGTGAGGGAGCATGAGGGATTATTTTTTATTAAGGATGTTTTGCTTTTCCTAAGAGGGTAGATTTTGGGTGATAGTTTTCGTACAGGGTTAATTGAAAGAGGAACATGTCTACCCCAAGATAATACTCCACTCTTGAAGTGAAAGATATCATAGATTAAGATTAAGAAGATCATAGATTAAGATCCATAATATAATTTATAGCGGTGAACCTGTTTAGATAACAAAGTCAAATTAATTCTTAGAATTAAAAGATATATTAACAAACTTTTGGGCAGTAAGAAATATGAACTAAAAGTTAATTCAGTCTAACTTAGGCAACCCACATAACGTGGATGTCGCACTGAAGTACACTCAGCTAAAGAAACTAAAATTTTCATCGAAGACGATGAAGATAATAAAAGGAACAAGTAATCAGAGGATTTTGTTTTGTTTCTGATTTGTGTGCATTAGGACTTTGCAGAGTTGTGCTTTTCTAAGTTTATGATTTCTTACTGAAATTAGTTTTTGAGTGAGTTATTGAGTTTTTACTTTTCTCACTTTTTTATCAAACAGAATGAGATAAAAAGAAAATACCGGTAGGCCTAAAAAACGTGTATATTTATCTATAATTTGAGAACATTTTTCAATCAAAATCTGTTCTGTGGCGTATTAGGTCAACAGATTATTAGAGAATAAAGTCATGGTATAGAAGAGTCATGCCATGAAAGGTTTCTTCTGGATATCACCTTCTGGAAAGGTTCACCTTCTTGTCTAAAAGTTCTTAAGTTTCTTTTGTTTTTTCTTATCGGCGCCATATTGGAATTTCATATGGTTGGATGAGCTCACAAGTCTAAAATCAGCGATATGCCGCATTTGACATTTGATCGAAAAATGGCGATTCTAATAAAAAAATTGTTTTATCAAGCCCGCTTTTGAAATAGTATAGAAAAATATACAAACTATATCTTGCATTGCAGAATTTCAGGAAAAATAAAATTTCCTGCTGTTTCTGATTTAAATCCTTATTATCTAAACTGAGAACTTTCACCCTTGTATACTTTTTTCTGCCTATACTCTATTTCCACGGCTCCCTTGACAAAACAATTGTTTGATCTAAAATCGCCATTTTTGAATGGAATCAACTATATGAAAATCCAATATGGCGCCCATATTAATAATTTTTACGGAATTATTTCTCTGTCTTGACATATTTATAGACGACATTCACACAAGTACAACAGACTATGACAAATTTTTGTTAACACTTTTAATACTTTGGCCTTTGGGGAAGAAATTGGCACAAAACTCAAAAATGAATTATGTAATTCTGTAATATGTAATTCATTTAACTGTGCTATTGAAGAGGCCTCGCAATCGGAATATTGGAAAAAATAGATTTTAGGCGACAGAGAGAAACGATCCTTCTTTGCAATTAAAATGCTTCTCTAAGTCATGCCACTATTATCATTTAACCACGAATAAAGACGAATGCCTTGTCCTTTTGTGGGTTTTATTACTGTCATCATGAGGTACGCATGCATAAACTCAGCGATAATAACCGGATAAGCTGCATCGTATTCAAGATGGTAATACCGCCATTATTAGGACTATCAAGGCAGTTACGTCAGCTCATAACTTTGTCATTCGGGTCAAAAGTCGACTTTGTTTTATTACACCGAGGGAACTGCCGCGTTCCGTCGCCGGCTATAATTTTCAGAATGCTTCCGTTTATGATCAGATGCCATCCCATCAAGCTTTAGTCCGGTAACGGGAGGGAATTTTTCTCTGCGAATAATAGAGTTTAATTTCCTGGTAGCCTCGACGTGGATGACGAAACAATTGTCGAGTATCATCAAGCTAACAATCAAGAATTTGTTAGCAACTAAAATAACTTTAAGTAAGTTAAGGATCCTTTAAAATTAACATGCAGTTTAATTTTAATCGCCTTGTAGTCCTAAATTATCTTATCGTGAGTCTCTCAATTATACAGGGTGACCCATTAAGAATGGAAACACTCGCGTACAAAATTTGTTTATGGAGCGATTTGAACCGGATTTTTTTCAAAAGATAGATCTCTAAAAGGTCTATGTTGATGCAAAATTTGAAGACGAAATTTTGATTTTCAAGGCCTATTACGAATTTTTTTTTAAGTGAAAAATAGACAAATTTTGTTAGCGATTTTTTTATAAAAAATCTGACTACACCACTGGATTTAGGATCGCCTCGAATGCATTTGTGCCAATTTTTGCGAAAAAAAGTTTGTTCCTAAAAAATTTATGACAATATCGGCGTCACCAGTGTTTGCCTTTGTCGGCGAACCTATTCTTTTATAAAAATCGAATAGAACCCAAAGAGAAACAAAATTAAACAACTTAAACACTGGTGTAATTATTAATAAGAACCATACACAACAGTATACACAAAATAACCAACAATTACTCTAATATAAACAACAATTGATAGGTAAGTTCGTCAAATTATTATTATTTTGTGGTTATTATGCCAAAACTTATTATAATATTACCTTCTTAGATAAAAAATAACTACATTATAATTTTTTATTGAAAAAGTGTGAATCAATGTGACGGACTTCTTTTTCATTTTTAAAAATGTAATTTTCTAATCATTACTTTTTTGTATGAATTGTTGTTTATATTAGAGTAATTGTTGGTTATTTTCTGTATACTGGTTTTTATGGTTCTTATTAATAATTACACCAGTGTCTATAAGTTGTTTAATTTTGTTTCTCTTTGGGTTATGTTCGATTTTTATAAAAGAATAGGTTCACCGACAATGGCAAACAACACTGGTGATGCCGATATTGTCATAACTTTTTTAAGAACAAACTTTTTTTCGCAAAAATTGGTACAAATGCATTCGAGTGGCTCCTAAATCCAGTGGTGTAGTCAGATTTTGTATAAAAAAATCACTAACAAAATTTTGCTATTTTTCACTTTCTTTTAAAAAAAATCCAGTTCAAATCGGTCCATAAACAACTTTTGTACGCGAGTGTTTCCATTCTTAATGGGTCACCCTGTATATGCGGAAAATAAATTTTCTGCAGTGCGGAATATAAACTTTTTGCCATGCGGAAAGTAAACTTTAATAGTTTTACACTAGTAGTTTTTTAATATTTTACGATACATTTGCAGTCTTTTTGTAAATAACGTGATAGTGTGATAGAGTGATACTGATAACTTTGGCTTTTAAGAAGACACCTTATGTTTCACTAGTATATTTATAATTTAATCCTAAATCCATTATGATTTACATTTACTTTTTAAATGTCTGTCTCTATTCACTGGACTACTTTTCATCACGTTTATTTCCACCCAGTTAGACTTTTTGGATTTGAAAGGACCCTGATCGAAATGAGGCCGTCGTGAATATTTTACGACGCTTTGATTCTTGTTTTTCTGGTTTTAATCATCTGTGACAGGGATTTTTATTGACAATGATGTTTTACACTTATTCCGCAGCAGAGGAAACAACAAATCTTCAAAATATAATGGTGCTTCAAAGCAAGATCGATAAAGCGATTTCTTTGCAGCAATACACAAGTTTTTGTTATATTTAAATACACGGAATTTGGCGGAAAATTAGCATGAAGCTTGTATTTTTTTCTCCCTTTTTATTCCTTATCGATAATAAACAGTAGGTGAATTTTATCAAGGCCACAATCTATTGAGATAACGATTGTGAATCGTTTTTATTTGTTGAAAATAATATTTGTTTCCCTGTTCCTATACGTATGAAGTATACGGTTTAAATTCTGAGGTTTTCTGTTCGAATTTGATTTTACTAAGCGATAATTTTAAGTACATATTTATCAAATAACTACGAATAGTAAGGGACATCACTAAGTATCCTCCATCTATAAACGCCTTATTTAAATAAGGACTAAAACAAATCAAGCTAAAACAGCTATTCTCCTGGCAATATGCCGCGCCGAGCGCTGAATTACAAAGCAAAATTTGCCGTATTTTGTCTAACACAGTTAGAATCAAAATACAAGGATTCGGATTGCAACGAAAACTACGAGGAAATACTAGGCGTCAATAGGCCTTGCGTAGGTCTTGCGTACGCAAGGTTTACCAATTGTGCCAAATACTCAGGTCTTCGCATTCGTCGGTATGCTCACTTATATTGCACTGATGAGATCATAAAAAGATCGAAACCGGTCTGCAATTAGTGGCATCCTACGATGTGTGGTCTTAGTATTTCCTCGTAGTTTTCGTTGCAATCCGAATCCTTGTATTTTGATTCTAACTGTGTTACACAAAATACGGCAAATTTTGCTTTGTAATTCAGCGCTCGGCGCGGCATATTGCCAGGAGAATAGCTGTTTTAGCTTGATTTGTTTTAGTCCTTATTTAAATAAGGCGTATACAGATGGAGGATACTTAGTGATGTCCCTTACTATTCGTAGTTATTTGCTATATGCATGCCATCTGATAGTAGTAGAACTAGTTTCTACAACCTATTATTGTATTACATATTTATCAAATAAAACGTTAGAAGTTGAATGTATGCAAACTGAACGTAAAGATTGGGGAATGAATCATTGATTGATAGATCTGAACCTCGTTTGTGTCTTCGTACTGATATCGAGCGCTGGAATGACTTCATCTTCGGAGACATATCACTAAGTCATCCTTTAGGAGAACGAACGGCTGCTCATATCTTTAGGCGTCTGGAGAAAGGGTGTATTTTGTGCTACTTGATTAATATCCTGAATACAGCCATCGCCAGGTTAGAAAGAGGACGCTACATAAAGATAAAATGTGGAGTATGGATCTGTAGGCTTGAAAATACAAGTTTCTTTATGTTCAAAGAAGAAAATCAAATAGGAATTAAGAATGGAAAAACAAGTGTGTTTTCGTCTGTTTTATCAAAAGGTATGACAGTTTTAACAATAAGAGAAGTCAGTCTGCACCGTCTGCGACATATAAAGCACGGATAGTCTATCACTTCTACTTTATGAGCAGTTATAGAAACTCGAGTAATCAGATTCCTGATCTGAATGCACGTATCCGAATTTCCACTATTAATCGTAATTACTTGAAAGCAAAACAAGCCGTAATAGTTGTTTGTAGAACTCTTATATGACTCGTGTAATTGCATTCCGTTAATAGCGTTCACGGGCATTTTAATGAAAATCACCGAATGTACTCCTCGATCCAAGTCCGCTGACATTGTAACTTTCCGCATGCGGAATGGAAAATGACTTCCTACGGGATACGTCGCTGAATTGCGCAACTCATTGTCTCGACAGTTAAACGTTCTAAGTCCAGTACTTTTAGTGAAACAACCTCATTTGCAATTGGTGGCATTATCTGAATGGGTTCACTTAATTTGGGCTATTATTATCTTCCGAATAATAAGAGTAACGAAATATGAACTGTTTCAGGTAATAAAATACCTGAACGTGTTGAATGTTGCTATAGCTTTTATGTGTAAAACACACAAGCTAACTGTTCCAATACTTGTGCTAAGTCATATCATAAAAGACGATTCCTTGTCCTGAAATGCTTAAATTCAAACTATTTCTTTACGAGCAATTATTACAAAATGACCGTACTACTACAACCAATTATTTTAATATCCACAGGAAAAGGAGCATCCTTATTTAAATGAAAATGCTATATAACAAAGACTCCGGGTAAGTACAGCCTGATATGGGTAGAATCGAAGCTATTGAAACCAAGGAAATTGTTACTGTGGTCGTTCTAGTAAGTTGTTGGCCTTTACGGATACTATTTTCATTGCTCCTCTTTTCATGGCTTCCTTTCTACGAGATTTTATTAGTGAATATCGGCCAGATTCCCTCAGTTTACCGGGTACGGCTTCCCTTATTGCATGACTGATTGTTTTATTCCACCGAGATATAAAATTGCTCGTCCATGTTTGCTGACTATGCTCACTATTATTTCAGAATAGCACATGAAAATGGAATTACAGTGAATTTAAAGAAAAAAACAGAATTTTCCCAATCTTCCTTGTCTGTGAATTATACAAACTGATTTAATTCAGTTATTATTGTATATATTGCTGTTATTTAAAGTTTCGTCCTTTTTAAATTTTATTCAAAGATTTGGGTGGAAGGTTATCTTATAAATACAATGATATATAGTTTGATGATCCATTTCTGATAGAAAGGGAGATATTTCGAAAAGAATGTATCATAACCTTAATGTGTCGCACTAAAACTTATTTTCCTAGTATAGTCCTTTAATACTAGAGATAGGATCCGCATTTTATATTATGTCCATATTGGTTATCCTAAATTTGATGAGATATTAAGGTACATGTAAAATATTAAATTATTGTGTTTTTTATAATAAAACAACATCGATATTTAGCTGAAAAAACCGTGTATCGATAAAATATGAGCACACATTTCATAAATTGTTGCGTAAATATCCTCCATCACATGAACGTTTGTCGTGTCACAAATAATGCCTCGAGACACATTATAGCTATATTATGTTGTCAACTGTAGATTTGAAAATAAACATACACAATGCAGTTGCGAGTTACCCTCTGACATGCTATTTAATCTCTAGATTCAGAAATATTAATTTCCTTGCTCAAGAGACAGGCAATATTGCTTTAATCAGTAAAATAAAACAATTTTGTCAATCCAGCAGTACAAAGCGGGTTATTTTGAGAAAAAACATAAATTGAACAACATTTTTCTCATTATATTTATCTTGTTACGCTCGAGTTACAAGTTTGCCACTCTAGTTACACTATAGTATCAACTTTGACGATCGAGTTACAAATTTTACACTCGAGTTACATTTTAGTATCAACGTTGTCTGATCGAGTTACAGGTTTACCACTCTAGTTACACTTTAGTATCAACGTGTTCTGGTCGAGTTACACATTTTATCTATTGAGTTACAATTTTTTACTTTGGTTAAATTCTTGTCGCGGACGTTGCCGTAAATGTGCTGTTTACGCAAATACATTTGCTAACAATTGTCACTCAATTTACAAACTTCAATTTTATCAATCGACAGATAAAATATTATTTGCACTGCACCAACTAGACTGATTATTTTTTGTCCAAAACAAAATATTAAATTTATAAAAATCGTCTTTGACTATTATTTGTGTACAACTCACAAGAATTACTGATCAAACTAAACACTTTTCTCCCTAGAGCGACAAACTGTCAATTATGTACTAGTTAGTAAAAATGATTGTGTTCGTCTCTAGTTACACATACAGTCAAATTACCTTGTTTGACGGGTATACTAATCACAGCTATAACTGTTGCTCAAACTACATACTCTTTTGCCTCGAGCGACGAACTATCATTTGCGTACCAGTTACTAGAATGACTGTTTGTCGCCCTCAGTCACATACACTGTCAAGTTACCTTCTTTCGGGGGATTGAACCCGTGCACCTCGCAGTAGGTAGTAGGCCCCAACCTCTCGGGGCTAATGAGCGTCTCTGAAGACGGCATCGCGCCCGGCGTGTCGATCGTGAAGAAGGTGGAGCAGGACGCGGGAGTCCGCTGTAGCTCGGCGTCGCGCCGCACTGCTTCGCGCTGCACGCCGTCGCGGCGGCACTTGGCGCAGCGCTTCATTTCTGAGCGCACGCGCAGTAGCCACACCATGCCGAAGAGAGCCATGCCAATCGGCCGCCTCATGGTCCTGGACGATCGCTCATAGCAGGACAACCTCGGGAGCGACGCCCTGTGTGGGGTGACGGAGTGTCAGGGGTTTGGCCGGGTTCGAGCTGGGTAGTGGCAAGTGTTGAGATAATTATGTAGAGAAAATGTATATTTTTATCTTTATAAGGGCCTTTTAATCGTTCGAAAAATACTACAAGGTGAAAACATCAATTGAGGCATACTTTAATCGAGCTGAATTTGTTTTATACTATTTTATCTTCTCAGATTCAATTAAAACTAAAAGTTTGAAGTAGCTAAGAGATAAGTTTGTTCTTGTTCTCTATATATTTTTTAACTCTCAGTTGAATTGAATTTGTGGCAAGATTATGAAGTACTGTAAAGTCAAAGTTTTTATTCCCAGCTCAAACTTAAAACTAAAGGATATGCTAGTTTAAACCAAAGATTAAATGCCTGCTTTAGTTCATAACACATTAAATTATCTGACATTCTAATCTTAATATACATGATATACTAGTATATGTTATGTTATAACATTATTATATGAATCTAAAGTTCATTTGGCCAAAAGCGATAGTGGAGTAAACCAACAAAGTATATATCAGTACGTGAACATGTGTAGCATCATACTATTGGCTGTCACTAACTGTGAATTCCACCTATACATCAAAGCAGCCAATAACAATACGTATCTATATAGACTACACACTTGTAGATTATGCACTTAGTTTATTATACCGCCGCATTCGCTTTCCACACCAAATGAACTATAAATCCCTTTAAATCAATGCTTTAATGGGAACGTAATTTCACTCAGACGTCAAGCCCTTGTCAGGGAATAAACTGGCATACCCTTTACAGGTCACGTGATCGGCCAAACGAACAGGACGTACCTGTCCCTGACACACATGCCAAATCCTAGAGGCTCGGCTAGACTTCAGGCACTGCCACCTTCATCATCACAGTAATCGACGGAGATTACACCGGGAAGCTTAGGCGGATACCTGCACAACGTCTTCAACGGCTCGGGAGGTACATGGCTGGCTTGATGAAGGTAGCGTAGTATAGCAATAGCTAAGTAAAATTGATAGCTTTGGGCTTTAATTCTGAAGCATGCTGTTGAATATTCACTGTAGTTTAGATTTGCTTCTTATGTAGGTGGAAACGCACTGCACGTTTGATTTTCTACAGAATTTTTACTGGCGTTTGGATTCCCCATGTACAATCACTGTAAATTTGATTCCGTCAGACCGTTCAGTCGCTTGGTTTTAGCTGTGGAAGAATGGCAGAGGTTAATAAGGTGATATGGAGAAATAATAGCTTACTTCAAATAGTGATTTATTTTATATAAAGTTGTACAGCAACTGGAAACGTAAATAACTGATTTGTTTTTTGCAAATAAATAATGAAGTATCTGTATTTCTGTACAATCTGTATTTTATTGTTATATTTTTTTTATAAATAGGTTACTATATGCAGCAAACAAGTAGGTATTGATACGATTATTGTCAGACTAAGCTGGCGAATAATAATTGCCAATTAAATGTAACTATTATTCATAATTATGTATAATGGCTGTTTTTAACTGGTAATTATATATAATTGCCAGTTATACATAATTGACAATTTTAATGCCAATTACAAAATTATGTGTTGTGATTATGAATAATAGCTACTTTTACCTGGCAATTATATAACATTTCCAGTTAAAGGTAACTACGATTCATAATTGCCAGTTAAAAATATGCCAGTTATACATAATTCACAGTTTTAATGACAATTACAAAAATATTTACAGCAAGTATCAATAATAGTTACATTTAACTGGCAATTATACATAATTGCCAGTTAAGAGTAGATATTATTCATCATTGCCTGTTTGAAATATGCAAGTTATACATAATTGACAGATTTAAGGGCAATTAGAAAAATTAGATCTTACTGTTAAAACAATATATGTAATGTCTTTATTTGAAGTAAGTTTATTATTTTGCAGAGGTATGACCATCGTGGGGTCAAGTCAAAATACGAAATAGGTACCTTTTTATATTTTAATAATATAGCAGAAACCACATTCTACATTTCCTTAGAGATTACTTGTGTAATAGAAAAACTGGATCAATTAAACGTACAAAAGTTAAAGGGTTAAACCACTCTGTATTAATGAATATGGCTGACATATTACATACTTTGAAAATAAAGACCAATTCAGTCCATATTTAAAGATGTTTTCATTTTATATTTTTTCTATTTTCACATTTTTCTTCTTTTGTTTTTTGTTTTTGTTTTTCAATGAACGATAACTTTGTATCGATCAAATTCAATTTTATCAAAATGATATTTACACTTTCCGCGTTCCTTAAACAAATTCCACCTAAAACGGGTCGAGCTCAATTTATCTTGATGAATATCGGAACACCAAATCGATAAACTCGCTTTACTTAAAAAGTTACAAAGCTACTCTGTAATCCAGTAAAGCTCCACTCCACTGCATCCATAAGGTAACGAGCTCAATATCCAGAGTGCATTATAAACGATTTCATGCAAAAATATTCATAAAACTGATATCATCCATGGTCTGCAACGGGACTTGTGCGCGAAACTGCTCTCAACACCGATATTGAAATTTCTTTTGGCATGTAAATGCATAACATAAACAGTTCCGTAGTGCCACATTTTCAAAGTGTTAAATTGAAATTTCCCAAGCGTTACTGATAAAAATAAATGCATACTCCACAATTATGTAAATGGCAAGTCCGAGAAAATGGTTTCATGTTGTTAGATGGTCGTATAATATTTTATTTCGATGGAATAGCAAAATGGTACATTAAAATAATAAAGGAGTTTATTTAACTCAATTCAAGTAGTGAAAAATGATCGTACAATTATACAAGAACTTGTAAGGATAAAGGAAGTTTTACAAATAAGGCCAAAGCATCAATAATATAAATAAATAAATAAATAAATAAATAAATAAAAATCAAACAATACTCGTATATAGTATTTACGGTTGGTGTTTTTGACTTTATCACTCCACTGATATATGGAGCTGTTTGATATTCATCCGTTTTAGAATGCACGTCACTCCATTGTCAACCAATAAGAGAGTCGTTCCCACCTCTTTTATGGGACCCGTTCTGTTTTGTGTTGGTGAACCTTTAGCGGGCCATAACATTTCAAGGAACGTACGAAAACCATAATCATCAATTTCCCTAATGCGAAAATGCGGAAAGAAGGAACGAATCGCCTGTAAACCTATATTAGACGAAATAAGAGCAAACCGAGATGTGTAGTAGGGCTTGCCGATATTTGTTTTAAATTGTGCGGATATCTTATGGCCATAAAACCGGTTTTTCGTACCGGGGATATGTTGATTTGGTTCATATTTTATGTGTAGGGAAATATCACGATATTTTCGTATTGTATCTATTGAAACACTGTGGGTAAATTACTGTATCGAATGCGAAATTGAACCAATGAATACAAGATAACTGTAGTAGAGGTAGAGATGTTTCTGCTTTTTGGATGTCATCAGTGGTAAGAACTTAAAGTGTAACCGATCTGTACAATGTTATAGACTTCTGTCTTTGCAAGTTGTATACCTCTATAGTAAAGTAGTATGAAGTGATTGGTTTTGATTCCAGCTTTTGGGGTTTCGGTTCAAGTAGTTCAGTGTGTATCATCAGATTGAGTTTCTTCTACCTATCTGTCGTAAACGTTGATTTATCTCGATTTACTAACACCCAAACTCCATAGATAGTTTGTTGTGTCTGCCCTTACTAATGACGCCCAAAATGTAGAAACTTTTGTACTTTTCCTAATTATTTAAATTATATCAGTAGAGTGGATTTTACAGTAACTTATCTCACTTAGATGATAACCAATCTGCAGAATTTTATAGATCTCTGACATAGCAGTTTTAAAAAATGCTAAGTCATATTGATGACCCCAAAAATTAAAACTCCCACTGGTTAAAAAATATACGCAAGAAGATGAGTTACAGCCACTGGTATTTATTTTGTACTTTGACGGTTTTATAGGTTCTTTATCATTTTTACCACGCAATTTCTCTTTTATAAAGTATAAAATATAGTTTATAGTGTCGTGTTATATTTATAATTATGAGACTTTTCATTATTATCTACTTCTTGCTTAATTCTAAGTAGAATTGTGTATAAACATCTAATCCAACTATAATGTAGTTATAAATTTCACACGCAGTGTTACTGATGCCCTCAAGAAGAATATTAATTCTTTCACTCTTTCAGAAACGAATTCTGACCCTCGGTCACATATAATTGCATAAGGTATATGGAACAGGACTATAAAAATATGTATAACAATACATGTATACCCATAATAACTGAAATTGAAACAAATACAGTTCCTAGTTTTATAAAAAAACTGACTTAACCTGATTATGGTAATAATATGTAAAAAGTAAATGTTCACTTAATAAGGGCGAAATATGGCCAATATCAGGATATAAACGTAAAATGTTTTCTGGGTAAAACCTGGGAAGCCACTAAAATTTTATTAACAATTTTTCTTGTCATAATTAATATCTTTTTACGGAAACGTGCACGCCCTTAGGTATTTCGGGGTAATAATAAAAGGAAAATGAAATTGTTCTGTGACACGGGGTAGGTTTTTTACGCAGCCTTTCCCCTTGTATAAAACGGAATACAAAATAAAGGGCAATAAAAGAGAGGAATGTTTTTTATATAGGCTCGGCAAAGGCAGTAAAGAACCAAGGGTTACGCGTTCTTGGAATTACGGAAATACAAAGGGAGGCAAAATAAATTTTATTTTGTTTCTTCAAAATTTTATTCGTTCGTCGACATCTAAAGTTTGCTTTCGAAACTAAGCAGTACGTACTTGTGCAAGCTGCTGATTAACAATTATATTAATAATAACAAGATAGAAGTTCCTCATACCGATACTAAGTATGTAGATAGAGCTGTATACACCATCATCACATGAGCGTCAGTACTTTTCTTCAGAATCGTAAACAGTATGTTTGTATCAATAATGTATCATCTGAAGCAAACCATGTGAGTATTGGAGTGCCACAGGGATCGGTACTGGGTCCTGTCCTATTTTATTATATATCAACGACCTAGATAAGTTGTCAGAATCTGCACTTTTAACCTTTTATGCCGATGATACGTCGGTAATAATTTCAAATAAATCTGATAAAAAATGATCTGTAATGTGTGATGCGTTGATGTCTTGTATGAGTGAATGGTTCACTCAAAATTCTCTTTTCTGAATGTCAATAAAACTCAGGCTATTAGATTCCACAATCGACAAAGGGACTGTGGTAATATTGACATTAATATTAACAATATTCGTATTAATAATACAAACGTTGTCAAATTTCTGGGACCAACTGTGGATGAATGGCTAACCTGGAGTTACCATTGTGAAGAACTGATTATGAAGTTAAATTCAATCTCATATCAATTTCGAAACATTAGAAGTGTTCTGCTGATAGACCAATAAGTCATCTTACAACAATTACTAATTAACAACAATAATGTAATTAAATCGCCTACCAATTACATTTGCCATCTAATAATTAATTCAATTGCATCGTTACCGATTGATGCCCAGCTCTACCTCCGCGGAAACTTCGCATAGCTCATTTTCTGTGTCGCTTAGTATAGATCCACCATCGCTACACACGTGGCGGGCGTGACGCCTTAACAAATCACATTATTTACTGTATCCTGTCCCCAAAACGTTCCGGTGGCATCTCCCACGGGGTCGTGTCCTATAATCAATTTTCGCGCTGCCTCAAAAACCCCATCGTGGCGTTCCGGCTGCCAGCAATCAATCTGTAATTTACAGGACGCGCCACGGAGGCATTATCGTGCATAATAAGACCGGGTGTACCCGGAATATCAAACGGCGACCGACGTGACTCCGGTGGCTCGCCGTTCTCAATATTCATAGGGCTTGATGGCGGCCTTGCGAATTCATTACGACGCTGCTGCGAATCGAGTCTGTTATGAAATCGAACGGACTCGACCTCAAGTTAACTTATCGAATCTACACTGGGAAACGTGTAACAGCAATGTTGACTAACAGTATGTTTGATAAATTGAGAATGAGATGTTTTTGGCGAAACTGCCATAATTGAAAGTGCAAATATCTCGAAAACAACTAAAGATAAGCGTAAAGTGTTATATATCGTTGCATTAACACAAAATAGGAGATTTAAAAAGTGATAAGTTTTGTACATTTGTTCCCTTGGATATAAGTGTAGTGTCATCAGTAGGTCATCTGTCATTTATACAGGATGTCTCACCAGGAACTGAGTTGATCTATATCTGGGAAAGTACTAATCCGAAACATTTGAAAACTTGACAACACGGTAATGTCTCTAGGGCGAACGCATCCAAAATATTGTAATAGTTTAGGGCTTCGCCCTAGATACTTTACCATGTTGCCAAATTTTCAAATTTTTGGATTAGTACTTTCCCTGATATCGATCGACGCAGTGCTTGGTGAGACACCCTGTATAGCCGCGATAGCTCAGTCTGTTAGGTGGTAGCTTGTGACTTACAGAATGGTATATTGCTGCGCGAGTTCGAATCTCGCCAGGGGAGAAATGGCACTACTCTCAGGTAATAGTTTCCTCTACACAAGCCTGAGGCTTTCAGAAGGGAGGTTGTCAATTTCTGTGGTGTTTATATAAATGATAAACAATAGAGCCCCAAGAACTGAGCCTTGGGGTACTATATGTTAAATTATTTAAATGTAAACAAAAGTAGTGGCACACCTCTAAAACCATAGTATGACATTTTCTTTATAAGAATATCGCGAGAGACGGTATCTGTTTCATAAGAAAGTTAAAATATATAGCTACTGGTTTCAACTACCTCTTAGAATATTTTTTTAATTCTTCATAACTTCATAACGGTAAAAGATAGGGGTATAGGGTACCCTTCGACCTGGAAATGGGATTTTAAGGGGAGTTCAAAAACGTAATTAGATACAGAGCAAGTGCACACAAATAAATCAACCACCAACAAAGAAATCATTTCACATTTGTCTAATTGGAGCAAAATGCATCATGTACGAGTATGCCCTACTAGAAACTACAGCTTCATGATATGATACAGCAAAATATGGAAGCATCAACACCGAGATAATACCGTTGATTACATACGTAACTTTAGACAGTAACGGCTTCTGAGCTATTGTTATTTGACACTTAATTTAAATGTGCGGTTAAATTCCGTGGCATACTATGTGTTGCTACTAAGTTTACCACTGGCAGCAACGAAACAGAGGTACAGGGAAGGGCATATGATTTAGGTGATTGCTAGGGGATTGGCTCTTTTGTTGCGGTGGAAAATGGAAAAGCATCCCATGATTTTGCAAAGGAAATGTTTGATTAACTCGAACATTCACAAATAATACTAAAATACAGACTAAAAAATTGTAGACGAACAGTCAGGTTAGACATTTTATCACCGGACCAACAAATATAAAAAAAATACTGAAAAATATAAAATAAAACACTTCTGGAATAGGTAATTGACACATACAGAAATCCAATGTGATGCCCACAGATAATGAAACAGTTGACTACATTATCTTTTAATATAGTAATACAAATAGGTGTAGCAGGTTTTAAATCTTCGTAGATTTAAAATTAAAGTTCTCTACTTTATACAGGGTGTCCCATTTAAAACGAAACACCCTTAATATCTCGAGAACAAAACGAGATAATACCAGATTTCCTAGAAATGCTATTTTAAGGTTATTCGTAATATCTCAGGAATGACAGTAGATATGTTGGATCTGCTTAATATTACTTCATCGGGAAAAGTGGTTAAAACCCAGTTTAAATCATCTTCAGATGATGTCAACTTGGTTGGCGAAACGCGCGTCATTTTGGTGTTCCCGTCGATGAAACGGAGCATAATCTCCCCCATTATTTCTGGTCGAACCACAGCAAGACATCTAAAAAGATGTTCCTCCTTTTCGCACAATTTCTAAAGTCAAAGCCAGAATTAAGCACAGTGGAATGACCTCGCCGATCTGGTAAAATGCGGTGATGCATGGGCGTGCGTATTCTGTTTTACCATTGGGCACATTTCAGTTAATATATACTCGTATACTATTCTATAGAATACTTCTAGTATATGCACTTCCACTTTCTTAACTAACACAAATAAGTATAAACACTGACACAAAGAATAAATATACTGATAATTTTACCACAAATTTTTACCGTTAAGAAACGCGCGCGAAATAACCCAACATCACGCCAATGTTTCCCTACTACCTCGAGCGCAGTCGCTTGTTGGTTCCTGATTCGACCAATCAACGTCGTTGAAGCTCAGAGAGAAGAAAGCGTAAATGCAAGAATATGTATGTTAAATAAAGATGAACAGCTTGTCGTCAACTTTACGACTTTCGCAGTTGCCACGTATTCGGAAATTCGTTGATATTATTAAGTAAAACACAAATTAAACATTGTGATTGCTTTAATAAAGTACAATAGGGATAAGGGACGTTAAAGACAAGTAAAAAAATGGGTAAATAAAGTAATTAATACGTTTCCTGTTTTAAATAAGAATACTTTAGAAATAAATGTAACAACATAGATCTACTCTTTTTCCGGTCATTGCACTTTGCTTAATTCTGGCTTTGACTTTACGACCTTATATATCCCTTTTAAGTAAATTCCACTGCCCATCGATTTATTGGTTTCTCAGTGTAAACCGACTCGTAAGCTCTTGGTTGCTATATCGAATTTGTATTATTATGTCAATACGTCTATATCCACAGTGCATTCAAACGATGCACGAATATTGAATAAATTCAGACAAGGCGAAGCGCACCATCGAGATCATTGTCTAGGGTAAATTTAGTGCATAATAAAGGGGTCCTTTGTATCGCTTTTCATTTGTTCTCTACTGTGCAGTAGCCGGCAAGATCGTAGTTCGACATGGAAGTTCGTGCTAACAAACACTCCATACTAATTAGAAAATCGATAGTGTTGAAGCAGAAAGAAGCTTCTTTGTAAACATCAACATTTTCCATTATTTTTCGTTCGATATAATAATTGAAAACGACAGTTTTCAATTATTATATTAAAGTGAAAATATTTTCGTCAGTTCTGGGAAAAAATATAATCTCGCATGGAAATTACCAGACTGACGTTAAGGACGCACCATCTGTGCGCCACAGAGCTGAAAGCAATATTGAATCTGGAATACGTAAAACGAAACTGTGGTTAACCGTAGACGAAGAAGTACGGGTTGTAAAAAATATTCTGTTGCCACTTTTATAGTACGCCATTGAATCCGTTTGGACCTCCGTATTTAATAGCAACTAAACTGCTTTTTAGCATTCAGGTTACGGGAAGGAATATAGCGCGTAATAGCGAGATATGTTTCTGGTTATTTAAAATGTTATGGTTTACGCAGTGGTGGCTCGCCAGGTGGCGCAAGTGACGCGCCGCTTCACCTAAAATTTCCGTGTTTGGTTGTATCATTTAAAATTATTTTTAATTTCATATAAATTTTGTAATTTAGATATATTTACATTTATATATATAATAGATATATTTATCTAGTTATTATAAAACATTGTGCCCTGAACGCCTTCTAAAAAAACATCGCCTTCGTTGAGAGCGAACATTAAACCCCGTACCGTTCCCTTCCTATAATAAGCAAGTGACGCAGATCGCCATCAGGTGGTATTTCTGCGACAGTCGGAACGGCGGTTGCCATGGCAACAATGCGGCCGATACGTGACTAAACTGTCCTGTGGGCGAATGAGTGCCGCGGATTTCGATAACGCATCAGATCACTCCTACCGTCCTGGCCAGGTTGCCTCTATACGTGACATAGCGCCGGTTTGAAAAACAATTCTTATAATAATAAATAATCATTGTTTTCTATCAATCGTAGAAATGTTTCCTATGTATGATCCAGTTTGTGTTTTATTAGAAACACCATTTTCTAGATGGAAAATGAGGACAAAAAAGATTTTTTAAATTGCGAGAGACCTGTGCCTTCTCTCGATTTCGAAAAAAGGGTAAAGTCAACAGATAAAATGTTCGTTCGGAAGTTTCGGAATAAGTGATATTCGGAGTATAAGTGGTTGTGTGGAAGTATTTATTTAAAAAAACTTTTTTGTATGCCGTGTTTAATTGTGGGTTTATAAAAATTAGGCGTGTGGAAAAGGAGAGATTTAACAATTTTGGGAATGTTACGCGAGGCTGTCGTAAGCACGATGATTTTTTAGAATATATCGCAGTCCGCGTCACCTATTTACTGACCCACGAGCCGCCACTGGGTTTACGATGTAATGTTCAAAACATCTACATGTTCAAACCATCTATATTTTTACTTTCAATTTATTACCATTGTTTGTTCACTACATTAATAATTCACCATACTTCTGTACTTAAAATAATAATATGCATGATTTCAACTTTTCTACTGTGAAACGGGGCCCTCAAAACCTCTAATATATGTAGTTATAACCTTAAATTTTTACAGAGAACAACGTCATCTGCAATGTTATAAGCTCTAATTTAGTTACAATGTCGTAATAACTGCAAACCAAATCAAATGAAATTGTACGTAAATTGTACTTCTTGTTCCTTGGTTCGTAATGGCCGCTGCACCAGCATAATCCCTCAGAATGGAACAATCAGAGTTAAAATCCAGCAGCCAACGTCTTTCCCTGCCATAGTGCTGAAGTTTGTTTTGCAGACCACACGAAACAAACGGCAGTAAAGCATTTTAGAACTTGTGCCATTGCAGCTATTGCTTTTTAAAAATAAAGTTCCCAACGACAAAACGCCATTATACTGCTGGCTTAAGTAAAAATTTACGATTCCTGAAGTATTTATAATAAATTTTTGCAATATAGTCTGCAGAAAGTTGTTATTATACGAGTAGAGTTAAGAAAAGTTTAAAAGAAGTCAAGTTAAAATACAATTATTGATAAAGACATTCCTTTAAACTCATAGCGTGTTTATATACAGGGTCATTCAGAACTCATCTCTAAAACTTTGAGGATATGTGCATCCTGAAATAAGAAATCGATATCACCAAAAAAATTTTAACATTAGTATTAGGATTTCCCGTAAACCATGTTTAAAGTTATACCATTATAAAGGACTACGTAGCTGGGCAACTGTACTTCAACACATTTGATACTTTTCTACCACATTCCTAAGAATGTGATAAAAAAGTAAACACGTTTTTGTCTGGAACGCCTAGTTAAATCCGACCGAATAATGTTGGAGTGGGGATAACATCTGTATTGTCTATGATCAGTCGTCAGTCTGTGTCTGTGTTTCGCTCTCGCGTGTGTTTTATTTATCCTAGGAGTGTGAAACTGTAAAATTTTCAAAATGACTCATGTGTACAGTAATGCTGAGTTAATGGACTGTTACCAGTGGATTATCACTTAAAAGTTAGGTTTTGTGAGTGGTTGTTGCAGCAAAATGCTGAAAATCCCCAATTTACTTAATAATTTGCGTTTACAAGATCAGCAACCAGGAGGAACATTCGCTTTAGTGCGGCAAAATTGGATAAGGCGTGCCCAAAAGTGAGTACAAGTCGAGGAATATTATTTCGAACAGCTTTTCTAACAAGGTATGTGCAAATTTTTTATAAATTTCATGTTTCTAATACCTAGTAATCAAGTAGCGCAATTCTTCAAAATTAGTGTAACAAAATTTTATTCATTTTAAAGACACGTCACTGTGGTCACGTCTATCTATCTTTAAGTTTATTTTAAAGTAAAAACGCTGCAAATCTTTTTTGCGCCGGGTGTCGGTATACTTTCAGAACTTCCGAAGTTTTTTTCGTACTAGCAAGTTTGCAGTGTCAGTCTCAAGGTCACTCCATTACAGTGGACCAGTATCCAGCGGCGTGCAATGAAAAATTTTTAAATAGTTTTAAGACCCCGCCAAAAAATTTTTTTTTGCACTACCACATTTGTACATGTATGTTGAACATCCCCAAATTTTATTAAGGATAGGTTCTGAATAACCCTGTATAAACTCAGGGTTATTGCGCGAATGCCCATAGACTGGGTAGTCTGTACTCGTGCCTCTAGAGATGTCTACCCCTAGAAAGAAGCAAGTTAGACCCGCGATTTTACTCCACTAATATAGATAATGTAGCGCTCGAACGACGAGCGGTGTGAAGAGTATTGGGGAATGTTCAGTTATAATACCTTACTCGCTTAATGGAGTAGCGTCTCATTTGATAATTATGTTTCATATAATATGGTGTTATCATTTTCAATGTCTCCGATAGTTGCAAGGATGGCTACATTTGTGAATTTTGTTTAATACAAATGTTTTTGGAACAAAATTAAATCCTCTTTTTCGTGTAACTTGTGACTTTGATAGAATTTATACTTTTCATTGTCAGGCTCATAGCTGAAACCCTGTACAATACAATAAGTTTTTGCAAACGGCAAAAGGAAGCTACATGTATTACCCAAAATACTATAAAAGAACTCATACGCACAAATCGGACACCCTGCTTAACATGATTAGTTAAAACTTATGTATACAAGTTAAAAGTTACCACTTTCGGTCTGCTATTATAAATTGTAAATATGCAACCATTTATGAAATGACTTAATGTGGTGTTCTGCAAATTAGCTATGCACCAACATAAAAAGTTTCACGTGAGGATTACGCTCATCCTCATGCATATATTTGAGTAAAGAATTAACATAATTACCTGGCTGCTTTAGTGATATATGCAGCAGCATTAATTTACCCACAAACTACAAACAGGGTATTTGCTATAGGCTGTGTACACTAGCTGGAATATCCTTGGATGGAAAAATATACCGGCATCAGTCAGTAAATGTACATATAGAGTGTTTCCTAAAATGATGTAAAAAATCATAGTTTTCTTCTAGTTATAACATTACCAATATTTTTTTATAAATAGATAGCTCTTCTAAAGACGAATTCAGTGATATAAGCATATACCTTCTTCTAAGGTTCTTATACTAGTACTACTTCTTATTTTATTATAGCAAATGTTCAAAGTGACCCCCATTAACCATTGCACAATGCCCCAATTCGGTGTTGAAGTCCATCAGCTATATTTTGAATAATATCTGATGTTATGTTTCCAATTTCTTCTCTGATACGATCTTTCAATCCCTCGATAGTGTCTGGTCTGTTTACATACACTGCAGTTTTAGGTAACCCCCATAAAAAATATATAGTGGAGTTAAATCAGGGAAGCGTGGAGGCCATTCAAGAGGCCCTCTTCTGCCTATCCACCCATTTGGGAAAACTTCATGAAGGTAATTTCTCACATCTTAATAAATATCTTGTAGCAAATAACTACGAATAGTAAGGGCGTCATTAAGATCATCCTCCATCTGCAAAGGCCTTATATTAAAAATAAGGACTAAAATGATATATCTTGTATTACCCGATGGTCTCAGTTTTGGTGTAAGTGCTATAAATTTACATATAATATTTTTATCGATTTAAAAATAAGATGCCTTTGGTCTAGCCTCTGTACACACAGTTCTATAGCATAAATTTTCTTCTAGGAGCTTTTCTAGGTTAGCCTCTGTACACACAGTTCTATAGCATAAATTTTCTTCTAGGAGCTTTTCTAGGTTCACTAATCTTTAACAACGAAAACGTTTTATGTAGTTTTAATCCGAATCCCGCCTTATCAGTCACTGCATTTTCTTCACATTGTATAAGTTTTACATATTCTCACAATAAATATCTCAAATAGTTAATCACTGCCTGAATATTTACCCTCCAAGCAGCGCTGACCGCAGTGCTACTCGAACCGATAAAAGCCGAGAATTAAACGTCAAACTTTAAGATAGCGTCGCTAGATAGCGCTAATGCTGCGACTACAAGTTCCAGGACTATATAGCGCACTGACTTGTTAATTCTGGTAAAACGCTTATCTAATTTATCTCAACTGGTGCTCTGAATAGAAAGGTAATAACGAGGCTTTGTCGAGCTGAAGAAGCAACTCGGGTAAATCGAAAATGCGAACAAAAGGCGGTTTACGTCTTTTACGGAAATGGGGATGAATAGGGAAATGAAACGGGGTTCAACTTTTGATTTAGACGAGGACATTGGATATAGCTAGTAGAGTTTAGCTACTAAGTTTTAACTTTTAGTGAAATTGTTCAGATGGTTGTAAACTTTTTTATTTCTGTTAAAGCAGAATGAAGCAATCAAAAGATGAATTAAACGTAGTCAGTGTGAATTTTGGCAACCGAAACATAGATGTCGCACTGAAAGTACAATCGGCCAATACAACCTTTTAGTCAAATACCTTAATGGTCGACTGCAATTTATGGATTTATATGTTGCACGTCACAAATTTAGTAGCCTTATATGAAACAGTCAGTGTGTTGCATTATTAAGTAATTATAATTGCCAAAGAATACGTTCCAATACGTTTTTACTATCCTCAATGGACTAAACACAAAATATCCCTAAATAAATCAGTTACTTTCTGACAGCAGTGCCATCTAGCAGTAACTTACTGGAACTATTACGCAATTATTTCCAAATCAAGAAATCTTCTTGCTTTATTGTATATGAATATTGTTAATATTATATTATATTGTATACAAATACAATTAATTACAGTGCTGGAGACAATCAAAACAATATAAATAGAACATTTAATTGACTGTACAGCCGGATCGTGTGAAGATGTTCATTTTGTACACTGTAGTCCATTACAATCTTATCCGGACAAATGCCCGTACGAGCTTAGTGGGTAGATCCGCACCGTTTTTATGTCCGGACGCAACAGTTGTAACGGTCTCGTTTTTAGCAACTAATAAAATACCTTTCTTAGTTGATTCAAACTAATATTTCTTATCTCATTCTGTGTTTTTACCTTCTTGTTACACACCAATCCTGTATTTAAAGTATTGTATGTATTCGGTGTATATTGAGTGACTATAATCCCAACTTCATTTTATGTGTTTGTGCGCCTAGGTCTATCTCAATAAATATCTTTTGCTAGGGTTGCATAATCTAAAGTCCAAAACAATATAGTGACGCCATCTCGTGTTACGAACGTGAGCGGATGGACAACGAACGAGAACGAGGAGGAAGAGAAAGAAAAGAAGATGGCGAAGATTGGCATTGGCGAGGAGTTCGGTGAATTGGGCAGCTTCCAAAGTTTGAAGAAAAAAGCTGGAAAAGCAAATATAAAAGATGAATTAATCTTAGTAACCGAATCCTACTATTCCCTAGTGTGATTACGAGAAAATAATCATTTCAGTACGTTGATTTGTGAATTGGCAGCAGAACGTATGAACAACGTTAACCCCGAAACCAACTGTTCTTATGTGAGTACTCTATTACTTATTTTGGAAGTGCATCTTAAACCACGTTACGTATACCGTACCTAATAATTAGACTAACTTACTCTATGCATAGGTCGTGTGTGCGAATGAATTTAAGGGCCCTTATTTTTACCTCACGGGCTGTAAATATCTAAAAACTGCATTTTTGTAGATTTTTAGTACAGCCAAATTACATTTTGTTGTCGAACTTTATGGCTGTAAAATCTTAACTCATTTTTGTACATTTGAGTGTGTATGTATTAATATTTAAATTTAGGTGTGTCTTTTATGTATGTATCGTTCATAAATGTATAGTTGAGAGAATTACATTAAAAATTAACTTTGTTCTTGTCAAGTGTTTTTTTTTTCAATTGTCTTCACTTAGATAGGAACTATACCTTTACTCTGTACCATCAAAAAAGATCAATTGATGGCGCCCAAGTTTGGCAGCTAATAAATCACCCTACCATACTTCACTCTGCTCACCCCCTGATAGAGAGTTTCATCGCTATAGTAAGTATATTTTGTACCTTTATCTAAAAATAATAATTAACGAAAGTTGTCGTTATACAGTTTATACTTCAACGTGTATTAGTATTTGTCCGGGTAATCGGCAGAAATCCGTACGGACGAACACCCGGTCCATGTGAAAGAGGCCTTATATCAGCGCCTGTATTTGAAGCTACATTGTGATTGACGCAAACCAGTGGGTAATGTACTCCTAGTTCTGATCACGAATACACATGGTTGTATAATCAACGTGTCGGTTAAAATCAGTTAAAACAGCTTTATAATGCCCGGGCCTGTCTATATCGTCAATTTCCACCAAAGCAGAAATACTATTTTAACGCGATTTATCGGAATTTGCATAGACTGCACCGCAACGGGGCCCGGCATGCGAGGAACGTTTTCGATGAAACACATTCGGTTAATTTTGCAAGTATAATACATTATTATGCAATGAGATTTCGTGTGGCTGGTCTTTTGACACGGGCGCGCTGCTGAATATAAATCAGAGAATTTCATTTGCAAATCTGGAGCAGGTGAAAGTGCCATTTACATACGGCCAGGGGCGTGGGACTGGAAACCGGTGTCAAATTAGTAAGGTCGGAATCATATAATGAGAGGATAAATCAAATTCACTGTCAATCAGGGCGGCGGCGGCGGCCTTGACTGGATTTTTGGAAAAGCGGCGGATATTTGCTGCATAACTCTCAGGTCTTTCATACTTGACATAATCCAGACAGAATTAATTATTCGATGTTAATCTTACTATATAGTCTGTCCCAAAATGATGGAACAATATTCATATTATTTTCTAGTTGAGATTTAAAAAAAACAATGGAACAGGACAATTAGTATACAGGGTGAATCACCTAAAGCCCCTCGGTCCATTACTCAGTTGCTATAGAATATACATTTTTTCCTTTTAGGGCATTATGTACAGGGTATACGCGTATATTTTGACCCCTACCTGCAGGAGTTATTAAGAAAGTTAGAAAAAAAGTTTAAATACAAAAGTTGTTTGGTTTTTCACGTATTATCTTTTGGTTAGTCGAAAAAAAATTGCATGTCGTAAATTTGAGGAAACCAATTGAACATAATATTTTTAAATGGGACACCCTGTATAATTTTAGACGCTTGGGAAAAAAATTTTCTCTGATTCCAAAAATATATATTTTGTTGACATTAATTTGCACTGACAGTTTTCGAAATATTTAATGTTTAATGTGTAAAAATATTAAAAAATGAAAATAATAGAAAATGTTTAAACAACTAAGGAGGTTACATCGAAAAACGTTAAATATATTTTATTTCTGTTGGTTTCTACTGTTAAATATTTTTAGTTCTTTGTATTTTTTTATTGTACTCGTTGTCGATTATTTCGAAAACTGTCAGTGCAAATGTCAACAAAATATATATTTTTAAAATCAGGAAAAAAATGTTTCACCAAGCGTGTAAGATTATACAGGGTGTCCCATTTAAAAATATTATGTTCAATTGGTTTTCCCAAGTTTACGACATGCAATTTTTTTTTCGACCTAACTAAAAGATAATACGTGAAAAAGCAAACAACTTTTGTACTAAAATTTTTTTCTAACTTTCTTACTAATCCCTGTAATTAGGGGTCAAAATATACGCGAGTATCCTGTACACCACTCAGAGCCACCTTTCAATATTATTTTGGAACATACAGGGTGATTCAGTGCAGAGGGGTGAACCGAACTTATATTTTTTAAATGGAACACTCTGTATTTTTCAATCGTATTCGATTCGCCTTTCTTTTACACGCAAATTTTTTTTTAATAACCCCATATTCAGTAATCCGCTGGATTAAGATCAGGCGATCTTGGAGGCCATGAATTTACAATATAACGCTTATAACACGATTTTGAAAAACATCAGTTAAAAATTCTTTAACTGTGTTTAACTGTAAATATGCGGGGGTGCTCCATCCTGCATAAAAATCATGTTTTCAATTCGACAGTTTTGAGTACTGACTTCACCATTTAGAGAGAATTAGGCCTCATCTGTCCATAAAATACCGGATAACCATTCGGGTTTAATTTCCATCTGAGGCAATATTTGTAAAGAAAAATCATACCTGACAGGAAAAATCTGCATCATTTAATTCAAACAGCAGTTTAAGTTTATAGAGATACATTTTTAGGATTTTGCGTAAAATTTTACAAACCGTGGTGTATGGCATTTGCAATCGTTTTGGTATCGAATTCACACTACCGATTACTAACGGATTAGTATTGGCTATGTTTTGATTTTCCCGAAGAACTTCTGCAACTTGGACATCACTAATCTAATCACTACTTGTTTATTTGTGGCACAGCTTTTTGATTATAGAAATACGGAAATGATTAAAAATGTCTCGTACAAGTGTTGCAAAAAAAACAAATGCGAATGAAATCGTTTAAAGGAATTTTGAAAAGTTTGTGAATAATTGCTTGCTCTTTATGGTATTATCGTTTCCTGATTTGCCGGGAAATGATATAATAATTGCACATTTATAACTTAATTTCCTAAGTCGTAATTTTAACGACTTCCTAGTAACTTTTCAAACTGCCATGTTTCAATCGAACACGTTCACGAAAATATCTGAAATTCAACGCCAACTAGGGTGTCTTTTATAAATGAATTTGCCTGGAAATGAATAATAATTATGGCAGATTCCTGATTAAATTAGTGTATTTTCCATGACGAGTTCGGGTTCTGTGTTAAATTTAAAATTTAGATTTGATTCGTCCCCAAAGTGAGCGCAACTTTGATACGATATGAATTTTATGTCCCTTTATATCCCTGACAAATAAAAGCGATTTCGAAAAGTTCTGCTTTTAGTAATTACGCCCTTGCTATACAGGGTATCCCAGTCTGCGCTTACATGAAACAGAGTATGTATCTGTGGAGAGAGGCTGAGTCAGAAATACAGGGTGTCCCAAAAATATACCGACAAAATTTAAGGGGTGGAAGGAGACATGACAACAAACCTTTTATAAACATATGTTCGCAAATGAGCTGTTTTGGCAGAAAAAAGGATCCCTTGGAGGATCCTATTTTGTGTGCAATTGAGCGAACACTTATGGATTGATTTTCCTCCACACGGTGTAGAACTTCTTCTTCAAATTCAACCGTACGAGCTGTTCTTGGACGACCACCACCACCAGGACGCTTTAGGTTCCCACTTTCTCTAAGGCGACGATGGATGGAAGAAAAGGTTGTATGATGACCAGCGTTCCGGATATCTCTGTCCATACAAACATGCAGTTTTCTTCCATTACAATTTGCTGCACATAAGCAAGGTGCATATCGGTAACAAATAATACTACGGTCTTAAGATTTGCATCTTTGGAATGTTTACTGTGATAAAGAAATTTTTTTTCTCCCACCATGAAGCGTAGTTAAAACAAAAAATGTTATTGCTTTTATTGCTTTACAGCCTAAACGGATCATTTGCGGACTTATGTTTGTTAAACAAAAAAAGGTTTGTTTTCATGTCCCCTACCACCCGTTAAAGTTTGACGGTATGTTTTTGGGACACCCTGTATATTGGTTCAAGGCAAGTTAAATAAAATATAATCTAAATGTATTAATGGCGCGTTTGCACTCCCTTGTTATAGGGGAGACCGGGGCTAGTTGGCACAGATTTCATACTTTATTTTTTATTTAGCACTACAGACAATTGAACTGAATTACAAAATATGTAGAACAGATTTGTATAATTTCTCTACACTTTAGGATATTTAAAGTGTCTTTATAAAAAAAAGTTAAATAGTTACAATTTTTTAAAAACATCAGTGTAAGTGTGCCAACATACCCCAACTTGGGGGTAGGTTGGCACACTAACTGGGGATAGTTGGCATATGTAAGTTATACATATAGAGAAAAACAAGTGTTTTTATAGTTTTTAAAATTTATTACCTACTAAGAGAATACAAAATAAAATAGATTAGAAAAACGTCTAAAACTAAAACAGAAAGTACTGAAAGTAGAATAAAGCTTACAGTTATGTAAACACAAAAAGTTAATAGTTAGTTAGAATCATCCGAGACACAATTTGAGCTATGTATGGCATACCTCATGAGACCAAATATGGTATGACACACACTGAACCCATTTTCCCCTGGTTCACTGGTGGTAAAACTGTCCATGCAGACCAAGCAAAAAGTTTCCTCCTCTTCATCAGAATAAGTTTCATCTGCACAAACATGTTTAACGGTCCTGATTTTCTTATTTAACTTTATTTTTCCTTTTTCATTTCTATTTTCAAACTCTGTCTTTTTTGCCTTTTCGGTTGCAACTTCCTTTTTCTTTTTAGCATCTTTGATTGGGGTATCCGTAAGAATAGCTGTGGACCTTCTTTTTCGCCGCGAAGTGCCAGTTTTTCTTGGTGGCGCTTTTGGGAATGGGGGTATGTCTTCCGGTGTAGGTGGTGATGCATAGTATTTCTACCTTGAGGTAAACTGGGTTCTGGAGAATCTATGTCGGGTGTAACCAACTTTTTCAATTGGCGAATTGTTTGCTTTTTGGCAATATTTGGCTAAAGTTCTAAATGCTATGTCGAAGTCTTTGTGGCAACACTTTGTATTGACCTGCCTTCATTCTTTACCATTTCTACAGTTCTTGCAATTACATCAGTGGGTGTTGTACCCCTTACATTTTTTTTTTGTAGATTCTCATATCTAAAACTGTTTTTTTTATTAATTTTAATTTTGTTAGTTTTATTTTTAAATCAGGGGTTGGTTGGCACACTATGTCAACGTGCCCCGAGACCAATGTGCCAACCTGCCCCGACACAGGTTTTATAACAACACATATTTTTTCCAAAAAACAAACAATAATTTGATAACGTTGCCTAGCATAGTATGTCAACTAGCCATCTAGCAACGAATTGCGGTGAAAAAATCAAGTTAATACGTTATATTAAACAGATTATCCATAAATCTATAAGGAGACAAAAATTTACTTACTAGTATTGAAAACAAACGAACACAACTAACAGGTGTTCACCGCGTGACTTTGCGCGCGCAACGTTTTACATGGTTGAAGAGAGTTGTCGATTTTATATTTTAATGGTATTTGCGTTTATACATCCACACCAATCGCAGATATAAGCATTGTGCCAACTTGTCCCTGTAGCCAACTAGCCCCGGTCTCCCCTACATTATTAACGTAGAGTTTCGTCCAAACTACGACACAATTAAAAGTATTTTGGAAAATAGATAAATATATTATTGTTTAAGTTAACTCTATTGGATTTTTATGTTTATTAAAGACTAAATCCTGCGAGCTTCATCTTTAGGCGAAATATGAGATCTCACTTCATAAATTTCAGAAGGCCATAGGCCAACACAGCGGATACATGTACGAAACTCATTATATCGACATCTTCGACTAGACGGGGGCGTCCTTTATTCCGCTCAAAGGACAAAACATGTCCCTTTGATTAATATCCTACGCGAAACTGTCTTCCCTACGAAGAAAGTCGGACGATAAATCTTGTTTAAAAAAGGATCGTTGGAGACGCTGCCAACAGAATGGCCCGCAAATGTCCCTGCACAGGCACTAGGATAAATATTTTTGAAGGAGGTCCAAGTCGATAGTCAAATGCCGGGTGGGAATCAGCTCCTGATATTTTTAGCAATAAATTGCATAAAATATTCATTGTATCTATTTATCTGTAGCATCACCATCACATGTACACTTTGAGAAACATTTGGAAAATATTCAACAAATTTCTGTAGTTTAGTATCATTAAAGTAACATTTTAAAGACCTGGAAGACTTTGAACACGAACTCCTCATTGCAGTAGAGCACGATCTTTTACGAGAACCATTGAAACGTAATGCGGTGTGTTCTTGCCGTTAGAGAATTTACAGGCGACGTACAGGATGATTCACTCACTAGCACATGCATTTTAAGAGAAGATATTTATGACTACATACATGAATAGATATTTTACTTTTAATATTAAGAAGTATTTATTTGAAGGAGATGCCGAAAACAACTTCTCCTCGGACAATGTGCCCCGACTATCATTGCATTACTCCTGCATCTCCATAGGAGTCGCCACAGCATTCATCGAGACCAACCACCAGGCACTGACCGGTTTCGCGATTATTATGCGCTCATCAGAGTGCATAATAAGTAGCGTAGGTAGTGGACTCGATAAACGATGTTTTGACGTGATTGCCTAATGGGCATCGTGAATGTTAGTAGTAGAAATATAAACACCTATTTGTTTATAAGATAATTAATTATGAAATGGAAATAAGAAACACTTGAAGTGTTGAATTATATTATAATTTTTTAAATGGTTTCTTTAAAAATATTCGGTTTTACTTATTAATGTATGTTTATTGTTAGAATACAATTAGGTGAACATTCCTCGGATTTCTGTCATGGCAACGTTCTTGGATTGGAGCGATAGGCTATGCGGGCTGTGCTTCGTGTTCTAATTTGTTGCGCTTCAGGGGCGCCGTATTACCGGGAGTTATGGGTTAATTTGTTTTACTTTTAAAAGGTCGAGAAAAAAATTATTTTTCGATTTTATGTCTTTATTAGACCTTCCAAATACCTGGTTAATGTACTGATCACTGAATCACCCTGTATATGCAGAGATGTACTGTGGTATATTGCATATGTAGGTGAACAAAGAACAAGCACGTCACATAGAGACGTGAAAGAAAGAGAGAAGAGAAAGAGACGCACTTTTCCGCAGAAAGCAGTGTTGTAATAATATGTAAAATTCAGTTTCTGTCACTTCTTACAAGGGACAAGAAATATTCTGGTGATAGCATGTAAAGGTCGGTTTCGATAAGATTCTACCCAAAATTGACAGGAACCCAGATATGTTGCGCAGCTTCAGTAAAACCGTAAAAGTATATCTTTTAAAAATAGAATATCTCTCCGCCTACTGTGACCAAATCGACACCTCAGTCGTGCCTTCTGGCGAATAATTGGTTCTGTTTTGATACGAAACTCGCTCACAATGCCCTTCTAAAAATATTCTCGATGCCTCAGGAAAATTTATTCAACAAAAGACCCACGCGTATCCCAAAAAAGGATAAATAACTACAAAGCCCTTACTTGTTATGCGGCCATGTAAGGGTCCAACTCTATCGCGATGTTTGGCTAAATAATTGGGGATATTTCTAACTTAATAGCATTTTTAGGATGTATCCGCGGCTGGAAGGCAAACATTTTATACTATTTAAATGGAATATCGACAGATCTAGACGCTTAAGATCTTGTAAGTAGGCAAAAAAACAAATCGTATAATTTATATAGATTTCGGCGTTTATCGTATTAAAATCTTTGTAAGGAATGGGTTGGAAAGAGAAGTTAATTTGTGAAGTATTTTTAAAAATGGTTTATTCTCTCTCACCTATCCCAGTAAATCCAAAAATACTTGGATTGTGTTGATAGACTGTAAGAATTTCTGAATATAGCGAGACCTAAACCGGGTTGTTAGTTCTTGCGCATAAACTCTTCTTGACAACTGCACATAAATTCGCATTATGTGCAAAATATATTTTGAATGTTCCAGAGCATTTGACAGTATCCATTTCGCAGTTGCTATTAAAAGAAATATGTTGGAGCTATATAAACTCATATTAATTGGTTACGAAGCTTTTTGAAGGGAGTTGGAAGCTTTGATGTGAAGATATCACTGACGTAGTTTTCCATATTATAACACCAAAACACTATACTGCACTCGACCAGCGTTTCGCCAACTGATACCAACTTAGTTGATGAAACGCGCGTCGGGTGCAGTATAGTGTTTTGGTGTTATGTGGAAAACTACGTCAGTGATATGTGACGAAGCTTGTAAAATATTTATATACATAGACAATTCTCGACTAAATGTTGAGTGGTGTCTTACAAGGACGAGTTTTGGGCCCGTTTTATTTCTAATATTCATCAGCTGCTATATCCTCGAAATATTCTTTCTATGTCGGTGGTATCTATGGTAATAAAGTCCTACTATCCTAAAACAACAATGTCATTGAGAGACTATTTCTCTTAATAGAGGCAAGAATCTCAACAAATTTGTTGAAGTTTTATAATTACGCAGCGTTGTATTTGACTGTTTTTCATTATAGGTCTTATCTATCGATATAATGACAAGAAATCAATTCAAATCATATCTTACAGATCGTTTTCAATTTATACAGTGTAGAGGTTTCAAGTCTAGCACATTTCACCAATTTTCGGGTGTTCCACAGAGCTCGATATTGGTGCCGCTACTATTTATAGTACTTATTAATGATATCCTCACTGCTCTCAATGATCATTATTTACGATAAGCAGATAATCTCAGTTGTACTGCTAAATTTCTTCAAAGTCTGATTGTCATAATCTTCAAAGTAACCTCTTACTATTTAAAAACTGGTTTTCTAGTAATAAACTGCCCCTCAATGCTAAGAAATGTAGGCCGTGTCATGTTACCATAAAAAACACCAGTAATTTCTGATTATACAATAATTGGTAGTGATTTTTCTAGAATGACTGGAGATGATGAAAGGTCTGGGTATTTTTTTGACCTGGAACTCAGATTTACAAACCATATTCGGGCCTGGTTAACTGGTGCATATATAAATTGTATGTTCATTTTCCGTAACTCAAAAGATTTTAAAAATAATTCAACACTACAGTCTGAGTGTTGTAACTGTTGTAACGAACTTTGTAACTGAGTAAATTAATATCTTAGTAAAATCGAAAAGCAGTTATAGAAGGCCATAAACTAATGAAGCGACCACAGCATCGTTTTTGCAGTTAAAGTATTAATTACGTTTCACTCTTGCTAACTTTGGGCACATTATATAAATTTAATTCTGATATAATTAAAATATAAATCTCAGCGGAACGCCATACTGCGGTTTTGGCAAATTACGACTCAAATTTGCAGCTTTGGCGTATTAAAGTTGTTAATGAAAATCTTACGGCTGCGGAAGCGTAAGTAAGTACACGTCTAAGTGTCGGAGCTGATGTCTCTAACTGTTAAAAGTTTCGAGACACTTATTTTGAAGTTATTTAAGAGTGTGCTTTTAGGGAAGGTCTACTTCATTAGCTACTCTCTAAAGTAAAAGGATAATGGCAAAGGGACAAGGTAAACTAAATTCTAAAATTGAAGTGGATAGTAGTCGACAGACGTATCAATCAGAGTGAAAAAGTATAGATCTTCTGAAATACATACCAATCTAGTAGTATTTACCACATTCAAATAGAATTTCATAAATACAATTAGATAATTATTAACTAGTTTCGTCTTTCTAGGTATTAATCTTGTGACATGTTTTTGTTTTATTTGTTCTTATGTTAAAATTATTTTGATGTTTTGTGTGGATAAAGTGAAGCTTTAATTGTAGCGCAAGGATTCTCGATATTCAAAATCGTCTTATCCTGATAATCAATATACTATTTATATTATCTAGAAACGACAACACTGCACTATTTTTGGACAATCCTGTTCTAAAGGCTCTTGAAGGCAAAGAAATCGATTAAGATGCGGAAGCAAAACTCGTCTCAATATTCTGTGGTATATAGTATAACTTAAATCATCAACTTGTCATCATAAATGTCTAATTATTGTCTTTCAAACCCCGTCGTTGTTAACAGTTTCATTTAAAACAGGTCTTCTCTTTGAGCTAACAAAACTTCGACAATTTCTGATGAAATTCATCACAGCCTGTAAAGTACACAGTGCATTTGTTTGCTTTCGACAACAGAAGTGAATTTATTCAATCTCAAAAAAATCTGTGTCCAATACCAACACCAATCAAATGAATATATTTTCACATCGACTGACATATGTACAAAATCTAATCTCGCGCCTATACGAAATTAAAACGTATTTGTACATTCTGCTAGCGGAATGGATAATATTTGTACATTCCGGTTGCGGAATGGATACTATTTGTACATTCCGGTTGCGGAATGGATACTATTTGTACATTCCGGTTGCGGAATGGATACTATTTGTACATTCCGGCTGCGGAATGGACGATCCATTTTGAGATATGGACATTTAACAATTTTAGGAAATGGTGCACTAGTTTCTAACGTACATTTTTTCTAATTCATTAATAATGTTTGTTTATAAGTGGCTAGCATTTAAAAACCAACCCTGTACAACAGGGAATGGGTATTCATAGTTTAGTATTTACGTGTGCCATAATAAAATATGCTAATCTTTTTCATATAGATAATAATTCCAGCCATTGTTGTGGTCAGGCAATTTCGGAACGCAAACTATCAAAAGAGGGAGAGATAAGAGAGAAAGAGAGTCAAAGACCGAAATCAGCCTCTCGTTGCATTTAAATTACTGAAGAGAGATACTCGTAGCAACCCGTGCCTAAAAACAATGAAAGGTCATGCAAATGTATCTGCGTTCAGAGGTTAAAGTTTTCCGCTAGAAATATGTGTATAATTTGGCCGGACCGTAAAAACAAAAAAGATGCAAATTAACGCAGATCGACTATTTTGCAAACAAAGCGGGTTTTGTGTAGTCACAAGCAGCTTTGATCGCTTTGAAAATATTCGATTTCCTAATATTCTCAATCACACACACGCATATGTGGTCAAAAAAAACAAAAACTTTTATTTTACAGCTTTACACCTTCTTTTGTTCTTTACCGATTTTAATTTTAGTTCGTTTGAAAGGTAATGTAAAAACTTACATTATTAAATGCAAAGATAGCATTTCGCAATCTAGCATCAAAAATAAATATTTTCACTCAAGGAAGGAAAATCATTATAAGGCAGGGCAACTTCTTACTATGGTTACAGAGAAAATATTTTACAATTATCAAGAGTAAAAACCGGTTCAAAAGTCTCGATAAATCCTTTTTAATGTTAACGTGCCTCGTATTTGTCACTGCGCAGGAAACTTTCCCCCTATTTTGATAATGTAAATAAATTTCACTCTGCGAATGCCTCTTTGCACTTTTTTCTGGGCAAAACTACCCCGCCCAGCTTTTTCTGACTAATTTCACTCTCAACCGCCTATACATCTCCTTTTACAGATTAGTGGCGGGCTTTGCAAAAGCTTTTGCCTATAATGCTGCGTGCTTAAGATGGAGCAAGATTGATCAGTTTGGAATGCAGGGGGGAGACAGTTCGGGTTTTTTATTGTGTCCTAATTTTAACCTACGAATGCCTGGGACCTTTTTACACATTTCTTTTAGATATTTAGATATATTAGCAAATAATTAATGTAAACAAATACTTTTAACAATAACTATTTGCTATTTTTCTGTTTCATTGTAATTTTTTAAATTTATTTCAATTTTTGTCTCTTTCAATAACTGAATGAAATCTTGGAGGAGTCAAACCGACCAAATACTTCCGCCAGACCAGACAGACCTCTCCCAAATAAATTTGCCTTCAAGGCTGGCGAGCCGCAACAGGATTTACGCGATAAAATTAATCTGCCCGGCATTGAGCGACGGCAATAAAAATAATTTAGGAAGGCAACTCTCTTCCGCTGTCGTTAATCACAAATCGAGGGATGCCGAGGATTACGAATTGCTATACGAATGAGAAACCGCTCGTTTTATTAAATATTCCAAGGACTACGACGAAAAAAACAAGAAGTACTTTTCACTATTGTTATAAACTAAAATACAGTCTCTCTGATATAAAAAAAATTGAACATATATATACAGGGTTATTCAGAACTTATCTCTAAAACTTTGAGGATATGTGCATCCTTAAATAAGAAATCGATATCACCAAAAAAATTTATAATAAAAGTCTTTGGATTTCCCGTAAACAATGTTTAAAGTTATACCATTATAAAGGACTACGTAGATGGGCAACTGTACTTCAACGACATCGCATATACCACATTTCGACAAAAAACAGTAAACAAGTTTTTTGTACCTGAAACGCCTGGTTAAGACGGAGCGAATAGAGTTGGAGTGGGGATAATATCTCTATATTGTCTATCAGTCATCAGTCTATGTGTGTCGCTCTCGCAGTGCGGGTGTTTTATTTATCGTAGGAGTGTTAAACTGTAAAATTTTCAAAATGGCTCATGTGTACAGTAATGCTGAGAGGACATACTAATGGACATGATTCTTATTTATGGCGAAGTTGAACAAAATTCAATGGCAGCTTCGCCCATGTATGCGGAACGATTTCCCAATCGACACACGCCAAGTTATGCAACTTTTACAGCAGTGGTACAACGTGGCCGTGATACTGGTAATTTACGTGCAAATCCTGAACGAGATGGTGGCCCTGGACGACCACAACGTATTTTAGCAGCTGAAGAACAAGTGTTGAATCTGGTCCGTAAAAATCCGCGAATAAGTACAAGTCAGATCGCTAGGAAACTGCCTGGGGCACTGTTACCAGCGGATTATCAATTACGAGTTAGGTTTTGTGAGTGGTTGTTACAGCAGAATGCTGAAAATCCCCAATTTACTGCTGATGGACAAAATTTCTAACAGCTTTTGTAACAAGGTATGTGCAAATTTTTTATAAATTTCATGTTTCTAATACCTAGTAATCAAGTAACGCAATTCTTCAAAATTAGTGTAACAAAATTTTATTCATTTTAAAGACACGTCACTTTGGTCACATCTATCTATCTTTCAGTTTATTTTAAAGTAAAAACGCTACAAATCTTTTTTGCGCCGGGTGTCGGTATACTCTCAGAACTTCCGAAGTTTTTTCGCGCTAGCCAGTTTGCATTGTCAGTCCCAAGGTCACTCCATTACAGTGGACCAGTATCCAGCGGCGTGCAATGAAAAATTTTGAAATAGTTTTCAGAATTCGCCAAAAATTTTTTTTTGCACTACCACATTTGAACATGTATGTTGAACATCCCCAAATTTTATTATGAATAAGTTCTGAATAACACTGTATATATACTTATTTATTTAAAGTTATCTGTCTGTCAATTTGACAATAATTAAATATTAATTTAATATTAATATTAATAATTTATTAATTTTAAAAGAGGGCATTACGGTGTGTTATAAATACATGGTAATAAACATCCTTATTATATCAAAACACAAGTTAGAAACTAAATTCAGGAAAGTAAAACAAATAAGGGAAGGAATCGTGGGTTTATTTATTTATTTTTCATTAATATTGAGAGCATCAAGTAAATAATCTCAGACAAATCTCCTGGTATTCATTTTTAGAGATAAACCCTCATCTAATAAAGTAAATCACCTCATTTTTCCATCTAAAATTCCGTCAGTTATTACTCTCCATGATTTACAAATCAAATAAAAATTCTTCCAGCTCTGCGATATTACTCTGTGAAAGGTGTTCAAGATAAATCCGCAGACTTTTAAATCATACGATGCAAGTATGAGAATGCAAGATTTGTGTAAAACTTCTGAAGCCTTAAAAAGCATTTGAATTATCTCTAAAAGCACGCCAACACCATTCAATATCTGGGAATCAATCTAACAATATGGAGGACTTTAATGTAGAATCGATCGCAAGTATTCCAAAGTTTATAATCCATAGATATTGGTTTACATGAAACATGTTACTAAAAATGGTAAGACCTGAGGATCACAATATTAATATCACAAGGAACTACGTATCTAAAAAAATATTTACGATAAAGATTATTTATGTAGTTAATATGTCGCATTATATTGAAATCAACCAAAATATGAAATGTGAAATGAGGAAGAAAGTAAGAAATTTAATTATGAAATAGATTTTTTGTATTAACTTTGCCCCTCTCTCAATTTTCCTCATATTTACCTCCCTTGTTTCTTCTTGATCTTGAGTGCTTGAGATCTTGTAAGTGCTTCTTTTTTGAGTTGAAGGGGATTTACTATTATACAACCCTATGCATTTGTACATTGTTTTGTGCCACCTCTTGTATAGAATAGCAATATTTCGTTTTAGATGCTTAGCTATACTCGTATCCTTATATTTCAATTTGGGACGTTGGTGTCAAAGAAAATACGTTTTATATATTCCAGGATATATCGATGTGTAACTTATATCTCGTTTTCCATCAAGAACGGACCCGGATGTGGCGATATGTTAGGGTTTTAGAATACAGAGATCTTGAACACGAGCGTAGAAAAGCAGAATATTTTTAGCATTGAAAATGCTTATAGGATCGCGAAGGTTCTCATATATGAGTATGTTTCAATGAAAAGTGTAAAGCGATGAGCATGTCACACCGACATGGTTAGGTAGTGGGGGACCGAGTAGAGCTGGCGGCGTGGGCGCATAGTTTGGCATTCGTATTCGTATATTGCAAATTGCAAGTTTGAGAATCTGAGCTCTCATGTGAATGTGATAAACAAGGTGGCAAAGTCTGTAAGACGCAAATGGTAAGTTCTCAAATTAGAAGGCAACTTTTGCAAGCTTTCTATAGTTCCAAATTTCCTTAATTCATTTTCAATGCACTCCGATGGTTACAAGAATTGCGAAATCTGTGATTTTTTTTATATATTGTGCAGCAATATATTGTAGGCAATAAATTAAATTATTGTATAACAGGGCTAGTATTCAATTGTGGGTGATTTTCGAATATGTTTAGGTGAAATTTGAGTTACACTGTCTGCTATTCAGCTTATTACAGAAGAAAAATAACTTTAGAATGTAATTCCGCCATATCACAGAGAACAATTATTATATGCACTTTGTTATTCATGAATAGTAATTTTAGAATATTCCAGACGCTATTTCCCTACTAAACGGTACAAAACGAAGCTTCGCCTGCAGTAAAACGCCCCCGACCCCCGCCCGTACAGCAATGCATTTCATAAAATAACTCATACATATTCGATGTTGATACGCGACCGAAAAGTGAGAGGTTTAGTTTTCTTTCAAGAGAAAAGGCCTTTTCTTCGACGCCCGCGTCAGGCATTAGGGCAAGTGGAAAATTCAATTTTCCGTTTATGTTCCTACGCTATTTATGTATAGTTATTATTCAGATACCTCGAATCGTTATGGGATGTGACTTTTGTTGTGTCGCCTGGCTCCGTTTTTGGGCGGTGAAGATTTTCCATCAAATCCTGCAAACTTTAATTCAGGAGTAGTACGGGTACACATTTTTTATAAAGCGGCAAATGGTACAACTAAAAACGTTCCCAGGAATAATACTATATTGTGCACCTGGTAGGAAAAGCTCAACATTCCCGAACGAATGATGGCCTATCAGAAGAACCAAAATATGCCAGTTTTTTCTCTGAAAACGTTGTAAAGGCTTACTTTCTAGATATGTGTTCAAAGATAAAATCTTCAACTTTATGGGTCTATTATTTAATGTTGGAGTCAATACTTTTATCTAAGCAAGATTTTAATATATGTGAAAGCGTGGTTTGCCAAATTATTACACATTTTCTTTGAGAGCATCCGACCTGTGTTGCAAGTACGTTTGGTATTGACAGGGCAGAACAGAAGAAAATCGATCAAGCAGACTAACGAGAGCCCATCAGTGGAGGGTGTACAGGACAAATCAGGTGGAATAATGAGCTCATGAAATTTGCCTGTCAGCTATTAATTGGCTCGTCTTGTTTTAATGAGCTGGATAGTTAACGGAAAAATTGACGACCATTATCAGATCAACAATTTGAGGAGGGCTTATTGGGATGCTTCAAATATACTAGCGATTAAACACAAAATGTATTGTAATTGAGAATTTGTATGGGTCTACCACAAGAGTGTTAATGCAATGGTAGATACGAACGATAGGTTTGTATTTCATCACTCATGATAACAAACTAATAAATTAGAAACTGTAGCAGCTTGATGATCATTATTATGTAGCCTAATCTATGTGCTAACTCCGATAGTGTGGTGTTGAAAAAGTTTCAAAGCTTTCTTTGGCTGTTACTCCAAAGTTTATGACAGCAGCATTGGTTGTACCTGTTTGCTAAAGTATATGTTATTCTTATATGCTAAAGCATATGTTCTTCTTCTGCATTAAATGAAACTGGGTTTGCGTTAACGTTTCGAAATGACTGGATAGTTTGTAACATTTTTTTACGTTTTATACGTTATCCAAAATATTTGCAACAATGATTTTTTAGACCTTTGATGATATAAAGTTAAAATTTTAGCGCTGATCTACTTCTACACTTTCTATGATTGAAAAAGAACATCTAGATAGAGTTGGTACATAAACCGTATTATTCCTGCAACAATGAGTACATTTATCTGTTATTTTATTTTTAGAACGAATCCCTATTGGATGTTTTACTTCGCAGAATACAAAGTGTGCACAGATGCAAACCCGGAACGAAAGTGTAAATTAAATACAAATAGTCCAGATTTGTATTTTAAACTGTTTCATAAGCATGGAGCTGGGTAATGCGATTTGTGTAGCCACGTCACGCTAGTTGGTGATATTTCAGTAACTCTTCTATTGTGTATTGTTTGCGTTATAAGGGAGTTTTGTAAAAGTACAAAAGCAATTGTTACTGTAATCTTAAGCATTTTTTAAATTATTTGTTCACTACAGAGCACGAAATTTACGTGACTGAAGGTTATTTTCGTACTTAAATTAGGAGATATTTAGCTAGCTATAGATAGCATTTGTGTTTGATATTTTTTTAAAGCACTTTACACACTTGGCAGTAATATCGAAGATTTTTATTTATACCTTACTTGATGTTCAGCAATGTATGGAACAAAAGCATTGATCATTATGGACTATTTCATGTTCTCTTAATCTTAAAAATAGGATTCTCAAAACTCCTGTAAATAATTTGAGAGATCTGAAACAAAGAATCATTGAATATGTTCAACCATAAAGTCAGAAATCCTAGATAGCATAAAGAGGCGCATAAACTCGTGCACTGATCAAGGTGGGGGTATTCTAACATTAGACTGTTACTTGAATTTGTCTTTTTTGTTAATAAAAACGTTATTAGTCTTTACGGGTTTACCCTTACGTCTTTACGATAAATCTCAAACACTACGATGGTCGTTTTCTATTCCATACACACGTTTGATACCTAATCCACCTACTACTACCACTATCTACTCACTACTTTGATACCTACTCGTAATCAGGTTGGTTATATGTTATATGTTTCGTAAATTATTACTTATAAAGATATCTGTGAACAAATAATATCAAAAAAGTTTATTCGCCCACTTTGGTTACTATATACTCCTCGTGATTAAGCTCTGATGAAAGTGGTAAAGAATTTGTCTAAAAGCTTCCCTTAATAACCCTCCCCTTAATTACTTTCCAACCGAAAGCCGCACGTAATTATTCTCGTCGTATATAATCTGCCCTGTGCCCAAAAGTGGATTCCGTCCAGTCAGCATAGAAAAATGCGTGGTTTAAATGAATACCAGGACGGATAATAATTTCATTTAACAAAGCCTTTGTCCGAACTTAATTATTTCTAGCAGCCAAAAGGACGACTGGAAAATCAATGGTAGAAGTCGAATGATACATATTTCAGATTTTAGAGACGCAGGCAGTTTATTCGGTTTGATTATTTTGAGAAACAGATCGTACTCCTTAACTTAATCATAATAATATTCGTAATAACAAATCAGCTAGAAAAATAAAAACATAAGATGAAAGCAAGGATGAAAAAGTGTTTAAAGAAAGCACCTTCGCCAGGGATTCTACAGGTAGCTTGGGTAGCTTCGCTAAAGCTACTCATGCACCCATTACTAAGACTTACAGTTACCTTACTACGGAGCTGTGGAATGACATGCCCTTGGCTAAGCCGCCTTATCAGGAATTCGCTAATTTTCTGGCAAAGACAACATTCTGGACCAGGGCGCACTACGGAAGCTATCTAATTCACATTTTTTTGGTTTTAATAGGAACAATAACAGTAACAGCCAACAACAGAAATAAAATAAAGAAGAGGGATTAATAATTAGGGGAAAAGAAAGAAATATGGAAATAAAGAAGAAGAGGAAAATGCGCTAATGTCATAAAGATATCAAGAACAAAAGAAAAAAATAGTGGCATAAAGACAAGAGGGATAAGACGAACAAGAAGAGGGAGAAAAGAGAGACGAGACAGAATAGGAATAAGAAGAAGGGGAAGAAGTTTAAAAAAGAAATATTTAGACGAAGAGGAGAAAGAATGTAAAATATAATATTTTTGTTTTAGTTCCTGTTATTGTGAATAGGATATATGAGGAATGCGATAGCTCAGTCTTTCAGGTAAATAGTGTCTATAGTGTCGATTGTTAGGTCTGTTAGTGGAAATAAAGAAGAGGAAAAGGAGCTAATAGCATGAGGATATAATAATAATAATAATTATATCTACCCCTCATTCTAATCACAAGGATTAGCCCGAAAGTCTGAGACTTGTGTGAGAGAGGGGGCGGCATATTATTATTTCGCGGACCGCATTTGCGCCTCAGGAACGTTGGTAGGCCCTAACCACCATTCAGTGCTGGAATGAGGTAAACCTGGAAAACCTCATTAGTTAGGGGGACAAGTCAAACATCAACTGATTTTAATCTCTCACATTAACACCAAGTTGACATTCTTCCCATCCTAGGCCATCGCCAAGATGGTTGCTAAGCCATCCCTGCGAATAAGCCTTGATCTACGAGTAAACAATTTAATTAAAAATTGTTTGGTGTAATGGGAATTAGAACCCACGACCTCTGGGTTGAGCGATCGAGATGCTAAGTCCTGAGCCACCGGCTCGCCAAAATATGAAGAACAAAAGAAATAGTGTCATGAAGACAAAGGATGAGACGAAGTAGAATAGTAATAAGAAGGGGAAGAAGTTTAAAAAAGAAATATTAAGACGAAGCGGAAAAGGGGATTCCTTCGCTCAGGGAATGGTTGTGTATCGACGTTTTTTTCATGTGTATATGCCTAAAGCTTTCACAAGAGAGGTTGTTCTTTTCTGTGGTGTGTTTTATGTTTCATGTTTTTTATTTATATTAATTATTCTTGTCTTTTGAAATTTAATAAATCTTTTCTGTTGGTTTCAAGTTAACACCTAAGAAACAAATAAAACTGAGATGGTAAAAACTGGAAATGATTGTCGTGTTGAAATAATAATAATCCAATTTAAGGAAGGCTTTTATCCAGATTTGATTATTTTCAACAACGGATATGGGACCTGGCAAAATATGTAATTAAATTTCCTTAAATCGTGCAAAAAAGAGATTTATTCGTGCCGAATAATGGATAAATTCCTTTAGCGAAACACAACAGGCGCCTTAGAAGTGTCTGCCGTCGTTATTTGCCTGTCGGTAATAAATTAAATCGCACGATAAATCTCAATTACCTCTCGGATGCGATGCTTCTTAATTTCGATTGTCGCCCGATTTTACGTCTTTCATTGCTCTGCAGTACACTGCTCATTTTATGGATCAGGTGACAAAGCTGATTCAAAGACACTGGCATTTGTCATAAAGAGTTTAAAAACGGATCAACCACTTTAGCAACAGATGGTAGATTTAATTTGTTTTGCTCTCTTTTCCATCTTTCTGATTAAAAAGATATCGTGAAACTTAGTTGGTTCTTCCAGTTTGACATCAGTAAAATTTTGTCTAATTTTCATAAACTTTGTACGTCCTTGTTGACATAGATCGACCTGTGATAAAATTATTGTTTGTCACAGAAGGTGTATATCTATCAAACAACACCATAAAACGACTTTTTAATGGGAAATGGATGTTCATCACTGAGTAAGTATATTAAATCTTCGTATCATCTCCCTTCTCTCATAAAATTATTAAAATTAATATGGTAACAAGTCAAACTTGTAATAAACTACGACAACTTTCCTGTCTGAAGCTGCAATACGCCTTTGGAAAGTTTTGACTCTATTAAATGTGCGAGTAGGCAACGTTTATTGCAAAGTTTAGGTAGCAAAACTAAATGATGACGTTATAATGGAAAAATGCTGGCGAACATTCATCTAAAAACAGACACCTTAAGAGAAAATTTATTGCTATAAAGTTGCTGCACTTCGAACACAACTTTTTATTGTTCAGAATGGGAGTTTTTAATAAGACTTGGAACCAACCAAGTTCTGAGGCACTTGAAGTTTGTTTCAATATTTTCAGTAACAAGTCTGTTGTTCTCCTCCTGCGCCAGAAAAGGAGGAATCCGAATGAAGGAAGACCAAACAGAATAGTGTCGAGACTGCTGTAGATTGAAAATATTATCGAAAAAAATTGTAGAAGATCCAATAGAGGATCTACATACTATAAGGTGCCTCTCACCAATACTTTCACAACCTGTGCCAGATTAGGCTTATTAGGATTGTTCACATTAGCCGTCTGTTCCTCCATACTGAGGAGAATTAACTAGTTAGTCCTAGAAACTGGTTGGTGCTGGTAAATAATGTATTTATTTATTTCTTATCCATGCAGGCTTGCTTACGCCTATTATCGAAATAAATGAAATAGACCCCTGAGTGTGGAAACCGAAACGTAGGGGCGAAACAATTTTAAACTATTCTATTGTGTGCTAAAATTTCAGTTGGTTTCGTTATTCCATTTTTTAGTTATTAATGAAAATGTAGAGAAAATCACGGTTTTCTGCCTACAAAATTGATAACTGTCACTTTAACTCATCGAAATTTTTTTGTTAATTGATAAACAAATTCCAAATTTTTATTGATGATAAGTCGAACTATTGTCTTTAATACTGTGAAGGTCATTTGTCTCAAAAGCTCTTCCTTTTTTTATTTTAAAGCAAAACAGCAGGGAGTGCTATCTCCGTAAATATTGCGTTCTTAAAACAAAAAGAAAAAACTGACACAGGTAGTGAATAATTGTAACAACAGTCTGAAAAAATTTGTTAAAATAATACAGTTAAGCTCGATCAAAAGCTTTTTGAAAGTTAGTATAAATGGTATCCGCTTGCTTTTTATTTTCTATTGATTCAAAGGCTTGATGAGCAAATATAAATAAGTTAGAGTTAATAGATTTATTGGACATAAAGCCCATGTTGTTGAGGTACTATGTATTTATTAACAAAACGATATAATTTTTATAAATGATTTGTTCCAAAAATTTAGCAGGGGCACTCATTATTGAAATAGGTCTTTAATTTTCGACTTGCAACTTATTGCCAGATTTGAATCTATCTATTTAGGATAAGTCGAAGGATGCTTCCAACCATTTTTTACCACATCCTTGTCGTGATCTTCTTGTTTTATCCTTATTTGTCCTTGCTGATTCAGGAAACTATCAACTACAGATTGTAATAGTTTTATTATTCGACTACAGATATGTGAGAAAATCTATCGGCTTCTAAACGAGATCAATTTTCATAAATAAAACGTACCCATTTCAGGATATATCCATGTTTTTTAACAATCATTTATAAACTCTTCGTTACGGAAATTGACATAGTGCGCCTATTACCGAAAATTTATTGGGAACATTTTGAGGATAATTGCTTTGTAAGTATAATAACTCACAACATTAAGTCTAAATGGGCCATACAGAGGTTTTTAATACCATTCCTCTTTTTGGAATTAAGAGGGAAAACCTATTATCATAAATATGTCAACGAAATCCATTACAGAGGCAAAATGTGTGCAAAACCCTTCTTCATTTATTTTCGTCTACCGTACAGGGTTAATACAATTTTATTTTTATCGAGATTCTGCTTTCTTAAGGTTTGAGATATAGGGTGTCCCGAAATTAGTGTGCAATATTAAATGTATCAAATTTAGTATTCTGTCTAAGTCTTACATGCTGAATCAGCTGCCACGTAAAAAAGGGTACTCTTGTTGAACATCGATTAACAAGGAGTCACAAGATGTTCCCTAAAAAATTTTCGATTTTCTAGACATAATATACTTGTTTGAGTCATCTCCCAAAAACACTATACCGGATCTTTCATGACATCTGGCTAATGAAAGTTAATATAGGTTTTTATTTCATTGAATTTTATATTCCCAAGGTACACTATGACAAATATTGCTAAAGGAACCAAAAACTGATTGCCAAACACTTCTGATAACCAAACTACTGAAGTAGATTACTTTTTTAGTTAAAATATCGGTTTCGTTTCGTGTTAACTGGGACACTTTTCTAGTTGTCTTATTTGTTTCGCTGATATTTATTTTAGGATATCCTTAACAATATCGACCTAAAATTATTTTAATGGAAGTTTAAAAACGTAATTAGGTACAGGGTGTCCTTTTTAAAATAAGCAAATTGATTCCTGCCTCATAGAAACTGAGCAATCAGAATATAAAAAAAGTAATACAAATTTAGGTAAAAGCAAAAAACTTTTGTATTTAATTTGTGTCTCTACCTCTTATACTTAGATAACGAGATAGAGTATCTGATTTTGGACACCCTGTATACCATACTAACGCTATGTATACTGTGAAATAACCGTTAGGGTAATTTTCCCTTAAATTTAATATTTCTTGCTGCTTTAGGAGTTTCCAATGAATTTTAAGCACTCTCTAGTTATTAAAAAAAAAAAGAAGTATTTCTGGATGTAAATTTTACAATGCGCTCCATAGTGCCGTAAAAGTCCTATAAATAATTTTAGAATCAAATTAAAATCTTACCGCCACACAAATTTTATAAAACTCGAGTTAGTTATACTTTTATCTTTCCGGTAGTTTCAATCTCGGCGGCTATGTTTTCATGCAAGTGGCACCTCTCTAAGTATTCGGTGGATTTCGTCAAGGTATTTTTAAACTCTTCAACTTTAAATTAGAATTCTTGCAGAGAAAATCAAAATCCGAATTCCCCAGTTACGAAAAGGAGTAATTGGAAAATTTGGAAGAATCCTGAAAGTTGCAAGTTTCATGCCTTTTTCTTACACTCTGCTTTCAGCGGAAAATACTGAAATTTTCTAAAGTCCTGAAATAAGTCTGAAATATTTCATTAAGTTAAGGGTAAAGAAGAGTCAAAGAGTTTTATTAGCAGCAACTTTTATTCACAGTAAAAACATACAGATCTTTTACTTTTAATACCTAGCTGCTTTATTTTTCTTACGGGATCCATATTGGAATTATTCAGCGAAGTTCTCGGGTGATTAATTGCGAAATAACTATTTTATAATATATTATAGACCATACTTATACATTTTATATACTGTGGTGAATAAAATTCAAAATGGCGTTCATTAGAATACATCAAGTAACTAATTGTTTTGAATAAACTTTGATTTCATTTAGATGTTCCAAGAAATATATAGAAAACACTCTATATACTAGTATTTCGGCTGGTTAGGCTTTTTTCAATAGAGTAAATGTCTATTACTGAACATTTCCAAGCGCTTTTTCGTTATTTATTTGTTTACGAACACCTACCACCCATTGATCCTACCCTCTGGTAAAGCCCGAGTTTTTATAAAATTTTCTAAGAAGGGCGAAAGTGTACATTCGTAGTACAAGGATTTATAATTAAAGATTTTTTTAAATTTCCAATTGTTCCAACAGATCTAAGCGCTTTCCTTTCTTTTCACGATGCAGTACCTTTACATTTTTCTGATCTATAAAATGATTGTTTTCTATAAAATGCGTCGAAAATCCTGAATTTTTTGCGTTATTTAGTATGAATTTTTTATGTTCTTTTACTCTAGTTTCAATACTTCTACCGGTTTGACCCACATACACGGCATTACAATCCACGCAGTTAATTTGGAATACTCCCGATTGTTTTAATTTACTAACCCTTTCTTTGTTGTTTATCAAAATCCTCCCAATAGTACGCTTGTTGACTCTAATCCTTTTACACCCGTTTCGTTCTAATCTGCGAGCTGATGTTCAAAACAATTATTTTCACGATGTTTCATAAAGAACGATCCGCTTCAAGTATCCACTTTACATCAAGGAACTGTTATTTTCCAGAAATTTCAACATTTTTTTAGATAAAAAAAATTTCGTATTAGGTAGAGCAAAGTTTTTACTGCATAAATAAAAAATTGCAAGTTTCAATTATAAATAAAAAAGGGGTAGCTTATTTAACACCCTTGTTGTGGACTAGGAAAGGGGGAGCAGGTTATTTTGCACATTAAGCACAAAATCCTATACAGCACAAAAATTGTTTTTTCAATTTAATCCATCTTGAGAAAATCTGTGAAAAGTTCTTTCTACCTCGTATATTAAAGGGGCTGTAATATTTTAAGGAAGGACGGAATAAAAAATTAATCATCTCTTTAAAATCGTCACCGAGTTCCTCAAATTATTTTCACAATGACATGGATAAGCAGTTAGGATAAGTATAGGAGTTTTATGGTTTTTAAGGACATTAACGACTAGGTTTTTTTATATTTATTTACAGACTTGGTCATCATTTAAAGATCATGGCAATATATGTAACATAAACTTGGGCAATAGAAATTTTTATTCTTCGTAGTACGAAATTCGGTCAAAGTCGTAAAGTCTCGAGAGAGCGTAATACTCTCCAATCAAGTGGCCACCCGATGTGGAAAGGTCAGAAAAATAGCCCAAATTTCATACTCTTTGGAGTTATATACGGGAAAATTTCCATATCTATGAAATATAATCCACTTCTCGTTCTATCCCTCCAATGAAAAATGGAATATACAGGAAGGACTATTCAAAATGACACCGCCACCCATATTTTCTATAATTCACGTGCATAGTTTCCCAAAGTGCTACAAACAATCATTTTATTCAGATGAGGCGAAGAGGAATATTTTTCGATCACGCTATAATACATTATTTAAATATATAAATGTTCCACTTACTTGTACCTACATTTTTCAGTTTGAATCGATGGGCTTTAAGGGATCTGTATTAGCATTGAAAATGCTTATAGGATCGCGAAGGTATATGGGTATGTTTCTATGAAAAGTGTAACGCGATGAGCATGTCACACCGACATGGTTAGGTAGTAGGGTACCGAGTAGAGCGGGCGGCGTAGGCACATAGTTTGGCATTCGTATTCGTATATTGCAAATTGCAAGTCTGAGAATCTGACTCTCATGTGAATGTGATATATAAGGTGGAGAAGTCTGTAAGTCGCAAATGGTAAGTTCTCAAATTAGAAGGTAACTTTGCAAGCTTTCTATAGTTCCAAATTTCCTTAATTAATTTTCAGTGCACTCCGATGGTTGCAAGAATTGCGAAATCTGTGAATTTTTTCAACAACTGGTGTGAAGGGAACTGGTGTGCGACATGGCCTACTATACTATTTAAAAAAATTATCTACATTTTGTTTGAAGTCGATATCTTAACTCTTTCAAATGTTCAGTGGAGGAACGGACTGTATACGTATATTACATATAAAGAAATATTGTTGAAAACATCACCAATGAAACTAGCATATGCTCATGAAAAATTATAGAACTTACCTACCTAAAAAATATAAATTAAAAAGGGTATGTTTAACAGACTTTTTAGGGGCAGGATTATATTCAGAAGATAATAATAACACAAGAGAGCTATTCACTGGGCGCATTGAGAACAGTCTTTCAGGTGGAGTTTATTACCATTTTAATGGTTGCAAATAAGTATTAATTGATGCTTAAAAGACAGCTGACTTACCCCATTGCCTCTGAAATTTTAAGAGGCGATTCCACCACCGCTTAGGCGTTGAATTGGAGCTAAATACTAACAGAAAATGCTGTCGGAGAGAAAATTAATTGGTTGGAGTGCTTTTCAGAATAATCAACTTGAATGGTAGAAACAGGGCTGTTTTGTTTTCGATAAGCCACCCTGTACGGAATTTCGATCGATATAGCCAACCCACGGGACGAGAACTGTTGTTTGTTCGATAAGATTTCTTGTGTAAGAGCAAACAACGGTGTTCCTGCGACCTGTTTCCTTAGCTCGATAAGGTGTGTGCGTGGGGAGCTGGACCTATAAATTTTAGTGAGTTAGCGCCATTTTGTGTCTGCGATGGGAACGGCGGAAAAGGAAAATTAAGCGGAAAATCGGAAATATTAGCAATTCGTTGAGGCACGATCTGTATGTTTCTCGTTTTCCGTCTGCTTTTTTCCAACCCACGACCTCTGAGTTCGATTTCTGGGTTCGAGTAGGGTTCCGTGTTTCGATTGGATCGAAACACCAAACTATGAGTCACCAACTCGATTTGCACCGATTTAGATCTACATGAATAATGAAATTATTTAAATAATGTAAGCTAATGGAAGTATCGGTTTTTCTTGTTGCAAGGAAATGACATGAAACTACTCTGTGGACAAACATGTATTAAAAGATACACACTGAAATAGGCTCAAGTAATTTGATTTCTATATTTTTATTTTTACCAACACTATTATCATCTCCACTTTAATTATGCAGATATTAAGTACTTATTTAGTTCAAATAAAAAATACTATTCAGAATTACATACTTACCCTTTGTATTTTCCTTTTTAGAGAAAAATTGTTTTTAAAATAGGTATGTTTCGTATTCTTTCACTCTACCGTCTAAAAATCCTGAGTAGCTTTGTATGAAGCAAAGGAAAGCATCTCTAGATCTTCAGAGTGGTTACGACTCGGAAAACATCGGAAATTATAAATACATATTATTGTTTGTATATAGTTGGTTTTTGTAGACATGAAATACAATTCTCATTTATAAAACTTCGCCTGTTAGGGACTATCACGTTTTTCATCTTGGTTGGCTTATTGTTGTATATAATTGCTTCAAATGCAAATATTTTCATAATTTACAAATATGTTCCTCTACCTACGGCATGCATATATACGAAAATGGTAATGAAGGATCTACAAAAACCTTTAAATATTGGCTTAACCTTCCACACAGGGCCGACCTGTTTAAAACTGGCGCTTGGGGCTAGGTACAATGTCCTGACTTGAAAAGGCAAAAGAAACAAATCATAATAATACTCAAATGTATTAAATAAAAATATACAGCACAATAAATATTAAACACAAAATATTCATAGACTACACATAAGGTACACAAAATAAGAAAAAATGGGAATAACTATATATTTATAAGGAAATTTAAACTTAAATATTACCGTATTCTATACTTGCACACTATATTTCGTTTCGTCAATGATTTAGATTATATTAACATGTTTCTGAAGGGAAATTGGCGGATTATTGGCGGAAATGTTCAACTTAGTTGTAATTCCCTTATTAGTACGTTGTTTATTGCTCGTTGGAATGTGGTAGGAGCATTTTTCAAACCGAATATCATTTACAGGTACTGAAAATGTATTCTACGCTAAAAGCTGTTGATCTGTGACATCTCTGCATGTAAAGTAATTTAGTATTCATTTAAGTTTTCAAAACAATGTTTTCTTCAGTTTCTACAAGCACAGGAATAGTTAAAATAATCTTTAGCGAAACATTTGACTCCGGTCAAACAGTCTTTCTCTAAAGTAAACGCACCGCAAAAAGACTCACATTCATCTACTCCTGGAAAATATGTCTACTGTTTAACAGAAATATTCTCGAAATGGAAAGTACAGTAACAAAAAACCTGCACTAACAAAAACATTTCAGTGATGCCACGGTCATATTCACTACCATAATATTTTTGATATTTACTACGCTGATGAACCACCAATTAGAAATTTTTAGTAACATTTTTGGTGAATTGGTAACCATATATACAGGGTGTCCACCTAGTGCGCGTAAGTCCAATATCTGGGTTAATAAAAGAGATAACTTAATTTTTTTTTCTACAGGGTTGTCTAATATCCCGAGCTGCACAAAATGAAAATATATTTACATATTCAGGGTGTTCAGTTTTTCCTGGACAGGTACCAACTTCATTTTTTTAAATGGAAACCTATATTTTTTATGGCATTATCGAATTCTACGTAAAAAATTAGTGGGACTTTGTGCATAACACTGCTATTAAAATATTGATAGTTTTCGAGATATTTGACTTTTAATTTTTTTTTCTTATGTTTCGTCACTTCTAATAGTTGACATAATTATGGTTGTATGACAGCTAGAAATTATTTTTTTTTCAGAAACTGTAGAGTGAAGATGGCTCTTTCGAAAAACGTATCAAAAGTTGACCTGCGATATACAGGGGGCAACAGAAATCGTGCCAAACCTGATGGTTTAAAATTTAAAAAATCTCGACTTTTTCAAATGGAACACCCTGTGTTTTATGATTTCATTAGATGCCTTTCTGTAGACTCTACAATTTTATAATAGCTTTCCCTATACCTAAGTTGCGTAGTTTTTGCAAAAAACCCACTTTTATGAAAAATACCCGATTTGCGCACGTTCCTTTCTCGGGAAAAACGCAGTGAGCGTCTGTCACGCAATAAAATTTGTGACAATCAGTTTACACGTCATTTCTTCTTTTACTGAATATTCACGTACGAGTTTAGAGTAAGTACTAAGCGTGCATACAATGAACTATTCAAAAGAAGAATTAGTGAAAATGGTTTATGCCTTAGGAGAAGCTCATGGAAATTGTTTGCTAGCAGCACGTATTTACAAAGCAAATAATCCAGATTTACAGAGATTTCCACGTGCTGACTGCTTTGAAAATGTGAAAGAAAGATTTGAAAGAACAGCAAATGCGAATTATGAGAAAACTACCAGGAGACATGACGGTAACAATGACGATATTCAGTTTAATGTTGTGGCGTCTGCTATTGAAAATCCAAATATTAGTGTCAGGAAAATCAGTAATAATCTTGGAGTTTCCAAAAGCTTGACAAACAAGATACTGAAGAAGAATAATTTTCATCCGTATCATATTAAAAACCATCAAGCACTGTTACCTCAAGATCACCTAAACCGCCTGCAATTTTGCCACTGGGCATTGGATAAAATTCAGGAAAGTCCAAACTTTTTTATGAATGTCTTGTTTACTGACGAATCAATATTTTCAAACACATGCTTACCCAATTGTCGCAACTTTCATCACTACGCTGACAATAATCCAAGATTATTGAGGGTACTAGATAATCAGCATCGTTTCAAAGTGAACGTGTGGGCTGGAATTTGTGGAGAACATATTGTTGGACCGTACTTTTTTGAAGGCAATTTAAATGCCAATGTGTATTTGCATTTTTTGCAAAACGAACTTCCCCTACAGCTACAGAATATGCCCGCTGATTATTTGGTTCAACAATGGTTTCAGCATGATGGTGCCCCTCCACATTCCACTTTGGCGGTACTGTGATTATTTTATTGTTGTAGTACTTTTCCTATTATCTATTCATATTTCAGATTAGAGAACACCTAAACCACGTATATCCAAATAAGTGGTTAGGTCGTGGTGGTCCAGTTCCTTGGCCTGCACGTTCGCCTGATTTAAATATTCTGGACGTTTTCTTGTGGGGTTATATCAAGGAGCGAGTATACGAGGTACCACCAACGGATATGCAAGACTTGAAAGAAAAGATCCAAAATGAGTTTCTAACCATAACGCCCGAAATGTTAAGAAATGTTCACATTCATTTTCGTCGTAGATTAATGCTTTGTGTTGAAAACAACGGTGGACATTTTGAGCATTTACTTTAGGTTAGCTTGCTTGTATGAGTATTGCGTATTCTTTTTTCAATACTCTATGTATATTCATCCATTTCACTAATAATTTTTTAACTACGGTAACACCGTTTGGTTTTCAATATGATACGTATGAAACTTCTTCTTCAATATCTTATTTGTCGAGCTTTTGAAAACTCCAAGATTTCTACTGATTTTCTGATACTAATATTTTTGGATTTTCAACAGCAGAAACCACAACATTAAACTAAATATTATCGTTGTTACTCCCATGTCTCCTGGTAGTTTTCTCATAATTCCCATTTGCTGTTCTTTCAAATCTTTCTTTCACATTTTCAAAACAGTCAGCACGTGGGAATCTCTATAAATACGTGCTGCTAGCAAATAATTCCCATGAACTTCTTCTAAAGCATACGCCAGTTTTGCTAATTCTTAATTACATGTAGAGCTTTTATGATTTTTTACTTTTATTTACAAATAAATGGTAACTTTCCATAAAGACTTGTTTATTAAACTGAAATTATCTAAATTTTTCAGTTATTTTTATTTTAAGAAGTGTAAACTAATACATTTTATAAAAATAAATAGCCTTACAATATTTTTTCCGTCAAAGGAGTGCGCAAATCGGGTATTTTTCATAAAAGTGGGTTTTTTGCAAAAACTACGGAACTTAGGTATAGGGAAAGCTATTATAAAATTGTAGAGTCTACAGAAAGGCATCTAATGAAATCATAAAACACAGGGTGTTCCATTTGAAAAAGTCGAGATTTTTTAAATTTTAAACCATCAGGTTTGGCACGATTTCTGTTGCCCCAGAGCCATTTCTGTTGTAGAGTGAAGAGCCATCTTCACTCTACAGTTTCTGAAAAAAAATAATTTCTAGCTGTCATACAACCATAATTATGTCAACTATTAGAAGTGACGAAACATAAGAAAAAAAAAATTAAAAGTCAAATATCTCGAAAACTATCAATATTTCAATAGCAGTGTTATGCACAAAGTCCCACTAATTTTTTACGTAGAATTCGATAATGCCATAAAAAATATAGGTTTCCATTTAAAAAAATGAAGTTGGTACCTGTCCAGGAAAAACTGAACACCCTGAATATGTAAACATATTTTCATTTTGTGCAGCTCGGGATATTAGACAACCCTGTAGAAAAAAAATTAAGTTATCTCTTTTATTAACCCAGATATTGGACTTACGCGCACTAGGTGGACACCCTGTATATAACGCGACGCTCGTTGTCAAAGAATTCATTTTCTGCAAGCAATTCCAGTGAAAGATAGACTTCTGCAACTGAAGTGTCTTAACTTCAGCAGCTATCCGAAACCAACTACGAATTCGCTCCCACGGCGTCGCATTTTTCACTCTGCGCAAACAAGCCGTCCTATTCTTCTTATTAAAAAAGGCGACAGTGACGCATCACCTCCCCGATTGAGATTTGAATGGAAACAAAGCCACAGGAATTGTTATTTACGCCAACTATGTTTTTAACGCCTGACTGGCATTTATCTAATAGCTAGGAGCGTTGTACAAAAAACAAATGGATTTTTCACAGGAACAATAATGCAGGGTACATCAAAAATTCTTTTGGAAATGCCAACGCAAGTTATGCTTCAAAAGACCACTGTACAAAAATCTAATAGCAATAAATTAAATAAATATTAACCTGTGGGTTTAAGTTTAGCAGAAATACAATATTTGTCAACTATAATAATTAAGAAAATGATGACAACAAAATCTGTTCGGCTTTCCTTCCTCATGTATTAAGGCGGAAGAGCCCAGCGTTAGGTGCCTAAATAAGTTATACAGAGTGTTCTTAATGTTAAGCATTTATTTTAACAGAATGTAGAATTTGTAAATGTAATCCAGTTTGCCAAAAATCTGCTGTATAAAAGTTGCAAAATAACAGATAAAACTAGCAAAAAAATATGTAAGTTGTGTGTGTTACGGTAAGTGCTAGAATTATTACAAATATAACCATAATCAAAAATATAGTACATTTTTTATTTTTTTTTTGTTTATATACGAGAACTTCTGGAATAATATTGATAAAGAAATGGTTTAAAGATAAGAAAGTAAATAAATACTACTCGTCTTACTGTTGTAAATTTATCAACAATAAGGCATATACAATTTTGGAGTCTCTAATGGAAGAAAAATGCCTCAATAAGGTCGGTGACTCCTTACTTTTACTAATCGCAATAAATATATTTCATGAGCTGTAATTTACAACCTTTAATAAACGTATCTGATTGGTCGCGAAGACATAATCTATTTGGCCTTTAGTTAGTTTATCATTATAGTCGTAGATAATTTATTATTTCAAGATATTTTTTGTCGTAAATATTTATTTTTATAAATATTTTATTAGATATTTATCAGAATATTTATCTTTAATAAAGCTTCACTAATTCT